>OU015495.1:33808098-34010598 GCA_907164885.2 Dolomedes plantarius | reverse complement strand
TGGCACAAACGTTTTTTGGACGGAAGAGATACGGTAGAAGATGATCAGCGTAGTGGAAGACCAATTTCATCTAGGACACCTGAAGTTATTGAGAAAGTACGAAATTTCGTAACAAACGATCGCTGTGCATCACTGAGAATGATGGAAGGCTCTTTAAATATCATCAAAGATACAATTCAAACCATCCTGCATGAAGATTTGGGCAAAACAAAAGTGTGTGCTAACTTTGTTCCACACACTTTAGCCCCTGAACAAAAAGCAATGAGAAGTGTACATCGCGGAGACATTATTTCAGCCGCTGAAAACGATCCAAACTTCTTGGAGTCCATTGTTACAGGTGATGAAACCTGGTGTTTCCAATATGATTCTGAAACAAAGCGAAAATGTGCGGAATGGAAGTCACCAAATTCACCGCAAGCCAAAAAAAAAACAAGAAAAGTTCCATCCAAAATCAAAACAATGCTCATTACATTCTTCGATAGTAAAGGTATTATCCAGAAAGAATTTGTTCCATTTGGACAAACAATTACAGGTCAACACTACTTAGCTGTTTTAAAGCGTTTGATGGCCAGCATTCGTCCAGACTATAGGACTGAAAGCAGTTGGTGTTTGTTACACGACAATGCACCCAGTCACACCTCCCTTATTGTTCGTCGATTTTTGGCAAAAAATAATGTCTGTGTGTTGAACCATCCACCGTATTCACCTGATTTAGCAACCTGTGACTACTCCTTATTCCCAAAACTTAAAATGAAGTTAAAAGGGTGTTATTTTGAGGATATTTCGACTATACAAGAAGCTTCGACGCGTGCTTTGCAGGCCATTCCACAAATTGATTTACAACAGGCGTTCGATTCATTAATAAATTGCTGTAAAAAGCGCATTGAAGCCGGAGGGTCCTATTTTGAATAAAAAACCAAAACAGGTATTAATTTCTTGTTTCCATTTCTTTTTACAGACCCAGTCTTAAAACTTATTTGACGCACTGTGTGTATATATATATATATATATATACATACAAGGTACGCCCATAAAGTAACCGGACAATTTGTTATAAATCAGAAAAATATTACTCACCTTCAAATAAATTTATCTCCTTCAAAATAATCACCAAAGGAGTCTATACAATTTTTCCAACGTTTGTTCAAGTCATCGAAACACTTTTTAAAGGCGTTGGAACTAACAAGTTCGCAAAATACGCGTAACATTTGATTTAATATCCGAGACGTTTTCAAATCTGTCCTTTTATGGCCATCTTAAGCTTTGGAAAAAGGAAAATATTCAGCTATCGATAAACAACAAGTCAGCAACTTTCAGACATGCTTGAGATAAGCAAAGAAAGCTGTAGATTAATTTTAATCAAAAATCTGAAAATGAAAAAAGTTTATGCTCAATTTGTGTCTTGGATTTTGACATAACAGCAAAAAGAAAATAGAAAAGCTTGCTATGAAGATTTGCTGACTAATGACCAACAGGACAACAATTTCTTAAAGTGTATTATAGCAGGAGATGATACCTGGTGTCTACAATACGACCCAGAAACAAAATGACAAAGTTCACAGTGGAAAGGACCGTCTTCTCTCATATAAAATAATCACGGATGTCAAAATCAAAGACTAAGGAGATGCTGATTGCATTTTTTGATTACAAAGAACTTATTCACTACGAATTTGTTCATGAAAATCAAGCAATTAATCAGTATTTTTACAAGGAGGTGCTTTTTCGATTAAGAAACAGGATAAGGCGAGTTAGGAAGGAACTGTTGGATTCTGAGCAATGGTTCCTTTTACACGATAATGCTAGGCCCCATATAGCAATTTCTGTACAACTATATCTTGCTAAGCATCCAATTACAGTGGTAAATCACCCACCATATTCTCCCGACTTATCGCCAGCTGATTTTTTCCTTTTCCGAAGCTTAAGATGGCCATGAAAGGACAAAGATTTGAAAACGTCTCGGATATTAAATAAAATGTTACGCGTATTTTGCGAACGGTTAGTTCCAACGCCTATAAATAGTGATTCGATGACTTGAAGAAACGTTGGAAAAATTGTATAGACTCCTTAGGCTATTATTTTGAAGGAGATAAATTTATTTGAAAGTGAGTAATTTTTTTTCTTATTTATAAAAAATTGCCCGGTTACTTTATGGGCGCACCTTGTATATATATATATATATATATATATATATATATATATATATATATATATATATATATATGTGTGTGTGTGTGTGTGTGTGTGTGTGTTTTGGTGTTGTAAACTGTGAAAGTAAAGCAAATATGTAAAGAAACACGCGGTATGTTAGTTAAATAAAATCTCTTAGATGAATAAAGGGTTTTACTAACCGACGGTTAGTGCCAAGTAAAATATAATATTACAATAGAAATTTTATGGCACCATTTTGTGTCATCGATGGGAACTTTAATTTTCGTTTCACGTTCATTTGGGCTTTGTTAAGAATATGCGCTGACGCGTGTGGATAATTCATTTTGTCAATTATAGTACATAACAGAAAAGAATAAAAAAAGGAAAACTGTCTATGAGACTGCCACCATGATAAGTAAATATAGGCATACAACAGACCTTCTTTCCAAGGGCAAATTGAACCTCTATACATGTTTTATCCCTATTTTTTTAACCCGAATAAAATCACAATTTAAAATTGTTGTAGTTTATTTAAAATTTCAGAATTAGTTATTTGATGTCTATACCACTCTCGTTTTTGAATTTCTTAGCACACGTGTTCATTGATTACCCAAGATAATCAGGAGTTATATGGGCTTTAATATGTCTTGTACTGTTGCATAACTTTATACTTTAATTAAAATGCAGATATTAAATCTCTGTGTAGCATAACATTATTTAAAAAAAATTGCGTTGCTATAACTGACAGACAATTTAACTGATCTATGTCATACAAATATTTCATGCCATAACAAATGCATGACAGTATTATAGATTCGTGATACAAACACAACCCTTAAGGTAAACATAAGCTATCTGTCACTATGTCAACATGTATATTAATATGAAAGACTATTTCATCTCGTTAAAATGTCTCATAAATACATGACAGTACAGTTAGATATGACAAAACTCATCAGCTCATTGTCATTTCGCATTTGAATTTAATAATTTGAAATCGTGGTACATAGAGTTGTGCAGTGGGTATTATGACTGTCGCCAAAGCTGTCTAGACACAAGGCGACTGAATTCCTAAGGTGGTGAATCTAAAAGTCAAACTCACAGGAAATCATTTGAATTGGAAAATACTTTATATATATATATCGGATGCTGTTTAAAAAAGAGTGCAGTGTACCATTTAACCTCTCACTTTTACTTTATTTTGAAACATATAAATCATCTCCTTTCATTTATGAAAAATGTTATTTCAAAAGAATGATATTCCTCAGTCTAACATTTAAGCTATCCTTTGATATTGTATACACAACTTTTCTTTACCTAAATATGCAGCTATTTATAAAAATTGAATTTTTAAATGATTTTAAATGCCTTTATCCGCACTGGTATCAATACATCATTTACAGCAATGGTAGTCAACGTGGTCCTCCACCCCCCCCACCCCCCACTAGTGGGCGATTCAAGTTGTCATAGTGGGTGGTGGGAACTGTTGTCCGTTGTTACAAATTTTGTTCTTCCTCCATATATCGAATACACTGCTAACACATTCCCAAGTTTGACGTTTTAAAATATGATTTTGCAATTACTTTTAAATTCCATCTCTAAACTTGGATTACAGGTAATAATTCACCGGACATTTCTCGAAGTATACTCGGGCAGCAATTATGAATACGAATACAAATTAGCTAAGTAGCCATCCGTAACTATTTATGTATATATATACATAAAGTATAAATAAAAGGATAAATTTAAGTACATATTTTTTGCAAATCCTCCCCTCAAAAATTTATTTTGTACTTGCGCTGAATTGGGTCACTGCAGTTATGCACCGGTGGGCGGTAAAGAAATTTTGCCATCAGCAAAGATACAAAAGTGGGCGGTAGGTATTAAAAGATTGACAACCCCTTCATCTACAGTATCGAAGGAGAGAGAAAAATAATTACAAGATAAAAAGAACTTTTTATATACCATGTTTTAAAATTTTCTGTTGAATCATATAAACTTGACAATTCTATGTATTAATAAATACTTTTTAAAAAAATTTTTGATGAATTATCCCATCAACTTGAAAGAAAATGAAGTTAATTGGAAGTTAACTTGCTTTTAACTTTTCGTTCCCGTCCCGGCTGATAGATGGCTGCACCAGTCTACAAAACAAAATTAACTGAAAATGTATTCAAATCTGCTTAAAGATGGCTAAAAGTATTAAAAAAATGTATTATCCTCGTGTTCTGAGCTATTCTAAAAGTTTCAAATGTCTAGCTAGTCGGGAAGTTAGTTAAAAATTGATTGCAAGATTTGTACTGGAGAAACACACAAACAAGAAAGCAAGTTAATAAAAACATGGCAATAAAAAATTTCTCACCATCATGAAGACGAAGGTGCAATCTCTCGCACATATGACCTCGAACGTGAAGCTGATAGTCCCGATTTCGGCGGATTGTCCGTTGACCACCCTCTCCTTCGTCCGGAATCCGGGAACATCCAGGGACAAGATCAGGTACGAGTCGACACTCTGGCCCGAAGTGGTCCGGATGTGATCCCCAGCCGGCTGCCAGACAAGCTTGGACATGCAACCACCCTCTAAAAATACGAGAGAGTGTTTACTCATGAGGATAAATGCATAATGGGAAGATCGTGTCAGTAGTGCATTCAGCAAAAGCCTTGACTTCGTCCTCTCGGTTTAGAGACGGAAATGAACGAGCTTACCGGTAAAAATAGATAATAGTAATGCAGATCAAAATGTGCGTTGCGTTATTGGGCAAACAGTGCATCCTCTTCTTGGCCAAGCGACATGCATAGGGATACGTAATTTTCGTATTTACGAAATAGATGCGAATAAACGCGAAATTTGCCGCTATGAGCGAATAAGTGCGAAAATTATTTTTTTTATTACTTTTCATCGAAAACCCGTCAATAAACGGCTTTTTTAAGCGAAATTAGATAATAATAGTAATAATTTATTAACATAATTGCTTAACTAAGAACATCCGCGGTCTTTAACTGAGAAATCTCACACTCCTTCGAATTTGCTCCGAATTTCATCTGAACCTAAAAATCTAACTCTAAAAATCAACCATAAAGTTTCGTGGAACAATTAAGTAGATTTAAGAACGTCTCTTGAACGCAAAAGTCAAGGGTATTTCAGCTTCTTACGATATTCAACGAAGAGGCTCCTGTTGATGTTATACAGATTTTAATTGCAACGAAATGCTGCTACCTGAACTGTGCAAAGGCATCTATACAAAGCTTCTATAGTCCCGTTAACAGAGTATATGGTGAGATAATTTAGTCTGTACAACATAGTAATTAATGACAAAAGGCAAAGACTTAAGAAACATAATATGGAGACTACTACAATGTTAGCCTTTAACTAAGAATTTTGATAGTTAACCTTCCAAGTAAGAAAAATTGTAATTTTTTAAATAAATGCGAAATTTTTAAATTTATATATATATATATATATATATATATATATATATATATATATATATATATATATATATATATATATATATATATATATATTGCAAATAAATGTGAAATTTTATATATTGTATTTTTTGTTGCGAAATTTCGATATTTTTTATGCGAAATTTACGTATCCCTAGACATGCATTATATGTCGGGGAGAAAGCGCACTCACCCACGCTACGACTTTAGTACAGTGCGGTGGCTGTGTGGGAGAAAGTAGAAGAAATAATCTTTTTAGGTCCGAAGAAAATATTATCGAAATAATCTGACATTACCACCTTTCTGTAATCTTCCCGATTCTGTCTTCCTGAATCGTTGTTGAATTTTTGTTCAGCAAATGGTCAGATCTCTATGTATATAAATTTACCCTATAAGTTATTCGCTTAGGCTTACAAAATAGAACATTTTTAGAATAAGGAATGGGTTATATTTTTAATAAATCAGAATATTTCTTTTGAAAATGTTAGAAATTTAAAAATCCGTACACTGAGGAATTAATTGCCTTACATAGGTACGCATCCAGTTATTCATTTCAAAGTATTGAAACAAGAAAATTAAATTATCTTTTAGCTTTCCAATTATAATCCATTTGTTTGTTCTTTAAAACATTCTAAAAGTAAAATCCAGAATTAGTACTGTTAGTCTTCTTGTTAAATTTTAGTTTCCTCTACTTGACAGGACATTATTCGCCACATGCGTTTACCGTGGAGAAATGTAGAACTATTTCTCTAAGACGTATGAGTTCAGCTATAATTTTCTAAGCTCACGAAATCTCTCTCTAGAGTTAACACTGCAACAAGAGTTAAGAAGTACAACAATATCAGTACATATGTATGCAGAGGAATATCTTACCTTCAAGGCTCATGCAGCGTGTGTACATTCCTGGAGGAATCTCTGGCCACCATGTGAAAAACAGGCCGTAGTTGGGAGCGGTGGAAGGTGGGCATTGTTTGCAAGCTGGTAGAGGAAAAAAATTATATATGTGTATGTATGTATATATACACATATAATAAAGAGAAGAAAAAACTTTGGGTAGTTCTCTTGTACTCATTTTAAAAAATCTAAATTTCTGATATCTGAGTTGCTTTCTGATATTAATACTTTGGTAGCATATATATAAATATATATATATATATATATATATTCATTCGAAAAAAAGCTTTGCACCACTTAAATTTATCAAAAAATATGAAAGAATAAAGTTAAACAATCTACTTTCTAAAAATGGATTTGGTGTCCTTTACCTCCGGCTTCGCTCGGGATTCAGTTTCTGTTATTATTTTTTTCAATGATTAGCCTCATGTTATGATGTTCTACTGTTTTCGCTAAAATTCTTTTGCGGTAGCAAATAGCATTAGTTTGTTGTCGGTGCCGTTGTTGTTCATCGCTTTCCTCTCCTTTCGATGTTGAAGCTCGAAGACAATCGTATGTTCGACGCGTTAAAAGTTTCTTCATCAGTCTCACTGCTTCGGATCACTACAATTCGAATTCTGTTACCTTCGAGATCTTGGGAATGTTTTTTCTTCAGATTCTTGTGTACGTCTAACTGCATTTCGAATTCTTTTGGCTTCGCGCTCTTTTGTTTTTTTTTCATCACATTGCTCATTTCTCAACAATCTTTGACATTTTTCCCTTACTTCTGCAGGATTAAAAGTTGCTCTCCTCTTTTTGGGCATTTTAAAGCATTAATTTACAGCTAGTCAATAACGTTTGAATGGATTTATTATTATAGAAAAATAATCAATAATGTTTGAATGGATTGAGATCACATTCAAAATTAAAACACAGCAAATCTGGTAATTATTATAGAAAAAGTATATACACGTATTTCATACTCGGAATTCTTTCTCAAAACTAAATCGTCTGCTACGTTTAAATGCCACTTTCAGACTTTCTTAATTATGATATACACGTATTTCATGATTGTAATTATTTTTTAAAACTAAGGACCTGTTCACATAGGAGTCCGTTGCGTTGCGTTGAGGAAAAGATGACGTTGAGACGAAAATAAATCAATCATAGGCGTTAAAAATTTCATTGCTAATCGTTTGGAGGCATATGATTGGTTTATTTTCGTCTCAATGTCATCTTTTCCTTAACGCAACGCAACGGACTCCTATGTGAACAGGCCCTAAATCATCTGCTATGTTTCATTGTCACTTCAGTTATATAAATCATCACGTCAAGGCTAAACGCACGTGTTTCTAGCTAAGTCAACGTCTCCTGCAGTTATTTGACTTTGAACAGGTAGCTTGGGATAGTTTCAATTCATGAAATGGATAGATAACACATGAAAATGAATGACTTTCCATCCTTATATTTTCATTTTTAAAAACAAACATTCCGGCGTTGCCACGTACATGAAAATAATATATCAAATGAATTCTTGCATGCGCCAATATATGAATAAATCACGTTTTTAATTCATGTCTACAGTCCGACCACAGTACGAAGAACCACGGTTGGCATAGTACCAAGACGATTCTATTCACTCTGTAGGTAAGGCTGTTGAGGAAGGAGGGGGAAAAGTCTCGTAGTCTCTCGACATTCTTTAGAATCGGTTACTAACTGCGCTTGCTTGCTTTTTCATCGTCTGTTATTTTGATTATTATATTGAAATTAATGGATCCTTTACCCAACACAACTGCTCGGCATAAGCCGTTCCGTAGTGATTGTAAACGTATAATACACAATCTAATTAAATTGTGTGATAAAGAAGCACTAGAATGAAATGTTATTGTTCCACTTTCGCAATCCCTAAAGAGAGCTAGTGAAATGACCGGGATATCAATGTCCAGTGTAAAAAGAATACGCAGAGAAGCAAAGGGTGAAGAAACTCCAAAATTTGAATCTCCGAGGAAACTTCAGAAAAAATGAACCACCGAAAACGTAGCTTTAGATAATTTTGATTGTGATGTAATCCGAAAATATCCACTCCTATAAAACTCCTATTTTTTAAATAGATTTGCTTCTTTCTTTTTATTATTTTGAAATTATTATTCACATATTCGATCAAAAATAAAGTTTTAAAAATTAACTTTAAAATTGCGGACAAAAAGCAGCCTGAAATACATTCCGTATTTCACAAACAAACGCATCCGAAAATATGACGTTTTCCCCTATTTTCTAAGTAGACTAGCTTTTCTCGCGCATGCGTAACAGCTTCCAGGGACCTCGCTTCCGTGGTCGGACAGTATTTATTTTTACGGAAATGTTATAATTTAATTGGCAACAATGAAATGTTACAATGGCTTTGAACAAAAATTTCCGGGAAAATTTGGCGAATTTTTTGGCGATATTCAATATCCGTTGATACTTCTAACATAATTCGGGAATGGAACATCGTAGCGAGATGAAAATAGTCTATAACCATTGCGCAAGTTTAAGCAATAAGTTGACCAAGTTTCATCGCAATCGGATGAACGGTACGGCAGCGCATAAAATACGAACAAACAACCAAACAAACAAACAAACAAACAAACATTCATTTTTATATATAGAGATATGCATGCATGCATGTATGTGTATAATACAAACTTACGTTCAGACCCGTCCGAGTAGTGGTCCTTGGAGCAGAACGCGCACATGGATTCGTTTGAGTACTCCATGCCGGGGTTGCAAGGTGGGCAAGGCGCCTTGTCGGTAGACGTGGGTAGCGACACCGATCCGGGTATATCGTCGCGGCAGATCCGAGGTTCTACCCATTTGTAAAGAGTGCGGGTCAGCTTCTGGTCGTCGCAAGGGGTGTGCTGTTCGTAGTAATCCTGCTTCGTGCAGGGTGGGCGTTCCAAGCAAACGGAGGACCCCTTCGCTGAAAATAGAGAATGGGTCATTGATTTCCACCTGACAAAATTTCAAAGTCATACGCCAACATTAATGATCAACCCGCAAAGAAGAACGACTTCAAAGTACCAAGTCGTTTAGGGTAGATTCTTAAACTGTGGTCCGCGGACGCGTAGCCATTACCGGGGGTCCGCGAAACAATTTTGACATTAACAATCCATACAAGATGTTCTCGTGGAATTATCATTCGATACGTCTTTGAAACAACATTTCAACAAAACGGAACTCACAAACTTTTGGTTATTTCTCAGATCTGATTACCCTGCACTTGCAAATGAAGCCCTCCAACATTTGATTCCATTCTGTACAACATATTTATGTATACAGGCTTTTTCGGTACTGTTATATATATGAAATCAAAGTATAGAAACAAACTCAATCTAGAAGCGGACCTCAGAATAAAACTTTCCAACATAGAGCCTGACATTGCGGTTCTGCTTTCAAGAGAACCACTGCACCCATCTCATTAAGTAAAAATCATTTAGAGAAAACATATTATAATAAGATAGATATATTTTGACCAATATTTGACCAATATTTGACCAAGAAATGTTTGTATGAGTTTAATGTATTATGATTTGTAACTTTTAAAATTCTTTTTACAACTGTTTTTATTAAATTTATGTTTTTTTATTCAATGTCCTAATAAAAAAGGTTCGTCTCTATAAATGCGCAAGACCATTTATTAAAATAACCAGCGATACATTTTTACCAATATTTATTATAACGCAGTGCCTATGAGATTATTGAGCCAGAAATTAAGTCTCAAAAACGACTTAAAATGCCTAGAGTTGGGATGGGGTCCGCAAAAGGAAATGTTGTTCAAGAGGGGGTTCTCGGACTACATAAGTTTAACAACCCCTGGTTTAGAGGATTACACGGTAGTATTAGGTTTCATGGTGTGAATCAAATTTGCCATTTCCCTCTGTGTGTAATCGTTTTGATTCAGGATCAGAGTACACAAGCATCATGCAAAATTGAAAAGTGAGATCTTGAAAGTCTCCCAGCACCACCAAAGAATGCGACTGATTATCTCAGATGAAATAGGAAACTTATTTATTACACTTTCGTATGAATACTTATTCATTGAAGTACCGATATAATAACAATATTCGGCATAGAAATTTCGGCAAAAATTTCATGGAAGTCTCTCATCAGTATTTGGGAATATTTGAGAAATTTTACTAAAATATTTGCATGCTAGTTTAGTACGAATATTGAATTATGAAACACAAAACAAAACTGAGATCGAAACGATAATGAATAGAAAATCTGGAACAAGAGGGGAACGTTTAGATTAAGTTTAGAAGAACTGACACATAATAAATACAAGTGATGAATTTTAGTAATCGATAAACATCGGCATTCAATGAAAGAACTGAGGAAGAAAAAGTCATAAACGGAAATATGTTTTGTATTCCTTCAATGTCCGGATGGATCATAAAATAGGGTTCTATGTATTATACTTTTCTGAAATAGTTCTTGATATTTTTTGTGACTTTAACAATTATCTAACCCAAGTGTGATTCTTTTTTGAAATATTTCCTGTGAATTTCGGCTTCAAAAATTTGTTTTGACAAGACTTACAGGATTATAATCCTCCGCATTGGAGACTACTTTTTTGATCAGTTTGACTTCTCTTGTTATGAACTCATTTTCATATAAGCTAATATATGAACAATAGAAGTTTAATTACACTATGAATAGCATTTATGTCAAGTTTTTTTTCATTTCTTTTTAATTAGACGGAATAATTCGCCTACATTAAATAGGCGTTCAAACGTATATTTACTAAATAGAAAAGTTTAAAGTTAACTTGTTTTTCTGCAGTTACGCCGTATACTCTCTAAACCAAGATTTAGGAGGATTATAATCCTGAGGGGATGGGGAATTATCCCATCAACTTGAAAGAAAATTATCAAATACGCAATCAATTGCGTTTAACTTTTCGTTCCCGTCCCGGCCGATAGATGGCTGCACCATTCTACAAAACAAAATTAACTGAAAATGAATTCAATCCTGCTTAAAGATGGCTAAAAGTATCAAAAGAATGCATTGTCATCGTGTTCTGAACTATTCTAAAAGTTTCAAATGTCTAGCTAGTCGGGAAGTTAGTTAAAAATCGATTGCAAGATTTGTACCGGACAAGCACACAAACACACAAACAAACAAACAAGAAAGCGAGTTAATGAAACATGGTAAAAAGAACATGTACATCTCACGAAACTTGATATTATAAAATACATTATATACATTTATTAAAAACACATAAAAAAAGAGAAAATGAATACTTTAAAAATAAGTTACATAAACAAAAATTGTAATAATAATAGCTAGCTCCGAAATTCCAGAACTGAACTAAAAATTTAGACGAGAGATTAAACTTTGGAAGGACGTTGAAAATTTTTAACTTTAGTTATCAGTTTTTTTTTGTTTTTTTTTAAGTTTGATATATCCAAAAGTAAACTCGTTACCTCTCGATACCGCAGTTTAACGCCAGCCTTTACCCAATTGGTAACGCAAAATTTCTAATATACCAAAGTAAGCATTTATCTAAGAAACAGATGTAGCTTAGGTAGCTGTAAGTGGTATTTATTTATCTCCGAGACGAATCACAGGTGTTTAACCAGAGTTTCACTATGACGCTCTCCTGATTAAGTTATTGATAAGTAAATGCCTCGATGAGAGCGCGCCATATGCTTCTTGTTTGCTTTCGTTTTCCGATACGGATTGCAAAAAAAGGGCTGAGGAGGCAAACACGAGCTCTTATCATCTTTTTACACTTTACATGAAGAAAAGCAACACAACAAATGCACTTTCGAACGTTTACTGCAAAGAAAACGGAAAATTATACATACTTACGTACTCGTGTGAATAAAACATTTCTTAAATCATATATTTTGCGAATGATAAAAAAAAATTTTCCATGCGACATGTTGAATATTATTTTTGCGAAATATACAGGGTGTTGCCGAATTCTACTGACCAACTACCGTTCAAACTACCTTAGATAATTTTGTTAAAAATACTTGCAACGTATCTTCTGTCGCAAATTCTGAAAAAATGGATTATACTAACATAATAAGTAGTGATGACGAAGAATAATTTATGTCTTTTAAATGCAATGTATTTTAAATTACGTTTGTATGAAAGTAAAAAATATATATACAGGGTGTTGCCGAATTCGACCGACAAATTCAGAGGGGTGATAGTAGGCATCAAGACGAGCAATAATCATACAGGAATGTATGACCAGAAACGCAAACTTGATCAGCTAGAGCATTCCCAAAGCTTGTCATTCCCAAAGTGGTCTATATCGACCCCCAGGGGTCGATATAGACCTGCAAGGTGTTCATGCCAGTGAAAAAGAAAATTGCGGGTGCATGAGATGTAAATGGGGGTCCACGAGTTAGACAAGCCGTCACCAAAATTTTGGCTCTAAACGTGTTTATCATTAAAACATGTCACTGAGCATGCGCAGAAATCAATTTTTAATTGTAAATTATCGCTCATTAATTGAAATTGCGGTTACAAAAACCAAATTTGAAAAATTTACAGATTACAGTCTTTCGTTTAAGACCAAAATGAAGTAAATTGATGCAGTAGTTTTCTCTCACGGACTGCCCAAAAAGTCGGCTTAGCAACTTAAAAATTCTTTGAAGATATCTTAACGAAAATTTATGCAGCATTTCGGGATTTTTAATTTGAAGTAAAATTTTTTCTCTAACAAAACTTACTTGAAAAAAATTTTCCTGCCTCAAAGTGATTAAAAATTATAAATAACATTCTTATAAACACTAAAGACAAATTATTTTGAAACCTTTCCTAGGCATAAAGGTGCAAACAGAACTATAAGATCGGCAAAATAAAAAAAATACCGGGGATTTAAATTTCAAATTTTTAATTTGTTAATACAAAATTAAAAATTTTAAATTTTAAATTGTACAATTATATTTGAATGCATTATGATCTTTATATAAAAACAACTGAAAAAACGCAGACTGAAAAAAAGCGTAAACAAAGAAGGTAAATTGCCTTGTCCCGCACCTCCTCAAACAACAAAAGAATTGCTTATGTTGTTATCGACACAAAAAAAATTATGAAAAATCACTATTTCACATTAAAACTTTCAACTTTAAATCACAGATTTTAATCTACTTTTCTTAGGTAATTTTTGATTTTACAAGCTTTTCACCTCAATTTTTAGAATAATATTTTTTTCATTAACACTGGCTCGCTTTTCTTCCTAATTTTGCTGTGTGAGACATTTTTGATGTAATGCATTTGCCAAAGTCAACAGAATTGTCTGACGAGTGCAGAGAAGCGGAATAAAAGCTTTCAGAGATGCCGAATGTACTTCGCAAAAGACTGTAGCATTCATCAAAGGTTCACCTTGTACTTTAGATTGTGTTCTTGACAAAGAGAAAGAAGCTGACATTTTCACACAAGAAAAAGGAAAGGTTAGCTAAAAACACTCCCCATTAGAGGAATTAAATTTTTTCTGATTGTATAACCTGAATGTGAAGATGGTAGGAAGAAAATATTTAACTTACAGTCATAGATCAAACTTACATGAAAATCAAAAATTCCCAGATAAGATAGGTTGAAAGGTGGGATTAAAGCGACAGGATTTAATACAAAATATTGATTTGTGTATTATTGTTTGTATCACCAGTGTTAATGATTCAACGTAATGCTATTGTTATTTCGAATGGATACTAAATCTCATATTTAATGATGTTCCTTATAAATTATTGCGTATTTGTAAGGAATGTAAAAAAATGGCCTTGTCTTAAAACTTTTGCATGATAAAATTAGAAATAACTCTGGATTGAACTATACCTATACTGCAATGCATCTCTCACTTAATTATACATCAGTCGTGGCCTTTGTATGCTCTAGTTGTGAGAAAATTTTGTCTGAATCGAGGTTCAATTTTAAAACTATCCTCTCATATATATATATATATATATATATATATATATATATATATATATATATATACTATATATATATGTATGTATATATATACGACAAGTGCTCCCTTTACTACAACGTTTCCCTTGAGACAAAAGAAATGATTCCTTACAAATTAAAGTCACATTAATAATGTGGATGGGCATTAAAAGTTTCAGAATGGGGATAGTAGAATTGTAAACGTATATTTAACAGGAAATAATTGTTTGAAATACATGATTTATTATATTTCTAATTGTTCGAGATAAAATGGCTCGTTCAACTTCTGCCACCTGTTAAGAAGTTGTTATATAAAAAAAATATATTTCTAATGACAGATTGAATATAATTTTATTTTTATTAAATCATTGCAATCAATTTTTTTTTACCTAGAAATGTATACGGTATTTTAAATACAGTAAGCCCTATCACCAATGTTAATGAAACAATAACTAAAATAAAATCGAGAACACGATCTGATTAATTATTGTTTTAAACAAAGAACAATCAAACACAAATGTATTGTGTAAAAATAACGAAAATAACAGAAAATAACGTGGATGTTATTTTCTCAGGTAATATCTTCTCTGGCTTTGGGTTTTCTAGGCTTTGAGAATAAAAATAAAGAACTAGTTCGTCCTAAGCCAGACTACGATAAACTTATGATTTATCGCGACTGCAAACAAGTAAAAATAAAACTGTCCTGAACAGTAGGCCAATATCATACAATGATCCGTGTTATCAGACCCAGCTGCAAGATAAAAGTAATGAAGCAAACCTGGAAAATTCTACCGGTTCTCACGACCCATGAAGTTACCTTTCAGTTCTCTGATATCCATGTATTCTGCGTCTATTACTAACAGTCATGAAAAATATATTTGAAGTGAATGCAACATTGCTCCATCCTACATCAATAGATGAGGATAAAGAGGATGCATCTTTTGATATTAAGCAGTAGACACACTGCTGCAGAAAAATGCATATTAGCATTTTTCAAGTTGTTAATATTCTGGACAGCATACGTGTCCAATCATGGGATATTCTGTTCCAGTTCAAATTCGTTGTCACGTTGTACCTTTAGGTCCAATAAAATCTTTGCAAATGAAAAAATAAATCTAAATACTATTTTCCTTTTAGGGGTCGAGGAAAAAGGTAGAGGATCTATTCAGACGTAGGAATGATCCTCTAACTTTCGATATACATTTTGCCATGATTTTATTAATGACCCTAAGCTAGCGGACAACTCTAATAATTATAATGGACGTGAGAGGGCTTAAGTTAATACGACTTAGAGAGGATTTTTGAAAATATCACCCACAGGAAGAAGAATCGCTCACTAATGTACAAATATGACAGGAAAATGGGCATTTTTATAATTGGAATCAATACGAAAAACAGTATATGTTTAACTATTAAGATTAACAAAATATTTCCAACGTTCGATTTTCATTATTGTTTTACCGTTCTTACTCACTTCACTCATACCCTGAACTATTTTTTTCTAATTTGGCATACGGACTATGCAGAGGTTTACCACTTGTCTTCGCTGCCACAACAAGTTTTCGACAAGACCAATCCACAGTCTGAAGCTCTGACAAACAGGTTTACTGCCGTTCAGATCCATCAGATCGCCTATTGGTAGCGCGTCGGCTTTCGGTGCTGGGGTGCTCGGATCAAATTCTGACAAGCGCCATTAAATGCCTCCTTGTCTAAGGCCGGATATGGACATGTTAAATCCGTAGACTGGAAAGTCCCTCTGTTAGGTTAGAGAGGGTGGGAGAGGATACGACCATCCACTAAGTCACCCCTTGGGGTGCTCGGTCAAAATGGAGGTGGTACCAGGCTAAATCAGACTCCGACCCTTGTGGTGCCATTATAAACTGGAACTGTCCTCCTCGGCCCGCTAATCTATATGAACCTGGTCTGGAATACTATTCTGGCCAGGGGTCATTAGAAACAACAACAACGACAACAAATCAATCAGCACTTAGAAATATTGCATACAAAACTATCCACCTACCATCATATGACGAGAAACTGAAATAACTTTGAAAGCAATCCACGAAATCAAAGAAAATAATTTGATTACCCAAAGCGTATTTTAATGATGTATGAGTCTGGAGACCTCTCTCCTACCCACTCTAAACAATTTTCACCTAATCTATTAGAACGCATCATGCCATGTTCAATAAATTGGGATTTACTTTACTAAACTGTACTTAATTCTCGGTGAAAACATACAGAATGACTGGTAAACAATCGAACAAATATTTAAAGTATCGTAGTAAACAAGAAATTAATACTGCAATGGCAAAGTTAAATAAAATCCTTTTGTTAACAAAAATCTTAGAAGCAACTTTAATTTTATGAAAGACACTCGTCATCGTTCTTCCGAGCGCTGGATGGACCCAGCGCCAAAAATCAAATCAAAATCAAACTTTCGAACAAATTAATCAAGAATCATATTTCTAATCCACCGTTTAAAAATCTATAGTAAAGACATGTGATACTGAGTCCATCGTCTAAGCAGTGAAGTAATGTGTTACGTAATATAAACAAATCTATTTTCGAGTGAAAGCAAAAATTTTCTCTTAATAACGACAATTTTGCTCATTCCAGAAAAATTCAAGCGGAAAATATACGAAATAGCTTAGTGGTGTTAACAGGGTGGGTCTCAGGTATCTAGGCACTCCCCTGACCAAGACAGATAAAACCTCTAGCAATGGATATCTTTTTTTAAACCAGTAAACTGGAATATAATGATTCCAACATCAAAGTACATTTTGATGGATTTTTTTAAAGATAAGTAGCAGTCTTTGAATAAATTACATATTAAATATGAATTATATGTGTCAGAAAAAAGAGAAGTGTAATTTAAATGGATTGGTTTTGTTAAATGGGACAAGCTGAAATTACTCGAAGTGCAATATTTAGAACAGACATTCACCTTAGAACTTGGATGATTGAACTGTTTTGATAAAAGTGATTACCTTTCATTTCCCGAACTGTTTTATACGAGAAATTTTCTCGTGGCTTTAACTTATTTCATTTTCAGTTCTCAGGTGTTAATGTTATCACTTTGACAGATTTACGGTTCTCTCTTTTTCAAATCTGCCAAAATTTCCATAAAACAAGAAATGTCGCAATGCCATGTTTAATGTTTATGAAAAATTGTGAATTTATTCAATAACACCTGAGGACATATTTAATATCTAGAACTGATTTTTTAATGCTTTGTATTAATTTATATATTTTATATATTTTACATATCTTTATTTATGGATTTCTTATGACTTTTTAATCAAATAGGATATACTTGTCTTTGACATTCTACCATTTAAGAATTTTTAATTTTAAGTTGACATTATGATATCATTGCTTTTTTTTAGGTGTATTGTCACTAATCGCTTAGGTCAAGGTCAATGTCAAGGTAGTAAGGTTTCCGGAGTTCCTAGCAATGTGAAGCATAGGAGCGGATAATGAATTAATAAACTGATAGTAATTTTCCGAAGTGAACGAGTTGCCAAACATGAATTTAGAAAAATAGCACGGCTGGATCCGTTATCGGTTCTCGCTTTGGCCTGCGAAGAAAATTCCGTTTCCCCACAGAACAAGGGTAAACCGATAACTGTGTGCTAAAGAGCAGATACCTGGACGATGACTTTTGCTGAAATGAAACGGAATGACCGCTTTCAATCATGAGATTGAGTATTGGACCACTGGCTCCATTTAGAGGCAGGGCAGGGAACCAAAATCGCTTTTACAAAAGGAAGGTTTTTGCAGTACCAAAGCAATTATGTTAAGATAAAAGAAGGAATTAAAGGATTTAAACTTGATAGATGTGGAGCCTAGCTTCGTAAGGAGAAGGGTTGACCTTGGGCCATCGCTAAAGCTAGCTTAACCAGTCTTACGTCAGAATTTTCCTTAACACCCTTTCATAAACACTCTAACTCCTCTAACGGTCCATTACTTTTCTAAAGTTCAGTTTATTAATCTTTATTACTAATCTTAGGTGGCTGAGAGGAAAATTCCTGATATTCAGATTTTCACCTAACAAATACAAAATTCTTGTTTTCACTGTCTGCCAGGAATGGACTCCTATTCTTCCCCTCCCCTATTTCTCCCCCGACGACTAACTGACCTGAACTACTTGCTTGGGGATGGTCGAGCGAGGGGGGGGGGGAATCCGCTTGACGGGGAGTGAGAAAAAGACTGATTCTGGACATTCTCTCTCCGGCTTTCAAAGGTGAAAGGTCGGTGTACAAGGGATCGCCACGTGGAAAGTGGCTTGAACGTGATGTTGCTGATCAATGAAAATTTGTAATATATATGTGTATATAGTAATGTGTGATGTGTCCCAGTAGAAATATATGTCTAAGAAATAAATTTGGGACTAAAGATCGTCTCTGGATTCGTCAACAGTATAATCCAGACGTGGGGAACGCGCGGCCTTCATAAAAGCTAGCACTTGTATTAATTAATATTTAACTATATAGATTACAACAATTTCCAAATGAATAGAATTAAATAAAGAACGGCATGAATGTATGTACAGTGTCGGCCAAAATAAAGTTGACATTTTGAAATTGTCTAAAGTCGCTACAATTGCATATTTATCCAAATGAGCTTCGTTTACCTTGACTGTATGATACTTTAACTACACTTTATATGTAATTTAATGCTCAGAGTTTCTTAGCAATAGTACCAGACATGTTATATGATCTCTACACAAAAACTATTTTCTTACTATTATTGTTGTGACTGACTCCATGTACGTTAAAACGTATTATTTTTTCTGAAGAAAAAATAATAATTAATGATTAATGTTATATCAAGTTTTTATCCTTATGTGACTACAAAAATATTTTATATTGTAATTTTTTTATGTCAAATAATGAATAAATAAGGACTTAATTTTTTTTTGTTATTTTTCTATATAATGCACCAAATTGTTAAAACTATATCTAACTATAATAATTTCATAAAAGTCGCATTTATAGGTTCATCAACTTATGCGGCCTCCTGAAAGATGATAAATGTTGGTGTGGGGAGAAACAGACTGTAGAGCATTGCATCTATGAATGTATAGATCTACAGGCTTATAGAGAAAGATTTCCCTCAGATTACACAAGCTGGAGTAAACACAAACTCTTTGTTGACTATTATAGTAAAAAAGTAATAAAAGATATAGTGGGGGTTCTGATGGATGTCCACATCCCTTTTTTTCCCCGTTGAGGGTTTTTTTTGTACTTATCTTTGTGTTTTAAAACAATATATGAATTAATATGGTATGCTATTAAATATCGAATTATATGGCTTGTAAAAGTAATTAACTTGAAAATTGATTGAATTTAATAGAATAATTTGTATGAAATTGTTGTAATATTAAATAACTGAATGTGTAAAAGTAATGTAAGTAATACAGATATTGCGAATTGTGAATTTGTTTGCTATACGTGGTTTACAAATATTAATTTATGTATGTATATGTGTTTATAATTGTTTAAATTATGTTTTATAAAGCAGTTGCTTTTATGTCAGTATATAAATGCTTATATTTTGTTATGTAAGCGCAGATGCCTTTATGCATGTATATACTTATATGAAGTTAAATGTTCACTTATGAATTGTTAACTAAATTGTAGTTAAAATTTTGTTGTTGAAGTTTAAAGTGATAAAGCAGTGACTAGGTTCAAGCGGAGCACAGGAACTGGCTCTGGATTCTGGAATTTAAGTTATTATTTATTATTAAATTGTTAATTTTATCTTAATTTGAAATTTGGTAGCTATTTAATGGACTCGAGGGGTCTATGTGACCTAGACTCCGATCTTTTGGGTCGGCGTCTGGGGAGATTGTGTTGTGGTGGCCAGGCATCAGTTGAATTCCGTGTGGCTAACGCCGGGACGGAGATATACTTGCATTATGCGGCCTCCTTTATTACTACCTAAATTACATGTGGCCTCTAATGGTGAAAAGGTTCCCCACCTCTGGTATAGTCCATTCCTACAATGAAAAGCAACGGACCCAGGGGCGATTAGGCCTCGTCGAGGGAGAGTGATCGCCCTTCAACACTGTCTTTTCTAGAGAAATATAACTGGGCCTGATTACATGTGATGAAATTAACGTTGGCGGGATATTTCTGCGTTATTAATAATACAATTGCTGTATTCGCTGTAGACATGCAAGAAGACATAATGTATGAGATATCATATAGATAATGGAAGATTTTATGCGTCTACTTACGGGCAAACTGCGTCACAGGATCACAGGGGGTGCAGTCGGACGATCCTCGGTCCGAATAGGTGTTCGCAGGACAAGGTGTGCAGAGCTTCGAACCCAGGCTGCTGTACGAACCTGGGGCGCAGGGAGAGCACTCGGATGTGTAGGCCACGCCTAAAGAACAGAAACATATACTGAACCGAAGAGTGGCTTCTCATTCTTGAATACAGATTTTTGGAATCCTAATTCCCGAATTATAGATGCCGAGAGTATTGAATATTGACTACTAATTATCGAATATAAATATACTGGCAATTCAATACCTAAAGTATTAAAATTTACAATTCATTATTTAACTATTGATAGTGACATCCAAATATCGAAAGTATTGAATATTAACAACTCATTATCAAGTTATGAATACTGACTATTTATTACTGTGGGTATTAAATAATGAAAACTAACTCTTACTATTTAATACCGAATACTTGCAGCCGATTCTTTAATGTTATCTTATTATCAAGTTATGAATATTGACTATTTATTACTCTGGGTATTAAATACTAAGAACTAACTCTTACTATTTAAATACCGAATACTTGCAGCCGATTCTTTAATGTTATCTTAATATCAAGTTATGAATATTGACTATTTGTTACTGTGGGTATTAAATACTGAGTACTAACTCTTACTATTTAATACCGAATACTTGCAGACGATTCTTTAATGTTATCTTATAATACTGCGTACAATGATGCTGATGTACTATCGGTACGTGCAGTATCCCCTCTTATTCAATAAAATGAATGACCCTTTGATATCTCTGCAACCAATCATCATTTGTAAAGAAAATGTGTTTCGAGATTTTCCATAAAGAAAACGATCAAAAGCATATTTACATGTTTTAATGTTACAGATGCTTCTTTTCAAAGATTGTCCTCGATGTTGATTAACAGATAAAAGTAATGAGATTAACTTCATTCTAAAATGTGCTGATGATGTTTACGATTTTTATCAAATTTTCTTAAAAACCTTTGCAACGAATTAATTATTTCATCGACTGCGTGTGTTTCCACCTACACATGCGATGCGCTGTTTAGACTGTGTTATTTAGGTGCAGTGGGGTTGTAATGATAACTGAAATCGATAGCTTCGAAGAGCCGCCCAGAGACATCAAAATGCCACTCACCGCTGATTTCGATTTTCTTTATCCTGACTGGTTTGGCCTTCCTGATCTTGGATTCCGAGAATCCCATTCCGACGGTTTTCCAGTACAAAACGTTCAGACCGGCCTTCAGTTGTACCTGATCGATGAAAGAAATTTGTGGTCAGTTTCATATTTTAACGCTGCCTTTGCATTCCACATTTCCATTTGCACATTTACACACCTATTATAACTGAAGAGACTGAATTAGTTCTGAGTATCGGAAATAAGTAATGAGTCTACGATTTTCCATGAATTTTTTAAAGATATACCATGGAATTTTTGAAGAACCTGCATCAAACAGATGTCGGAAATTAACCCTAATGTATTTTAGAGGTTATTTCCTGATATCAGATGCTTGTCATCCTTAGAGACAAGGAAGAGCCTTGCTGCGATACTTAACTTTTAAAAACAGTTTCGCAAACTCCTGCTTAGAAAGAAGATAGAACTCGAATCTCCAAACCATCGAGCTTCTATCGTCTAAACTACCCTAGCAATATAAATAGGATTTACAATTGTTTTCCGGGCGCGGTAGCCCGGTTGGCAAGAGCAGCGGGCCAGTGATCTGAACGTCCCTGGTTCGATGCTCGTCGCTACAAATCTGCCGCCGTGTTCACTAATGGTGGCCGGGGCACGTAAAATAGGGCGTGGCTACAATATCCTCCAAGTTCTCAAATTTACCTCTGGAGGTGCAGGGTCACGTGTTCCGGTCTCGTCAGTTGACTCTGTTCAAAATTACGGGACCGGTCATTTAGCGAAGTCGGACTCCGACCCTTGCGGTGCTATTAAAAACCGGAGCCGCACCTTCATCGGCCATAGCCTTCGGGACTTGACCTGATGTTACATGTCGGTCAAGGGGCATAAGCAACAACAACAGTTGTTTTCCTCCACAGTTTCCCCTCATCTTTTAGTGGTCAAGAACACAAAAACTTGGTTCAAGTGATTTTTTAACGTGTGTATATATATATATATATATATATATATATATATATATATATATATATATATATATATATTAATTACGCGACTAATTTCTTTTTCCCGGTAAATTTTCGTCCGTTTGATTAATGGTCAGCAATAATTCTTTCCATTCATTCAATGCAACGACCACCTGTCAGCACACGAGTCGCAAGACCGATATTCTAAGTGAACTACTCCGAAGCGAGGATGTTTTATTTTCGATGGCTTTCCCTCACAAGGTAGTTTTGCAATGCCAGTGAACTTCAAATTAACCCTGCTAATTAAAATTCAGAACTGTATGGGGAACCGGAAAAACACTATTAATTTTTAAGAATGGAAATGTAGTAGAAAATAAATTATTCGTGTTCTAAATGGGCAATAGTTAAGTTTAAATATATTCCATTAAAACTATAAAATATACATACATCTATATTCCAGATAACCCAAGAAAGACCCTGTACGCCGTAAAAGAATGAACTAAAAAGAGAACGTAAAGGAACGCCTTATAATGATTTAAAAATTGCCTAGCTTACGTGATAGAAAAACTTAACTAATATTTCACTTTTGCAAATGGAAAACATTTTTTTTTTTTTGCTTTCGAGTCATTTTTGTATTTTACAGTATAATTTGTAATTGTCTTTATGAGACACAAATAATCAGGAGTTACGAGTGGCATAAATCTCAAAACTGTCATACTGAGTATTTGCAAAAATTTCTCTCTCTCTCTCTCTCTCTCTCTCTCTCTCTCTCTCACACACACACACACACACACACATATATATATATATATATATATATATATATATATATATATTATTTCTTTTCTTGGATAGGCTTATTTTTTTTCGAGCCGTTATGACACTATTTTTTGGCACTTTGTAATTTAGTTTTATCATTTCTCTATCTTGACTACCAGATGATCGATCGCCCACGGTTATCCGAGTTAAATATATGGAGTAACTCTCTTTAACGTGTATACACACAAATATATATATTATAAACATATATAGTTAAGCACAGCTGCAATTAATATAGATGATATAAAGTATGCATTAATAACTACTAAAAATTATTTAAGTTATCTTCCACAAATGATTTATTATATGGATTTACTATCGCTTAAAAATAAGGCATATTTTAAGAGCGATTTATTTCAGCAATATCGTGTGGTAATATAAGTCAAAAACAATTAGTTACCGGTTTAGACCGAAACAAACTAATTTATGACCGCAAAATTCGTGAAACAGATGCAGGCGTATTTTATATGGAAGAATATTTGATTTACCGTCGACGTCCTCCATTTGGCTTCTTCTGTGATTCTTGGCCATTTGTACTTTTCAACGTCCTCTATAGATTGGCACTGGTCATTCTGGGCCTGGAATGAGACTTATCATTGGAAAACTGACATTTGGGAAGGATATAAATCTTAGATGTGGCACTCGTGGCGAATATTCAAAGGTACAATCTAATTGTAAATGCGGCAAAGAGAGGGAGATCTGCTCATGATGCGAGTAAATTAGGACAGTTTGTATTTTGCACTCTGTCACGAGATATCAATAGTAGTTTTTCTAAATTTTTAACTAATGGAGAATAGGTCTGGGGTCAAGTTTTCTGGTCTCGTCACTTGACTTGGTTCAAAATTACGGGACGGGTCCTTTGGCTAAGTAGGACTTCGACCCTTATGGTGCCAGTCAAAATAGGAATCGCACCTTCATCGCCCATAGCCTTCGGGACTTGATCTGATGTTGCTGTCGGTCAAGTGGCATAAGCAACAACAACAACAACACTAATGGAGAATTTAAAAGGGCGTATACAAATAAAACTGACGTTTCTAGCATTTAGCTAGATTTCGTTGGCACTTTCATATTTCCCGACACTAAAAGATCCTAGCTCTATAGCAGCTGAGATTGAGGGAATAGTGGTCGTACTGTAATGATTTTATAAAAAGATCAGCTATATGTGATCACTCTTTCTTCAATAATTAATTTATCTCGATGAGCTTCACAACTTTTCTTGAGTAGAATCAATCGTTTCCACAACAAGCCATATTCTGTACTTGCTCAAATGTAAAGTGAAATTTACAGAATTGTTACAAAAACGGGTCTCTGTAAGTAGGTAGGGGTCTACCATCCTTAATCCACTAAGTATTTGAAGAACACAAAATAACACTTAAAGGTACCACGCTGTTTACTTACAACGTAGTACATGAAAAAATGTTATTTGTAAAATAAAGAGTAGATTTATTTTGGCATAGTACTTGTTATCTTCCAGCCAAAATATCTGGTAATAAACTAAACAGCAAAGGGAACAGGTAACGGCATCAGAAAAATTTAATACATGTTTTTGCTTTTAACACTTTATTTCAATTAAAAAAACCTGTCTGCCAAAATTCATATTTCAATTAAAAGAACTGAAAGCTCTTTGGGATTTGCAGCATAGTTATAAGTTCATATTTAACGAATTCTCTTAGATTCGAAACAGTTTGCTTAAAAAAAAAAAAACAAGAATAACTACACTTCATTAATCCACATAATTTTAAGAAGCTTTTTTTTTTTTGCATATCTGTATGAAACGTAATTCCTGGATCGTTTGTTAGGCGCCTGTTACCATGACAACACGCCAGGTAGATTCAGATATGACATTCTGTTTTAATTCTTAGAAGTAAAACGTGCGGGTTACTCAAACAAACTTGAACGTTAACAATGGACACAGCTCTCTTCGTTGTGAAGATCAGAATCAATTCATCAGTATCGTGACTTAAATGCCTGAACCGTAATAAGTTTCATCTAAAAAATTATGAACATTGTCGCATGGATTCATGGTACAATATTCTAACTGGGGGGAAGAAATTTTACGACAGATTGTAAAGATTTTCTCACCTCGAAGTTGAAAAGGATAGACTGGTCCGTGTATTGGTATGTGTAAGACAATATGCCAGGTTTGACGAGCTTTACAGAATAGGATAAGGTGGCAGCACACGGCCCGCCGTGTGACGAAATGAAAGACTTCTGGGGTTTCCAGCCATACCTGTAAGATAGAAAAAACAAGGTCAAATTCCACCACAACTTTAAGCGTACAACACAAGTAAGTCCCTTACGGACAGGCGTGAAACAATGATATCACATCAAGGGAAAGAGAAGTGCCCGAGAAACTTTTATTCCATTAAAAGAGTCTCACTTTGGTGATGGTGAGATTTTTTGGGCACACAAGAATAAATAACAAAAGGGGACAAAGGGACAAGGGGATACAAGTCCGAGAAAATTTTGCATTTTGAAAGGGAGATTTCACTGAATTTACTGGCCAAGATATAATCAGGGAAAGAGATACCGCAGCCTGTCTTATATCGATATGGACAACCCTATTAAAAAGCTGAAATCCTCAGGACACTGACCAATAGTCGTAAATATAGCAGAATTACGATAGACCTTCCTTGCCTTTAAGTGAACGCAAAGTTCCAAATCGATTTCAGCTCAATGGACGGGCAGTAATTAATAGCTAAAGTTTGAAATTTCATCATTGTAAATCATAAATCCTTAATAGATGGCCAAAATTTATTTTTAAAGAATTTTTAATTTAAAAATAAAGAGTGTTACCCATACAAGCTATACTCTACAAAGGCTCTACAAGCTATACTCTTTAAAATATTCAAAATTCCCTTTACCAACTTTTTATCAAAGGATGAAAAAACTTTATTTTTAATTAAAGCTGCTTATTCTCTCTACTTTTGTTAAACATAAAAAATTCACTTTACTTACGTTTCAGTTGTTTCAACGTACTGTGAAAATTACGTTTAAATTCATCAAAGTAATCCAGAACAGAGCAGAATCAAATTCGTCTTTTAGACTAATGCCACGAATAATTTTCCTTTACATGAATTTTCTACAATCATTATTTCTATTCAAATCACCTTGTTCTTTTTTGGAATGTTTAATTTAATGAAAGTATAGTTTTCCAACTTATTTTTATACTAGTAAACTGCCAATGAAATTGAACGAAACAAGGAGAAAAGACAGACCTAATAAAATATTTTGATACAGAAAAAGCCCTCTATTTATTGCAATTTTTACAGACAGCAGTAAATGTACGCAATCGTAAAACGAATTTCCATATTATGTATTATTCACGCAAAAACTTGCAAGTACTAAATCATGTATGCATACCATGACAGGTAATATTTTTTATTGCAAACGACGTTTATAATAAAATTACAATAATATAAACATTTTTATAACCCTTTCCATTTACAATATTACAGAATTAATGTGTACTATACGTCTTACTGTCTGTAAATATAACCTTTTAATTGATTTGACTAGACAGCGAAAAATTCTGTAAGTAAAATAGTTTGTCATGGAAGAAGATTAATCAATATTGACTTGTAAATATCTCGCCAGTTCTTTGTTGGTACGTGAATAAGTAGGATACGTAACAAGAAAGTATCTCACTGAACCGATTTTTTCTTGGCAATATTATATTTTGAATTCCATATTGATTGATTTGTTTATAACCAAAGTATCAATCGATTACGGCGACTTTACTGAAAGTGAATTATCGGGTATGTTTCCTCCAACAAAAGAAAAAATAAAAACCATTGTGTGGGCACTGTTTGGAAATAAACCCATTCAATTCACTGAAACTGAATATAGCAAGATATGAGATATTTCTTGACGAGACGTTTGAGTATTGAATACTTAAATATTTTTTCACGATTTTTTCACAATTCCTTCGGTCCGCTCCAGTCATATAAAGTAAACCTAGCCATGACGGCAGCTGATTTCCTCTCCATTTATCACGGTAATTTGTCGATGATATTTCTGTAAGATCCAATGTCTGTGAATTTAACCCAATGTGTTAGATCCAATAAATCTAAATGTTCTGTGAATTTCAATTTTCTCAAATGGAGGCAAGCGTGATGAAGTCAGTTATTGGCATGTAGGTAACTGATCCCTCTGCCACGAGGGTGAAGAGGGGTGCATGGCAGTGGCGCACCCAGGAGGTTGGCCAAGGAGCCCTGCCCCCCCCCCCCCAAAAAAAAAAAGAAAAGAAATAGAAATTGCATTATGAAAAGTGAATAAATCTTGGTTGTGCCACTCGTGTATGGTTTTGTTAAATGAAGTCATCACGTAATACCGCCTCCTCGTGTGTGTATGTATATATATATATATATATATACACACATACATACATACATACATACATACATATATATATATATACACTAGATAGTAACCGTCAAAACTTATCGGTAAATAATTGAACAGTTGCAATAAAGAAAAAGGTTCATAACCTTGTTAAAATATTAGAAATTTTTACAGAATATTAGCTGTTCTTCTATCCGATGTTATAATTAAAAATGTTGTAAAAATCCGAATTTATAATTTTAAAAAATCGTCTACTTGGAAAAAAAAGCATGCTTACAGTTTATTTTTCAATCCGACTTGCACAATCTAACTAATATGCTATAAATATGCTATGTATAAATATATTAAGCAAAAATAAAATATATAAACTAAAGAAAATCAGATTAAAACATCATACAAATTACTCACGTGCAAAAAATTTTTGAAGTCTATTTAGGCAGCGCTGCAATAGCGTTTCAGAATTTTTTTTTTATTTTCATGAATTTTAAAGCTGTATACACGTGCATTAAATAACAATTAACTTAACCTACAAATTTGTTAAACAAACGATTTTGGTGTTTTTAATTTCTATTTATTATTGTATTCTTGCACGTAAGATTTATGTAGGCTGATATATTTGTGAAGCGGTCGCTCAGGAAGCGTTACTTGACAGAGGAATACACAGAACACGCCAACTATTAGGCGAATATATGTATGTATGTATATATATATATATATATATATATATATATATATATATATTATAAGCTCCAACGATGGCGGTAGTGATACGGGTAGACTGTTGTCTCGATGTACGGGAGAGATGTTTGAACGGCTTCCATTTTTTAATGTTGGACTTTTGCATGTTAAGCAGTACAACTGTAAGTTTTTTAATTCCTTTATAATTTTATGCTGTGAATGAAAGACATTTTATGTACATACTGGTCAATTTCTTTCCATTGAAGTGATTGGTAGGTTAGTTTTAGTTTATGTTGGCACATAGTTTGTAAAAATATATATTATCACGCCCAATTCGTGGAACATAGTGGGTATGTTATAAATTTCAAAAGAAAAGTTAGCCTTTACCTTTCACAATTAGTTCTTGTAGGACTCACAACGACAAAAGGATCTGTATTATAGAAACGCGGAGAAATCCCGCATTTCTAAAATTCTTTACTTTTCGATAAGACATACATCTGGGGTATATTATTTTTTACCTTCAGTATATTCATATTCGAATAAAAGCCTCTTTCTCATTCTTTCTGAAAGTAGTATCACTTTAAAATTTGAATCGCTTACCAATATATCCCAGGGATTCGAACGCTTGCTGCGAAATTCTATACACTTAAATCCTTCTAGAAAAGGGAGTGCTTTGCACTGAAGTGAAATGAAGAAAAAACGCTTTCGCTCGACACAGAATTGCATTTTTTCCGCAAGAGTGTAAATGGAACTTTCGCGAAAACTTTATCCCTCTTCGAGATCATTTCGAACGCCTCGGATTTTCGAGATTTTATGCATTTGATCGGAATATTTAGCAAGCCATTTCCATTATCCCACATAAGAAGAAATTTCATAGGATCTACACGCCCGTGCATCCACTTGAATTCTTACCTTTTTTACTTTTACGATGAACATTTTCGTTAGAATGATATTGGGAAAACCACTTAAAATAAAATGAATGTAGTTTATATATACATACAGTGTCGTAACCAGGCAGGTGCAACAGGGGCAACTGCCCAGGGCCCACTTGGAGGGGGGGGGGCAAAATGCTGTATTTGTTTTATTATTTTCCCAAACCTAATTAATTAAGGGGCCAAAATGTAAATTCTTCCCCAGGGCACAGGAATGGGTAGTTACGGCACTGTATACATAGATAGATAAATAGATATATATGCGCACAAACACGCACGCACACACACACACACACACATATATTATATTTATATACATACACATACACATACATACATACATATATATATATATATATGTGTGTGTGTGTGTGTGTGTGTGTTAGTTATAATTTTTGCTACATAAAAAATGTACTAGCTATTCTTCCAACCAATTTCTGGTGCGTCATCAATTAAAGTGATCCTGATTACGGTCTAGGGTAATTTACAGGGAGAAGACTTAGAGAGAATCATAAAATTGTGTGGAGCACACCCTAATACAAGGAGTCACCACTGTATAAATAGACATGTAGCAATGAAACATAGGCCAAATGTAATCTGGGGAGTATACCTTTCAGCCATATCATGCCAAGGAGCTCATATTGAAGGGGCAAGTCCATGACTTCAGGTACGATGGAGATCCCATACATAAGTGACTTTTTTATTAGGGTCACTTATGGATGGTTCTTTACAATTTCAACATATTCAGACACTCTAAATTTTACACCACAATTTGTGCAAGATGCTTGGTCCATTGCTTTATGAACTGGTAAATGCGCTTTTAGAATTATTTTTCCACACTGTCAACAAATCTTTCTGGAGAAAGACTTTTTATAGACCATGTTTTTAAATTTTCTGTTGAATCATATAAACTTGACAATTCTATGTATTAATAAATACTTAAAAAAATTTTTTTTGATGAATTATCCCATTAACTTGAAAGAAAATGAAGTTAATTGGAAGTTAACTTGCATTAGACTTTTAGTTCCCTTTCCGGCCAGTAGATGGCTGCACCAGTCTACAAAACGAAAATAACTGAAAATTAATTTAATTCTGCTTAAAGATAGCTAAAAGTATTTAAAAAATGCATTGTCATCGTGATCTGAGCTATTCTAAAAGTTTCAAATGTCTAGCTAGTCGGGAAGTTAGTTAAAAATCGATTACAAGATTTGTACTAGACAAACACACACACAAACACACAAGAAAGCAAGTTAATAAAAACATGGTAACAGTAGTGTACACATCTTTAAAAAAATACTTGTTCTAGTGAAAAGGCAATCATGATAAATTTTATTCTCGTCTAATCGTCGGAGGGATTTCACCGAAATAGCTTTCCTATTGAACTGAACTCCCGATTAGCCGTTCTAGTTAAAGCAAAGGTGTATATTTAAAACACAAATAGTTCAAAATTTGGCCTTTACACTGTAAAAAATTAACATCGCAGAGATTTTAAGTGAACTACACAAGTCATTTAAATAAGGTTTAATTAAAATAATGATAAAGAATGCACATCTATTCCCTTATTGTGGGGAAAAAATCTCTTTCATCCAATAGTTAAGACTCACATGAACAATCTTTTGCACTCCTTGTACTTTAATATCTAAGCTTTTCGTTTTATAATGCTCGAATAAACTGCAGATCGGATTATCGGAAGTTCATTAAATCAAGCACCAACGAGAATGAGAGTCCCCTAGCAGATGCTGTCTTTTGGACATTGCAGGCCGTATTTATTCCAAATCTAACTTCGATTTTTTTTTACAATATCGTTCCCTCCGACTGAAAATTGGTTGATAAATTTTCAAACTCTAAACTAACTTAATTTCCTTATGTTTTATACCTTTTTGCACTTTCATTTAAGATTTTCTTTCAAATTTTCTTTATTCGAGACGAGCCAACTTCTCTTTTATCGTAACCTTGTGTCATATTTAGGCTATGAAGACTCTAAAGCCGTAATTGTCTAGCCTTGCCTGACTAACATACATCGAGCCAAGAAAGTTACTTAATCCTCAAAGGACCAAATTTTCTTCGATTTGTCACGAAACACATAGCAGAGTTGCTCAGTATGAGAGCAGCGAGATCAATAGTTTCCTTGGGCAGATTGCCGATGAGAAAGGCATTACTTCAATAGACAAATTAGAGTATTACGCGATATCGCTATCAGGATGGCTTGCTTGGAGCAGAGGTTCACATTCCCTTCCCACATTCGAAAGAATTTTCCATTCCCGTTTTCTATTAAATGCAGGCTGAGTGGGATATAAATGATTTCGGAAAATAAGTAAATAAATAAATAAATAGGAAGTATTTCAATGCACGAGAGATACATTTACTTTGATGTCATGATTTGCGAGACAAAGATATCCATTTTCTTTGGATTTCCAAAGAACTGAAAGACTACATAAAGATTAAACTATCCATTACACAGGTACGACGCTCTAGATCAGGGATTCCCAACGGGGTCCAGGTGGTTCCTTAGGGGTCTATGGAAGTTTAAAAAGGGTATATAGTATTCCAGGGGTCTGTTGGGGGTCTTGATAATTTTTTCTGTTTTAAAATTTAATTTAATTTTTAGCAATGTAATTATTAGATAATAATATCCGTTTTAATATGTATAAATACAGATTTGCATAAGGCGGAGTGATCCACGCATATAAAGTCGAATGTCATGACTCTTTTGTATATGCCTCGAATGCCGCCGTCGGCTTTTATTAGTGTACCAACACTAGGCAGAACTGGGGAAATCCTCTGGACCTTAAACAGCATATGGGTCTTTCCGATGCAACCAATCAGAAGCAGTTTCATTTTTTCTCTTGGAGATGTTTGTGTAATTACAATCGGTGTTTCTGAAATCTTGTTTATACTTGTGAAATTAAAAATGAAAATGGTTCAAAAATAATAAAACATAAACTTAATGAACCACTTTTTTCTAATTTTTTTGTTCATATTCTTAGTCAAATTGTTATCTTTAAGTGTTTTATGTGCAATTATTAGTATTATAATTATGTTGTATGCTGTATATTATAGAGAAAAATGTGAGGGGGTCGATGAAGAAAATCATTATTTTAAAAGGAGTTGATGTAGGAAAAAGGTTGGGAACCCCTGCTCTAGATAGTACTTGGGAAAAGAAAACCAACAATAATTTTCCACATCAATCTGAAACTTGAATGAAATGACATCTCTGAAGTTCGCACCCGTCAAAAGGTCAAACTTAATTTATAAAAATAAGCACCCATTAAGAAGAATCAGCGCAATTGTATCCGTATATGTTATAATTGTCGGCATTTATATTCTCACTCATAACTTATGATATTTTTCTTGTAATTGTCTTACCCATATATCTATCTGACAATTAATACCAACAAATCATTTAGTATGATTGTTGGTTGGACGGGTTACAGCCATCTCATTTCGCAGCACTGGCAAATCATTCAGAAAAATGGTGGAGTGGAACAAACATAATAAGTTGTCAGTTCGTATACTACTCTAAGGTCCTGTTCACATAGAATCCCTCAGCGCCAGCGTTACTCGTATTGAAATACATTTAACCAACTACGAACCTCCAAACGATTAGTCACGAAACTGTTAAGGTCTGTGATTGGATTAAAATATGTCGATGAGAGCAATGCTGACGCTGACGGACTCTATGCGAACAGGCCCTAAATCTATATTAAGTCGGGAAACGATATGCACTATGCTGTTTTATTTGGTGATACTTTTGACTCCGAAAATAGCTAATTAAAAATAAGTGATGAGTTTGACGTTCTCCTAATGCGATCCATGGCATATTTGGAAGATTTTCGCAAAAGACCGCTCGTCAAAAAGCTGCAATATTGAACCCCTTCGAGGCCAGCGTAACGGTTACAGGCACCATGGACATACATTTGTGTAAGAAAAAAGACCACACGACGTCCAAATATGTGTTCCTGATGACGAAATAAGCAGATTATTTGAATTTACATCCCCTCTGATGTCCTAGAAAATTGCAACTCATCGGGGACTCACTCGTCAATTCTGCACACATCAATAGAATTGGGGTAAATGCTTTCATTGCAATAATATTTATAACTGAAGTTATTCTGACTTTATAATATCCCTCCCGATAAGCATATTTCAGGCACGTAAATAAAAGACAAATAGAAGAACCAAACTTTTATTATGTATTTCGTGTGTAAAAGCAAAAAAATAATGAACTCCATAAACTTTTATGCCTTTTATTATAATCTTACGTTACAGCATGACGATCTGCCTTCAGACAGATAAACGAAAACTAAAATTCCCGTGTTTCAATAAAATAATCCCTTCTAAGTAAAATTATTAAGGATATTAATTGAACCATTGTACAAGGCCCAGGACTTTAGTACAATAGTCTGAGCTACAATTTGCAATATTGCAACATTCAGGAAGTTTCATAATGATCCCCGAAGACTCGCGTAAAAATAGGCGACTTGGAGGAACGCTATGCGAATGTTGCTAGCTTAAACTTTTAGTACTTGGAACCACTTCTCTTGTATGTCTACCATTCTCTCACTTTAGCTGGTAGTGAGCGGCAAATTTAACTAACTGTCAAGGACACGAGTCAGCTAGCTACCATTGAGCGTTTCTTTTCTTCCAGAAAACCTTTATCTGTACTCTGTGATGCCGTTTGCATCAGTAAAATTATGACCCTTCAACAGTCCGGATAAAATTTAGTGGAGCAACAGTTGTAAAAAAACGAAGAGTAACATATCAAATAGCATGTGACAGCAACGTAAATAAAGAGAAAAAAAAGATGAAACGTACATTAGCTGAAAATAAGTCCCTCATCGACATGAACAAAGAACACAACTCACTCGGAACAGTTGGCGTGCGATTCTCCGACGAGGTTGTGAAGCAGTCTGAAGCTGGTCTCGAAAGACTCGACGTTCAGGTGGAAGCCGGACGGCAGCTTGTCCCAGACATCGAACCTGACTCCACCTCCCAGGGAATAGGTGCCCGGCGGACACGAGACGCACTCCAGGGTGGAACGGTTGAAGTATGTGCCTGCCTCGCACGAGATGCCTGTAGATGAAAGAAAAAAATGGTTCCTCTTAAAAATACTGGAAAATACTGGATACACAAATGTTTGCTACAAAATCGTTATGCTCCATGGGCATAAATAAGCAATCTATTTATGATCACATATATATATATGAAAGAAGTCACGCGCATCGTATAATGGTTAGCGTCGCAATCTTTGACAGCGTGGACTAGGGTTCAAATCCCGAGAAAGGCATGAACGTTTCTGTGCTACTATCACGTCATAGGAAGTACTGCCTGTTCACCTATATCAAGGGTCTTTAAACTACGGCTTACAACCAATCTGACCCACAGTAGTGGGCCGGACATGCCCGGTATCCGGCCCGCCATAGTTTATTTTGATTACATGGTAAAATTTATAACATAAGTAAATCATACAAAATAATAATCAGATGTTTTTCTTTAACGACCAATTAAAGAAGACAATAACTGACTTGCATAATGAAATTGAACATTTTAACTGTAATTAATGATATGAGATTGATCCTAAAACCTCACAATAAGTGACATACATAGGTAATTTACATAATGAAATTAACCATTATAATTATGATTAATGAGATTTGTGTAGTTAAATTGTATCTGTAAATATTTTTTGTATATTTCATTTTGGAGAATGTGTTTTCACACAGATAAGTGGTGCCGAAAGCGGAAAAAAAGCCACGGGCAATTTTATTCAACTGATCAAACTGTGTGAGTGGAAGACATTATGTTGATATGATGGTATGATGTAGTTGGTATGATGGTATGATACCGTACGTTGTTATGATGAGCTAGCTAGTCTTAGCCCCTGGAACTTAGTGGGAAATCAGTGTCGCCCTTAGGCTAAAAAGTTTAAAGACCCCTGACCGATATGAAGTTCCCTAATAAAGAGGCCAAAGACAGTAACAGTGATGATTGGCAAATGCCCTCAAGACAAGTACCTACCGCAATGGGAAAAATAATGAATAAAAGAAGTACGAAAAGAAAGATAAATTTGACTACATTTAGAGATATTGATTACATAAAGTTGCCTACATAATCCTAAAATACACTAACTAAAATAGCATTGAAATTACTTTTTTTCTATCGATATTTTTAGGTCCTGAAGACAAGGGGTGTAGGTTTCGTGCCGCTGCTACCGTACATCATAGATTAAAATTAATAGTACTAATTATATAACGGTAAAAATAAAGTTTAAATTAGAGCAATATAAGTGATTAAAAAATGCTAAAAATGCGAAATATAATTCAGCTACTGTACGCATAACTATAATCTGTTGCAAAATTTCACTTTACCCTCTTTTAGATTTAAAACAGGATGTAAAAGATAATTTTAAAACATGCTAAAAAACATGCCCAAAAAAATTTGTCCTGTCGACAAAGGGAACTCAGTATTAGACAGAGTTTAGTCTTCTAACATGTCGGAAACTATCATAATCAATGCCAATGCTTTTAAAAAAATGTGACCATCCTTGAAAACGAAGTACTCCGTATGACATGACAGCACAGAAAGGTTCATGCCTTTCCCGGGATTTGAACCGGAGCCCACGCTGTGAAAGATCGCGACGCTAACCATTATACGATGCGCGTGGGTTCTTATATATACGCGATCATAAATAGACTGCTTTTTAACGCCCACGGACCATAATGGTTTTTTAAGACTTTGACATCTTCCAAGGACCTATTCATAGAGGACTATATTTCTGTGTTTGTTGTGCAAAGGGTGCTAAGTCCAATTCCACTCCTTAATATTTTTATTCGTCAATGAAAATTTATGTGAAACAAAGCACAAACATGTTAGCTTTCAATCCCGTTTTTCTCATAACTACGATTTTGGACTTGATACCCTTTACATAGCAAGCCCAGATTTGTTAGATTACAAACGATTTCTGTTACAAGATAGTAGACGATTACAAGAATTTCTGCTACAGGATAGCAGTGTTTACAAATCGTGATGTAGCTACAAAAATGTTTTGAGATATACTCACGGCAGTCGTTCACCCGGGTGGGTGGGTTCGGCGCCCCACCGACGCACGTGAGGGGTTTGGGAACGGACACCCTCCACCTTCCTCCGCCCTCATCGCACTCCGTGAACTCGTAGTGGAAGTCACGCTGAAAAGAGAAGACAATTCGAAATAAGCAACAAACATGGATGAGAAAAAATAATTAGCCAAGGGGGAATAAATGATGAATTTTGCCTAGTGTCACTTATGGGCAGGAAGTCTATAAATTTTTTTGTTAATGCAGGAAGGAATGGGATCAATCTAATTTATATCCATTACATTGGTTATTTCAACATCAATAATAGGCAAGGATTTTTCTATGTTATCTCCTCATGTAGGGAGTCATTGGGCTCTTCCTATTGGCTGATACCTGAAGAGTGGTAGTGGTTCTTATTCTTGGTGCTTAACCAAGGACCTATTCCCTACACCAAGCTATGGAGGTCGTGCAAAATTAGTTTGGGGCTATTGTTGAAGGGTTGGAGTAAAATAAAATATTGCATGTCTACATTTAAATACTTGAAAACGTATTGAAAAGATGCTGGCTCGCTACTGCTATTGGAACATTGAGAGAAATCTTTAGTTCCATTCTCGGAGGTCATCTATGTTAAATGTTCTGAGTCTTGACAGCATGATAAAACATTTCTTGGGAATTCGATATGTAACAGTTCGCCTGTGGTTCACCTCTTGTACAAATGGTGAGAAGAGATGCGATGACTAAAAATTTTAGAAGCTTAGCAAAGCTTCTTTAGTAAACTGGCCAACAGAAATCGCTGTATGCATTGGTGAATATATCCAGAATAAGTACCTGCCGAATTTTTAAAAAAATAAAGCGATTTTTATTGAGTGCCAAATTAAATATCGTGTGTAACATAACTTTTTCTCCCTTATAGTACTGAGGATGTAGATTGGTTATCTACAATCACTTGTTTCCTTTAACTTTTTAATTATGTCCGGCGTCCAGGCCCATACTAATCATAAACCGAACAGGGGAAATAAAGCCTCGGCTGAGTTTGCAGGTTTTGCTACGCAGCTTCTGGTCTTCACGTTCACCACTGCGTATGGACTAACCGTCCGGGACGCTTAATATGTTTAATTTACTTTTTAATTATAAGCGCAAAAGCGCGAATGAATTTATTCAAATTTAATGTTCAACCACCTCCTATAGGGAGCGTGAAAAATGAATGTTTCATATCGCCCGTAAATCACGATTCCCGGGCAATAAAGCGGATCACTAAATACGGATTCATTTAATTTTTTTCTTAGCCTGCGTCTCTTTTTGCTTTTCTGAAAAACAACCGCTTTGCATTCGGTCGCGCAATGGCTTAAGAGCATTAGATCCAAAAACTTTCCGATTCCCAACGCTAACAATACTACGGGGAAATTTCTATATCCCGGCAAATTTGGGAATTGACGAAATTCCAGAAATTGGCATTTGTGGTACTAAGTGAAGTTGAAGAAGTTTATGGTGTAGTTTGATGGTTGAGCACACCTATATGGAAGACGAAGATCTAGAATTCGATTCTTGACCTGGGCAAGATGTTTCGAACGCGAAAGAAACACGAATGGGAGAAAGCGTTCCTGAAATATTATATTACAAAATAATAGAATAACTCCAATAATCTTCCTTAGAATACAAGCTATATACGGTTGATAATATACCGTTCAACATCTCGGTTCTCCCTCGTCTCTTGTGCGTCATTGGTTGTATTAATGAATGCAAACAAAGCCTACAGATTTTGAGCCATGGTAATGGGGCATTTATCTTTTGTTCTTTGTGATAGAACCAAGAGAAAGTAAATTCTTTCTCACAGAGGTATTGATACTTTATCGCAGACCATTTTTATTCTTTCAATAATTCCAACGCTTTTAAGGCTAAATACTTGCTAGCATAGGTAAAATGTCCCTATTGCTCCGCTGTCTAAACGTTTTAATCTTTAATACATTTTAGCTCTGGGTAAAAATGCTTGGGAAAATTCTCTACATCTTACGTGCGTATTTATATCATATTTTAGTGCGATATTTTATTGTATTATATTTATATGCATTCCTAGTATGAGGTTTTTTTTATCAATCTATAGTACGGATGTAAAAAACCCTATACTTATGCTTTAAAGATTTTTGACAAATATGAATAATCTTTATTTCTGATAATATAAATAATGTTAAATAATATATAGATATTTGTAAGTTTGTAATGCCTTAAGTATCTATTATATTTCTAAATTACCATAAATCTATTTTAAAAAAATAACCATAAACCGTAAAATGTTACTGAACAATGAACACCTCAGCACAAATTAATTAATTGTCCCCGCTCGAAGGGAAACCACAAGAAATAAAATTTAATGGCATTATCATAAAAGGAAATATTATTTCTGAGATATGTGATCACTAAGATTAACAAACTCTGCCGTCAGACAATCCTTCAAACATCCGAAGAAAACTTAATTTCAAATGCAAAAAAAGTAACAATGAGTATCAATATAATTAAAACACATCCATGAAGCCTGCGGTTTCCTTATCACAGCAAAAATTTTCCGACTTTGAGTGTTTCGTTTTGCTGTAAAACGAAACACTGAAAGTCGGAAAATTTGGTGTAAAATAACTGACGGAAAAGCAACAAAGCTTCAATAAACAGCATACGGAAAGAAGTTACGCTAGATATTAAAAATACTCAATACAAGAAAAAAATATTACCCAAAATCAATCAACCAGGAATAAAGTTAAAACAGTCAAAACTGAAGGGGGAAAATATATATTTTTAGTTATGGCCCATGTCAAAGATATAACAATTAAATACTTTTAAAGTCGGATTACATTCCTCCATAACGGTCCTGCGGAAAGGAAAATTTCAGACGCTAAAACCGTCCGTCCATCCACCCTCGCGAGTTATAATTTTGGCAGCGCGCCAAACCCAGTCTATCGCTTGGACAAGCAGTAAACAGTTAAACAGAAAAGTCCCAAAATGCGTCAAAATTTTTACTTACATATATGTATGTATATACATACATATAGATACATATATGCATAACACATGCATACATATATACATACAAAAGAGGTAAGCAACGATAAGTAATCCTACGTTAACAATCCACGGTAGTTTCGTTAGAAGAGACTACCTGAATTTTTTATCGTTAAATAATTTAAGCTACTCGAGTATTTTTATACCTGTTTTTGTAGTATATTTAAATATATTTACGAAAATTTCTTTCAAAAAAAGCAATCTGAAAGTTTTAGCAATCATACTATTGATCACCTGAAATTTATGAACTAGTATCACTTACTTGTAAAATCGATATTGACTTTAATATCTTAGGGTTAGTGCACCGTTCGATAAACTGTGCACTAATCCTAAGATAAGTCTTCATCATAATACATATTTTAATATAATTTAAAAATTAATTAATTGTATTTATAATACGCTTTTTGAATATACGACTCTTTTTTTTTTAAATCTTGTATTATTACGTTGGAAAATATTTAAATTAATTCAAAGTGACATGCAAGTTTTAACCTTGAAAATATTTTCCAGAGTTTTACAATTAAAGATGAAACTATATGCAAATTCCACTCACCGGCTACTAAATCATCGATTGACTTCCGAAGCATAGTCTAAAAATCAGACGCCCTCCATATTTCAGATATTCGAAAAATCCTCCAGGATTAGGCGTACCGGGTCATAACATCATAGATTGCGTGACAGCAGTGACTGAAAAATTGCATCTGTCACCACCACCGCCACCAAAACATGTATCATATCGAAAAAAACTTTTCCCGGTGCGCGCCAAGAGAAGGACCCTCGCCAAGGCGGCTTCAGTCGCCACGTCCGCTCCGAGCACCTTTTCTCTCCTCCGCTACTTCCCCTTCCGTTTTTCTCCAACGCCCCTGAATAAGGAGAGGAAACGAAAAAATTTCTTTCCTCCCATAGAACGGAAACTGCACCTCGCGCGCCGGTTTCCTGTAGGTGCCGAGCGGTTAGGGGTCACGAGGCTCGATAACAAACGGCTGACGCACTTCAAAAATGATCCACGGAGAGAAAAAAAAAAAAGACACACAGCCACATGTTGCTCCCGGCAATTAAGGGTATTTTCATGTTCATTAAAATGAAATGCGGGGCAATTAAGCGACACTGATATATGCAAAGTATTCCATACAGTGCCCCTAAACGCATAGGCGTAGCATCGGGGGGGGGGGCACGGGGGGGCCCGTGTCTCCTTAACTTAACTTGAAATAAATTAAAACATTAATAGAAGTTCAGTTAAAATCAGAAAATTGTAGAAAACTTTTAAGAAAGTTGGGGTTTTTTCCGCTTTTTCAAACTATGAAACTAAGGATTCAGATTATGTCTTTAGCCTTAACATAGTTTTTAACAATGATGCTATTTTTTTTTCTCATTTTATTTATATTTATTTTTCTCATTGTATAACATTTGAATATATAACTTTTGAATACTACTCAAACATCAATTCTATTATTATTCAATATTTAAAAAATCACAATATTTCATATTTTAAGGACCGTCCATAATTCCAATATTTCATATTTTAAGGGCAGTCAATGCGCTGAGGAGGGCGCTAACTGAATTCAGTTCGTGTCACCCCGAAAGTTAGAAGCACGCTACGCCTATGCCTAAACGTGAGCTGGAAATTACCAGTCTCGTAACATTTTCCCAGGTTTAAACTAAATCATAAGGAGCAAACTGAAGGGAAATAAATTTTCCGTTTGCCTTATCTTTAACTGAAATGGCAGCATGCAGTGGTTAAGAGAATTTTAAAACCTTGAGGATTCCTGTACTTAATTTTCAGGATATCTGTTTTCTTCAAAGGGGGATACAGAGGGGTGGGGGCATGCTGATAAAAATAACTGCACAAAATAAAATGAGTTTTCGAACAAAATGATAATCTATATATATAAAACGCGTAGGTATGCGGCACAAAAATCGGCGATATTTCTACACTCCGAATGGCAACGGCTGCAACTACCAGATGTAAACATTAGCGGCCAACCGCGTGTGTGTAGTTGTTGGACGATAGCACGTAATTTGGTACAATTTAATTGCTGTATTTTACACGTGAATAATTTCAATTTATCCACAAGATAATTTATTATTTTGTTCCATCGGTTTTTCTAAATGTAAGTAAGAGGACAAACTTTTGATAAAATATCTTTAGACCTATCAAATCCAGTGTTTAGTCATGGACAGTTATATGTAGGTTTATCTAGAGTCCATTCTTTTGATTCTGTCACTGTAGTATCTCCTATTTCTGAAATACTCAACTGTGTATATCAAGAAGTTTGAGGAATATCATATTACTCCATTTTGTAAGTGAAGAAATTATCCCAATAATTTTTATTTGGTATGATTAAGTGTAGATATCTGAATTGTGAACAATAGTACATATAGAGAGTGATGTAATCCACACTATATTTTAGTACTTTCTGCATTTTTACTCCTTTTTTAGTGAAAAAATTTGTCTCTAACAATTTCTTATTTGATGTAATGATAAAGGGTAGATATCTTAATTTTGAAAAATATTACATACAGAGAGGAATGTAATTTTTAAAATCTTTGTTGTTGGGTTTCTCAGTCTTATCTTTAACTCTGTTCTGAAGTAATGAAAATTCCTATTTTTTTAATCACGATGTTTTAGAATCAGCCTTATAGAGAATTTTGCCATGATTATAAATTTTTTGGCTGAGATCGCACTACCACTTAACAACGTATATTTATGATGACAGGTAATAGTAACATTCCTTACATACGTTTCTTTCAGCTGAGTTGTTTTGCAAAAGAAATTATGAAACTAAAAGCGACCATGCTGGTCGCGCAGCGGCTAGTTAGAGAAAAAAAGCGGTTTGAGATTTTAAATACGCACTCGGGTGTTATTGATTAAATTAGTAATTTTTTCCCTCCTCTGTTAGCGTCGCCGAGATAATAATGTTTTGTTTAACTCAGAGGTCTCCAAAGTGGGGTACGCAGAAAATCCTAGGGGGTACGCCCCATTTCTCTTCAGTAATTAGTAATAATAAACTAAAAGATTAATTAAAGTAAATAACTACTAAAAACGAAAAAGAAAAAATAATAAATAACAACTAGTGTAATAATAATAATAAATAATAATAATAACTCTTAGTCATAATAAATGTCTAAGTTAACTTAGGTAATATTGTCCTATAACACAGTATCCTTAGTAAGTCTGCTTCTGTGTTTCCATTTGCTCCATGGTTGCAAGATTTGTGACGTCAGTCTTCTTGCGGTTTCCTTTACTTAACTTCTACTTTGTCTGGGGCCGGGCTTGGTGTTCTATCTTTAAGCAACTGTTTAATCACTTCTTCTGTGTCTTATGGATTGTACGGTGTCTAAGTATGTTTATTGCTCAGATCATACTATTAAGAAACAATCCATTGGTTTTTAGACAGTATCGCCACCGCTGATGAAGAGATGCTATCAAAACCTATTTTTCACTTATCTTTTCATGTTTTTAGTTCCTGGCTGCAGTAGTTTTAGGCATATACTGGTTTTTCACTTTCAACTTTGTCTTTTATATATATATATATATAATTAAGAGGTACAATTTATGATTATTTTCGTCATAAGGGTACGCGGTGAAAAAAGTTTGGAAATCACTGGTTTCGGAGAACTTAAAAAAAGCAGAAACGTAAATCTGTCAAAGTTATAACAATATCACATCGGTGCTAAAAATTTAAAAATAAGGAAAAAATTAAAAATTGCTTAAATATTAAGTCTATGTAACAAACAAACAAACAAAAAAACAAAAAACACAGTCCAAAGGAGAAAACATGAGCGGATCTTTCTCAAAGAAGCATTTAGAAATGTATAGGAATGGCCAGACTTTAAAATTTTGACAAACAAAATGCTTAAAACAAAAGACGGTCTGTTGAAAGCAAAAAACCAAAGAAAATGTTCTTTTGAAAGGTATAAATTGGTAAAAAATAAGTCTAAATCGCTTTTAAAGAATTGCGCTCCACTCCCAAAAAATTTCCTTGATCTGTACTTGTTTTAGACACTGTTATTAATTATTTTTCAAATGAAAACTTATGATAGCAAATGATTTTTAGCATGGAGGGTCAGTGGCAGCTCCAGTCCAGAGGTTGTTTATTTTTTGCGGGGGGGGGGGGGGGGGGGGGGGTTGAAAACGTCGGCTCCTAGGGTTATATATATATATATATATATATATATATATATATATATATATATATATATATATATAAATGAATGTTTGTTTGTTCGTATTTTATGCGTGGCCGTACCGTTCATCCGATTGCGATGAAACTTGGTCAACTTATTGCTTGAACTTGCGTGATGGTTATAGACTATTTTCATTCCGCTACGACGTTCCATTCCCGAATTATGTTAGAAGTATCAACGGATATTGAAAATCGCCAAAAAAAATCGCCAAATTTCCCCAGATATTTTTGTTCAAAGCCATTGTAACATTTCATTGTTGCCAACTAAATTATAACATTTCCGTAAAAATAAATAGACATGAATTAAAAACGTGATTTATTCATACATTGGCGCATGCAAGAATGAATTTGATATATTATTTTCATGTACGTGGCAACGCCGGAATGTTTCTTTTTAAAAATGAAAATATTAGGATGGAAAGTCATTCATTTTCAATGAATGTGTTATCTATCCATTTCACGAATTGAAACTATCCCAAGCTACCTTTTCAAACTCAAATATACTGCAGGACACGTTGACTTAGCTAGAAACACGTGCGTTTAGCCTTGACGCGATAATTTATATAACTGAAGTGACATTGAAACATAGCAGATGATTTAGTTTTGAGAAAGAATTACAATCATGAAATACGTGTATATTACAATTAAGAAAGTCTGAAAGTGGCATTGAAACGTAGCAGACGATTTAGTTTTGAGAAAGAATTCCGAGCATGAAATACGTGTATATACTTTTTCTATAATAATTACCAGATTTGCTGTGTTTTAATATTGAATATGATCTCAATCCATTTAAATATTATTGATTATTTTTCTATAATAATAAATCCATTCAAACGTTATTGACTAGTTGTAAATTAATGCTTTAAAATGCCCAAAAAGAGGAGAGCAACTTTTAATCCTGCAGAAGTAAAGGGAAAATGTCAGATTGTTGAAAAATGAGCAATGTGATGAAAAAAAAACAGAAAAGCTCGAAGCCAACAGAATTCGAAATGCAGTTAGACGCACACAAGAATCTGAAGATAAAACATTCCCAAGAGCTCGAAGGTAGCAGAATTCGAATTGTAGTGATCCGAAGTAGTGAGACTGATGAAGAAACTTTTAACGCGTCGAACATACGATCGTCTTCGAGCTTCAACATCGAAAGGAGAGGAAAGCGATGAACAACGACAGCACCGACAACAAACTAATGCTATTTGCTACCGCAAAAGAATTTTAGCGAAAACTGTAGAACATCGTAACATGAGGCTAATCATTGAAAATAATAATAACAGAAACCCGAGAGAAGCCGGGTAATACATCTAGTATATATATAAGAAATAAACATCCTATTATTTTAATTTTAAACTCATTTAGTATTAGGTCTACGATTATATAATTTTAGGCTATGAAAAAAAAATTCGCCAGGTTTTTTTTCTTTGGGGGGGGGGGGCGAAACTTTTAAAAAGTGGCACAAAGAGGGCGCTATTTATACTGATTGCCGTTCACTGCAGGTTGGCTGCCCTATTAGGCTGACAGCATTAGTCGTCATCGAGCTACATCCTCTGAAATAAGCATGATTAGAGACAAAACGAAAATGAAAGAAATTAAACATCGTATGTGTGTGAAAATTTGCTGCAAACTTAGTGAAAATTTTCCATTTCAAGTGCTTCCACGTCAACAGACGACGACTATGTCGAGATAGTTCGTGTTCTGAATCGTGAAAATTGTTGCTTAAAAAATTCTAAGAAGTTGCTGACAAAATGAGCATCAGTATAGGTCACCATTCATGATTTTGTACCAGGTAGTTAAATGGTGAACAAAGAGCTGTGCCAGGAAGTTTTCAAGCGTTTTCAGAGTCGCTGTACGCAGGAAGAGGTTTGAAATGTGGAAAAACCAGACTCGGATGTTGCACCAGAGCACTGCGTCGGCTCACGCGTCGGTCTTGATTCGCATTTACCTGGCAAAACATCATATATGCGTTGTGCCCTATCTACACTATTCTCCGAACTTAGCCATCCCTTACATACTTTTTACCTGTTTCCTAAACTTAAAACTAAACTGAAAGGACATCCAAGAAGTTGCTGACAAAGACATTTCCAAACCATGGAGAAGATCCAGAAAGTGACACGGTATGTATTTGAGGTTCAATTTATCAGGAAAAAAAATTCTTGAATAAAACTTTACACAAGTGCCTTTTTATCGGGACGTTATATCATAATTAAATTGCATTATAACCTGCTACTGTCTGCTCAGAGATAGAATCAAAATAACAAACTGACAAAACGTTTTTAAAATAGCCAGAGAGACTATAAACAGTTATTGCGTCACTTACTGACGTTCTAATCTTTTCAATTTTCAACAGAAACTACGACAGAGAACTATGCGCCATTACAGAAAGTGCGTTTCAGGAAGTATTCCAAGAATGGAAGAAATTATAGGATCAGTGTATTGCCAGCAGAGGGGATTACTTTGAAGGGGATAGTGCTTAAAATTTTGTAAAAGGAACAGTAAAGTATTTTTAGCGAAAATCCTGTCTTTTTTTAACACGCCTTGTATAATTACTAAATGCATTTATTTATCATAATGCCACTCGAAATTTTTTTAAAAATATTAGATGACATATTAGAAAGACATACTCTCATTTCATCCTGTATTGATTCTAATGGCTACCATCTTTCTTGGTTATCTTTAGCGTTCTTAATGGAAATAAAACTTTTGTTTAAGCGGAGGCACTTGTCGTCAAACATTCGCTTAAAAAAATTTGCAGGTTTCACCGAGATTTGAACTCCGATCGCTGGATTTAGAGTCCAGAGTGCTAACCATTACAGTACGAAACTTGCTTTCCCATGCTGGGAATGGAACCCGGGATGCCTGGGTGAAAACCAGGAATCCTAACCATTAGTCCTAATTCTAACCACTAGGAAATAAAATTTACTTCATATAAACAAGAGATAGAAAACTGAAGCTTTATACACGAGAATTATTGCGAAAAACGCTTTGAGAAAATAAGTGTTCCTTGATGTTTTATAAAAATATTAATAAACTTGAGGTGTAGAAAAATAACTTTTTAATTTCATGTTACTTTTGTCAGATTAGGCTTAGTTAACTTTGCTCCAATAGAAACCAAACTTGCCTTTTCAATGCGAATAGAAAACCATACAGAAGCAACCTTTCCACGAGAAGTTATTTTTTCCGCACCAGGTGGCACTGCCTAAAACTAGAATCTCCCTTGATGTTCGTACCTTCAAATGCCCTCAACTCGTATATAATTCGCATTGGTTTTGTCCCTAATGCTAACTGTTAAAAAATCTAGCCCGTTTGTTTGAAAGACACATAAACGCGATAAAAATCTGTCCAGAGAAACAAAAGAAAATGGAGTCCCGGTAAAGCGCATAAATATAGAAAAATTCGCCCAATTTCCTAATGTCCTTAGAGGAAGGCAGAGATAATCGATTTTTCAGTTCTTCGTTTCCCTGTGATGTATCGTCTGATCCTATTAGAGACAAAACAGCCATGACCGCCGAAACAAAACGTCGTTAGAAAGAAGTTACAGTCGTTTTGAACTGCCTTGTTTCACAAAATCGATTGGAATTGTTCTTCATTTGTTACTTCAGCTACCTGTTAAGCAATGCCCGATTCACTATCTTTAATCTTGAAAAAGTAAGTGTGTGTGCGTGTGTATATATATATATATATATATATATATATATATATATATACAGTGCCGTAACTAGCCGTTCATGTGTCCTGGGCAAGAATTTGCATTTGGGCCCTTTAGTTAATTAGGTTTTGGAAAATAATAACACAAATACAGCATTTTGCCCCCCCCCCCCAAGTGGGCCCTGGGCGGCTGCCTCTGGATATATATATATATATATATATATATATATATATATATATATATATATATATATATATATATACTGGCCATATCACGTCAGAAATCCCCCAAAAAGCATAAAAGGATTATAAGTCATAAAAGGAATTTAATTCAACTACTGCCGTACTAAGGATTATGTATGAAAGAAGATGAATGTAAAAAAGTAGAAACTAATATGGAAAAGAGGTTAGAAAATTAAATAACGAAAGACAATATGAGTTTAAATTTTATAGCAATATCTGGATTTTATCTATTCCCGATATTAAAACTGAACAGTTGTTTCTATAACATATGATGTGATAAACATATGGAGGAATCGGACAATCTTACACAAGGATTGTTTTTTTTTTTCAGACGTAAGAGGTGTGTGCGTGATTATCAGAATGCAAGAGCTTTGAGATCAGAAAATAACTGAGTTTTAAAATGCAGAAATAAACTTCAAAAAGAAAATTACTACTAACAGAATTACAGGATGAGTTCGTGTGACTTAAATCAGCCGTATTAATCAGCCTTGATGATAATCAGTTATTGTTTGGAATAGAAAACAAACAGCAAAAGACTAAAAAACAAATTTTCATTGCCTATTTGTACGTGTTTGCAGATGTTATGCACCCCCTCTCCCTCATTACTTTTTAAATCAGGTAAGTCAGCAACAAGTCAGTATTGAAACGAAAGTCAGAGCGAAAGTTTTGAATACTTTGTCGGTTAAAGGAGTGACTCTTCGTGGTTTCATTCACCTACTTCAGAATCATCGACAAGTTACAGAGCATTGTGATTTGAAAGGGCGTACTTGACCCCACTACAGGGATGTGCCGTCCATAAATTGCACAAACTTCTACAACCTTTTGAGGGAGAAATTTATATCGCTCCCGTGGCATTGTCAAAAACTCGTCCAAGGTCGATCAGAGTGTCGCTCCAACTCCCCTCCCCCCTTCTGTTCTCGTCTCACTTTATTCGATAGGAGTCACTCACCTGAAGAGGGTCCTATTTTCGAACTTTTCCTTTTCAGGAAGGAAAGCAGGGACTATAAAATGGGTTAAAAAAAAGAAAGGAACACGGTCATGGACAAGAGATGAAAAAAAGGGGGTGAAGCGGAATCTTATCCTTTCATAAGAAGAAGGGTAATTTCGAGCTTCTATTCGACTGATGAGAAAGGGGTTTCCCCGATGACCTCGGCTGACGGGATATGCCCCAAACTTGATAGGTCGAGTGCCGGACTGGAAGCGTTCCAACAAAGAAGGGGCAGATAGAATGGGTACGTTAAGATAGCGCCCGAAAACAAAATATATGAATCCTCATAGATATTAGAAAATGCTAAGTTGTACAAAGCAAATCATCACCGATGTAAGTGATAACGCAACTGCTTTGTCAGAATCAGATGCTCCGTAAAAGTTATGAAGGAGTAAATTATGTACATGGTGTCTATATTAATGTACATCTTCCCCGTCACAAGATTAGTAAAGTTAATTAATTTCTTCACTCTGAGAAAAACAATTTTTTTTGCGGTAGACTTTTACTGCCCGACTTAGGGTTTTCAGTGTTTTATTAAGAAGCACTTAAATTTATGAAAAGGAATAAAACAAGCACGGATTTTATAATAAGAAACAGTGCTTATGATAAAGGCAAAACTACCGCAAAGCCGTAATATTTCTTTCTTTGCGAAGTCTTATATTTTTCGCATTTCACGGCTCATCGGAGCATTAAAAGCCTTTAGCAAGTCGCGACACTATGAATAATTTCCCAGGGTGATATATCTTTACTGCACCTACCTTCTTCCATTTCCTTATTAACCCCAAATAATTAGTGTAGTTTTGATGGCATTGGAAGTAGACGGCTTATATTGAATAAGAAAAGCCCAAATCTGACAATGGATGATCATGGCTTGGCAGATTCATAGAAATCAGAAAAATGCAAATTTTATGTGTCGACTCCCTTTTGAACCTGTGTTTCAACCGCAGGCATCACTATCTAAGCATGTCCGACTTAAGTCTAGACTTTTGCCTTCATTATGACGTCTATCAAACGACTTGTATAACACATAAAGAACACATCAGAGGAATGTCTTGATACTGTTTTATGTAATTTCCTTTAATATAAGTTTATACTTTATATAAATCCAAACAATGGTAGACTGACTAGGACGCTGACCTTCGGTGCCGGTGTCTGTGTGCTCGAGTCTCCAACTGGTACAAGTCTTTGGAGTCGTTCAGAATCGGGACGAATCGTAAATCAGTCTTTTTATCCCCATGGTATGAAAATTGCTTTAAAAAAACAACGGAAACCAGAGGAGACCGAGTCGAGAAGCAATCCTGTCATGTACAAAATTATCTTAATTCTTCATAGATTAATGCAAAACTCTCTCACATATGCAAAACATGAAGCATATATCTCAGCCAAATTTAACAGCAGCTTGTTTTGATATCCTCACGGGATCTTTTAAATAGTACATCCTCTCATACAAGAAAAATTATATTGTCATGGGTTGGAGAATAACTTCCTCATTATGAACATTTATGACGATGGTTGCACGGAGAAAACATTTAGCAACAAGAGGTCTACCCTCCTCGTTATAACTGTCAAAATTCTCATTTCGAACAAGCAAGATTCCCCTGCCCATAACTACTGTATTCTAACTTCTCGCTTCAGATAATTGCTCTACCATGCATATCAAACCATTTCGCACCAACCAATTTTACCATAATTACAGGTTCTTTGACGCAATAAATCAATATGACTACCATACGGTAATATCGAGCTTGTGCAAGATTAGTTTTAATTTCCTAAGAGATTAATTCATGCCCCTTAGCCATTCATTTTTACTTCTCTAAGTTATAACTAGGACAAACTCGATAATTCCTTACATGCAGTACCATAAACTTGAAAAGTAGGGTGCCCGTTTGTTTGCTGTTGTTTTTATTGCTCAATTTCGCATCTTCAGACATATGTTGTTTATTTCCCTTCAACTGTTTTTACGCTGGATAGAAAGGCTCGTAATTTTCAAAGAAACGTTTCTAGGTTCATTTTTTTTCTTTCTTTGTTTTCTATCGGTCATACCAACATTCTAGATTTATTACACGTGTAAGCTAAAAATTACAACATTTGAATTCAACAAAAGCAGAACTAAAGGTTCAAAGTCTAGCCCCATATATTTTTTTCCTTGAAAATCTGCTTTGACAAGTCAACACGTGATAGAACAAAAAGACTTCGGACTTTCGAGGTGTCGGTTTGATTTACTGGAACAACGACCTGTAATGCGTAGAGAGAGCACTCAAAAAATTATTTAACATTTTCTATTTTCAGTATCAGGAAACAATAAGAGGTATGGAACAAAAAAACATTTTTGAGCTTATAATTAAAAAATAAGTCAGTGTACACTGACACGATATAATCCTCAAGTTATGCAATGCATCCAAATGATAAAGTATGATTAATGATCAACAGCAGTGACTCTTAAACTTATTGAGTCGTGGAATTTTTATTCGATTTTACCAAACTCATGGAAGCCTTTACATACATTTTTATTACACTCACACATTACTGTTACTGTAAGAGAGCTTTATGCATGCAGTACCATAAACAGAACCTTGGGGTTCCATGGAACATGTGTTTAAAACAACATACTTCTTACTGGCAGAAAAAATTGCAGAAAAATTTTAAAAGAAAAAAAAATCTCATAGAGCCTCCTACTACCTATTACTTATTTCAGAACTACAACAGAAGTTATTATAGAATCTTCCAGGGGAATAGAAATGAAGTGATTTATTTATTCCAGTTGTAAAGTTCATAAAATACAAAGTTCCATCTACGGAGCCCACTGCTACCTATAATACCGCTACCTAGTTACTAGAACCTATATTACTTCTTGTTACTTTTAACAAAACTAGTCTTTGAATTAAGCACATTATTTATTAGAAAAGTGATAGTATTTTATTTCATTGCAAAGCACAAATATTCCGATTATGTATGAAATAAAATATCAGGCAATAAAATGCACACCACGGCTCTCATTGCACACATATGCCACACTTCATCAATCGTAGTGGCTGTAGAGCGGTGGCGGACTAGTCTATCAGTAACCCATGGCCAGATGTTTTCAATGGGTGAGAGATCTAGAGAACGTGGGGGCCAGGGCAACAGTCGATCAACGTCTGTGTCGAGGTAAGTCAAGGATACGGCGCTCTTACATTATCTTGTTGAAAGATGACGTCTCCGAGGCCTCGAAGATGGGGCACAGCCATCGACTTTACGATCTGAGAAACGTAAAGCTGACTGTTCAGATTACCGACGACATGAACAAGACGTGTTCGTGTCGTATGTCCAATGGTTACCCATACCATCACACCAGGTGCAGGGCCCGTATGAGTATATCGAATGCAAGCAGGCCACGTGCGTTCTACTTGGTGCCCCTAGACACGGATACGTCCATCTTGATGCTGTACACAGAACCGAGACTCGTCTGAAAAGACGACGTGGTGCCATTCCTGTATCCAGTTTTGTCGTTGGGCGCACCACTGACGCCGCGCATCTTTATACTGCAGTGTCAAGGGAAGTCGCAATAACGGTTGCCGTGCAGACAATCCGTGTTGCTCCAGACGTTGTCGCACTGTCCGTGCGGATACTTGTCGGGCTGTAAACAAGCCCATTTCCTAATTCAAGGTCTGTGAAGGGCTGTACGATCCTGCGAGGCCGACCTGACAACATGTCACTCCTCTCAGGCGTTAGTGGTGGAAGGCCTTTGAGATCCTGCATGGTCTTCAGTATAACCCTCCTGAACCCATCGACATGACAGTCGTTGGATTCAGACCAATGCGAATAGTAATATCGCTGAACGATAAACCGCACTTTCGGTAGTCCATGATCCTGCCGCTATCGAATTCTGACACGTGCTGGTAGCCGTTTCGCATTATGCGAGGCATAACACGATCTTCTCACAAACAACTAACATTCAAATGCGATTTCCGACTCAGAACCCCGGTGCGTAACTTTCCTTTTATACAGAGTTTGAGATGCCGTTTCTCCCTCCTGCATCGTTCGATTGAGCTTAAATGCTGATCATTTGCATATCCCAGCATCTTCTTCCTTTCATGCGAATTTGACGTTTGTATCATCCTTCAGGGTGTTGCAATTTTAATGGCACGCAGTGTCGTTTGAATACCTAGTGTTACTGAAATTTAAAATATTTCAGCCATTTTCAGCTCAATTTTGGTTTGGTCTTTAATTGCCCAAGTATTCTTGTAATTTTGATTGTTTCGAAAATATTAACCTGTAAGCAATAAAATGGCAGAAGTGTGTCAAAACTAGAGTTTTTTTTAAGTGTTGCAGTCATTTGAAAGAGAAATGTTTACGAGATTTAAAACGTCTATCCACTTTCAGAAGCAACTTAAACAATAACTTCAACAAACAGTTTTTGAAAAACCCATTTTAACGGAAATGACCATAAAGTATTTGCTCTAAACCACACTTAGTACTTCCTTCTTGTCACCTGTGACGTTTCGATCGAACATTGTTACCATAGAAGCCAACAACAGGCTCCTGTTTTTGATGTAAGTATGAGAAGACCTACTTGTGCTATCTCCGATTGACATTATTCGATGCCTTGTAACTTATTCGTAATGCGAATGTGAACACCAGCCCTATGAGCGGAAGAGACTTATAAAAGTCTTTTAAGATTGCTTTAGTCTCATAAAATTCCGACAAAAACTGGGCTTCTGGAAAAGGCAGTATCGATGAGGGTTCAACGTTCGCTGAATAATATATTTACGACGCCACGCCTGAAAAAAAAGAGAAAACCCAATCAGCGTAGATAGTCATTTATTTAAAAGCCAACCCTCCTCTGCTAACTAAAAAAGAAAGCAGTTTCAGAGTTCCCATCTCATCGAAAGAGAAACTAAAACCTGCTGGTTTATGTTGTATCTTATGCGTGCATGCTGTCGTAAGATTTAACTGCTCGTAATTAATTCAGAGTAGTTTCTTTTTACACCACAATTTATCAGCTGAAATGTTGTCGTATTATGCGAGATTTTAAGAAAGTCTACTACCCGTAAATTTTAGAAAGATTTTATGGCCACGATAAATTTAAAAGCAGAGTTCAATACTAAAGGGTAAACTGATTTCTTTTCGCGGTTGTTATTAATCAGTCTTCATATGAAAATGTTTTGAATTAGAGAAAACGCTAAACATCCGAGATTTTCCTGACATTTTGAGTCATTACACACACACACACACACACACACATATATATATATATATATATATATATATATATATAGATAGATAGATAGATAGATAGATAAATTATAGGTTCATTATAGGGTCATTATAGGGTCATTTATTTTAAAATATCAAGGATGCCATCTATTGAAAGAAATATCTCATGCCAATTTTAAAATTCAATTTTTTTTTAATATATCTGTCTTGGGTAGCTTTAAGCCGGGGTAATCAAAAGGACAATTTCGAGTTTTCTGAAAGACGACAATTTACCATATGGGATCAAATATTATAAATGGGATTTTTTTAGCATGGATAAGCTACATTATAAAACAGTAAGGGATAGTACATTCTAATTTTAGAAATTTGAATTGCACAGTGGATTTAATTAGGGATCTTCAGCTTATGACAAAACTATCGTTTTTGAAGCGATAACTGGGCAATATCAAACAGTTGAAACTTGAAGTTAACTGTTTACGGTTTTATGGTATATTTAAAAAAACTAAACTCATGGCGCAACAGTCTGCTTTGGACCAAGGCCGGCAGTGCCCATCTCAGCTTTCTTGACCGTGGGCTTGGCTTGCCATACAGCATATGTTTCAGTCAGGTGGTCAGCCTGACGTTGGACCCCCTAGAGTTTAATTCCCAAGCATGCTTGGCCCTCATTTTATCGACCCACTCAAGGGATGAAAAGCTGAGTCGTCCTTGCCCAATCGCAGGGTCGAACCCTGGATTTGTGGCGTGGCAGCTTGAAGCTTTTAACCACTACTCCACCGGGCGGCTTTTATGGCATATGGTTAACAATAAAGCAGTAAATGTGGTAGAATGATTCTGCTCCAGTCATCCTCAGCCTACTGTAGGCATTTATTTGCAAACTGATGCCGCCTTCTCTGCTTTTGGCTAACTCCACATGGTTTTGATCTGGAACTCTGCTTTTGTAGTCCGCCCAGGGAAAAGTTTGGCAATGATGGCTTGTTCTGATGGCATCCACGACATAGACATTCGTATTCGGCGCAGTTCTGGTAGGCATGATTTCAAAAACAATCTATCGCCAATCTGATACGTGATACGTTTTTCTACGAGTTTTGTGGGTGGTCTGTAATGCTGGGCTTTACAATTAACCCGCGTTCTTAGAAGGATTTAATTTTTCTCTCGTGTTATTCTGTAACTCAGAACAACGTTCATGATGCTAACTTATCCTTCCCTAGACTTACCCATTTCTCTCAATGTCAAGTCTTCAACGAGAAGTCATTTCTAAAATCATTCAATAGCCTTAACAAGATGAATGAACCTTAATAAAGTCCCTGCTCACACGGCAATGTATTATCAGTTAAAGATATTAATCGTACCGAGTCTTTTCATTTAACCTTAAAATAAAATTTTGCATAAAAAGCAAAATAAATTTTATCCTTCAATCATTGGAGTAATTTATCATGTATTTTGGAGGCATCAAAAGCGACCATCTTTGACAAGAGAAAAAAAGGCAACATTACAATAACAGAAAATACGAGATATGAGAAGAGAAAACGTTGCCAATTCACACGACAGGAGTACCCAGAAGAGCAGGGGTGTCCAACCAGCGGCCCAAAGCAACTATTAGTGCGGCCCAGAAAGAGATCTCAAAGCGAAAAAAAAATATCATTAGCCCGCCTCAGCGATGATGGCAGGCGGCCATTACAGATCTCGCTTTGTTCATTCAACAGATTGACAATGCATCATTTAAAATAGTATCTTTAATTCTATATAAAATTCCGTATGTAATTTCTGTATTTAATTTCCGTAATTAATTTCATTACAAAAAATGAAATGTGAAATTTTTACAGATTTAACATTTCATATTTGTAATGATATTAAAATTAGTATGCACAAGAGTGAAGCACACTCAAATTAGAACCAAAATATCGGATGAACATCTTGAGAACTCCCTGAGAATTGGGACCACTTCAATTGAGCCAGATATTGATGCATTAGTATCTCAAATTCAATGCGAAATATCACATTAATTTTATGACTCCTATAGTTATCTTTAATAAAATTTATAATGATATAAATATGATAACGATAGATTATACTTTTTTTACTCATCAACTATTTTTACCATGTTTTTATTAACTCACTTTCTTGTTTGTGTGTGTTTATCCATTACAAATCTTGCAATTGATTTTTAACTAACTTCCCGACTAGCTAGACATTTGAAACTTTTAGAATAGCTCAGAACACGATGACAATGCATTATTTTAGTACTTTTAGCCATCTTTAAGCAGATTTGAATCCATTTTCAGTTAATTTTGTATTGTAGACTCATGCAGCCATCTATCGGCCGGGACGGAATGAAAAGTTAAACGCAAGTTAACTTCCAATTAACTTCATTTTCTTTCAAGTTGATGGGATAATTCATCAAAAAATTTTTTCAAGAGTATTTATTAATCATGGAATTGTCAAGTTTATATGATTCAACAGAAAAATTAAAAACATAGTATATAAAAAGTTCTTTTTATCTTGTAATTATTAATGCTAGGTATATTTTTGTGTGGCCCAAAATATTTCAATGAGGCCCAAGAAAGCTAAAAGGTTGGACACCCCTGCAGTAGAGAGTGAAAACCCAACAACCAAACTTTTAAAAAATGAAAAGAAAGACAGTGGATACGAAATCAAGCGAAATAAAAGAAAGCAGTTAAGTAGGATTTGTGATAATTATCTGTAAAACATCTAAAATTTACTATGCTCAATTTTTCTTTTTCTTTGCTGCAGTCTTAAGTACAAAGGTATTCCGTCTAAGAAGGAATCTTAATGATCTCTAGCGTACTCCTTCAGAAGACCTATTCTGAGCCTCATTCGGTTCCTTGCCATATTTTAATTCCATGTAGCTGTTCCGCGACAGTGTTACTCTTATCGCCGAACTGGAGAAAAACACAACTTCTGTCGTCTGCAAATGAAAATTATCAACAATGGGGTGTCCACTTCCCCCAAACCAAACACTGCAGATAACAACACATGCGGGCGCGCGAATTTTTTCCCTTTCCCCTCGTAAATATTGCTCAAACCTTGTGTGTGTGTGTGTGCAAACCAAGATAAGTAGAAACATACAGGAGGGTGTCCGCAGGTGTCGGAGGAATCCAAAACGTGATAACGGATTGTTTTTCGTACATTCTGTGCTCGCACGATTTTTCTAGACACGAATCGAATTAAGGAAGTGGATAAATTCGCATAAGAACGATCTTTTAAGTTTTTTTTCTCCTTCTGCCAATCGGTCGTGGAAGAATCGCAGCCTGAACCGCTGTTGATAAGGGAACATTGAGCAGACGGAAACAGGAACAGCGCCGATGGCTTTTCGTTCGAAATTTTTGATGCAGGATTCTTTTTGTAAACCAGGCGCGATTGCGCTGGGTTCTATTCTGTTCTCACCGTGAATAGGGCTATAACTGTAAAAAAAAAAGTTTCCTGGCCTGCGCAAAGATAGATTAGGGAATAAACATAAAAAATAAATGTCCAAACACGCTAAATAATTATATGAGCTAATTAAGAATAAATCAGTAAATTCAACTAAAAAAATATTGATTGATTTTTGTACCTCCTACAACCTAGATAGGGTCAGTAGATTACGAGTAAATGTTTGAAGAGGTAATCCCGTATTCCGAATATACTTTTTCTTCTAGAAGAAGATTAGATTCTCTCGGATGGTTCCAGTGGCACATTCCAGATGTAGGTACGAGGTGCCTAGTCGCCCGTTTAGAAATATCCCACGATCTGTTTTAACATAGGACTACGTTCCTCCATAACGGTCCTCTGGAAAGCAAAATTTCAGATGCCCTGCGTCGCAAGTTATAATTTTGGCATCGCACCAAACCCAGTCTGTATCGCTTGGGTAAGCAGTAACAGTTAAACAGAAAAGTACCAAAGTGCATTAAAATTTTGACTCACACACACACACACACACACACACACATATATATATATATATATATATATATATATAAATATATATATATATACTTATATATAAAGAGAGAGCGATTTTGTACGTGGAGGGTAATCTTCAGAACCACTGTACCTATTTGAAAAATTCTTTCACTGTTTGAAAGGTACATTATTCCAGATGGACATAGGCTATATATAGTATGTATATCTAATCAGTAGAAATAAAGTTAGGGGCTTTATCCTAACAATCTCCATTGTTACCGCTACTGTCTTCTACCTCTTTTTGTGACGAAGTCTTCAACGATCCTTAGCGTGGTGGTATCTATACTTATATATAAAGAGAGAGCGATTTTGTACGTGGAGGGTAATCTTCAGAATCACTGTACCTATTTGAAAAATTCTTTCAGTGTTTGAAAGGTACATTTTTCCAGATGGACATAGGCTATATATTATGTATATCTGATCAGTAGAAATAAATTTAGGGGCTTAATCCTAACAATCTCCATTGTTTCCCGCTACTGTCTTCTACCGCTTTTTGTTCCGACGATTTCAACGATCCTTATCGTGGTGCTATCGCGGTGGGCTTCTGTTCTGACGCTAGCGGTTCGAACCTAGCCGTTCTCCGGCACGCCTTTTTCTTTTAAAAATTTTATTTTAATTATTAACTAACATAAAATTAATTTAAGGTATTATTTAGGTTATTATTAAGGTAAAAAAAGATTTTCAATTTATTGGCTATCAACTGGAAATTTATTGGTATAATATTTTGTTCAACCCAGAGAAAGTCGGGACGGGCCGCTAGTATATATATATATATATATATATATATATATATATATATATATAGAGAGAGAGAGAGAGAGAGGAAGAGAGATATATATTAACACATACATTATACATACAAAAGAGGTAAGCAACGATAAGTAATCCTACGTTAATAACCCGCGGTAGTTTTGTTAGAAGAGACTACCTGAAATTTAATTTTATTAATTATAAACATGAAAAACAACTTTTTTAATATGCAGCATTCCACTACAATTTTAGAGGGTACACACGCATACAATGGTGGTATAAAAACATTAAAAAATCATGATAGAATCACGTCATTAAGTCTTCAAATGTTTGAATCTCATGCAATAGTTTTCCATAAAACCAATGTAATTTATTTTTAAAATTTTGTTGTATAAAATCACGGTGCAATCGACTTCGTTGTCTTTGAGTACTTTTTAATAGAAAATATATCTTCTTGTAAAATAAGACATGATTAGCAAAATAGCGACTTACAAAAAGAAAGTCTAATAGACAATGACATCCCCTAAGAATATGAGTTTCCTTATTTTGTTTTAAAAAGGGGAACCGAAATAGTCTCGAATATCTATTGCAGTTCGCTATTAATTTCGTAAATTTTCTATTATTGAAAAATGAGTATTACGTGTTTACATATATATTTATAATGTACGTACGTGTTTTGTGTGTGAAATAAGATAAATATCCTCCTTTATATCTATCTTTCCTTCGATCACATGAAGAGCAGAGCAAATATCTATATTTCATCTTCCAATAACAATGGATTAGTTTCAATGCCTTTACTAAGTTAGCCAACTTACTAACTCAAATTCCAATACGTATACGTTAAAAAGATTCGTACAAATCGTGTATCACGTGCTTTATTTCATACGTGGCATCCTCTGCGTAATCTACTGATTACATTTTGTTGCATATCGATGGAAAAAATGACAAAATTACTATCCGGTCGACTTATCCTTCATCTACTTTATTATACTTTTACTACTTTTTTTTTAAATTTATGGGCTTAAAATCCATGAATAGGTTTTTTACTTTGCAGTATAAATATCCTGATTTAAATTGCTTATCTTTTCGAACCTTCTCTTCGCAGTCAATATTCCAGAGAGAATGTTAAATTTTCGCTCCGCAAAAAGTGGCTAACTTGACAAACTAACTCATATTTCTTTGTACTTTAGATGAAAAAGTATAGCTGATCAGTACGAGGTTGTATCGAGAGATAGGAATATATAAGTCATTTGGATACATAAATACTGGCTTTAACTACTGCCCTGGGCATCTCATATCTAGAACATCAGCTTGTGGATGATTTAAGAATAAAAAAATACATTCTAGGGATATTCAAAATGTCAACGACTGTGGATCGACGTCCATACTCTAAAACACTTCTGGTATTGATTAACAGTTTACAAATATATGTTTGTCCCCTGGAAGTATTAAACGTATGTGTATATGTAACACATACACATAAAACGAACACTACATAAAACGAATCAAATAACACATAAAACGATATTAAACTAATAATATAGCTACACAGTCTAACTGCTAGCCACCCCTGGCACACTGAAAATAATTGACCGTATGGAACACAGTTGACTTTCAGAATCCAATCTACATGTTGAACCTCGGACACAACCATCTGGTTTTTGAAGTGATACAGAAAAAGCAACTAATTATCAGGATAAATATTAAAAATTGCGACTGCAAAATGTCAAGGATCTGAAATCAGGGAAAAGGGGTAGGGTGGATTTAAGGTCTAATTTTTCTAAAAATTGGGTGTAAATCGGTAGCTTGAATTTTGCTTGAATCGATACAAATTTGAAAATATACTTATAAATAAAATTATTTTGAGTAAGAAATAATTAATTTTTTAATACTTTATTGATATTCACTTTTATATATTTCTTTGCAACTTAAACTGATGAATTGTCAGAGATAGATCTTTGAAGTCGCTGAAACTCAAAATTTGTTGGGCTAGAACCTTGAAAACATAGCCTAAATTTGGTATCAAAAATTTTCTTGTGCTATCATCCCTTCCCTCTAAACTCTCAAATGTACGCAATGACAAAGTGATTAAAAACTCTGAAAACAAGTTTTGTGGAACTATGAAAACAAGTGTTTAGTAGAGGATTCCTTAATGGTCCACAAGACGCGTATGTCATACTACGTTTGCTTGATGTCCTGTACGAGAGTCAATCTTACTTGAGATATATTAACAACCATTCATGAGCATTATCGTATAAAAACTCAAAAGCAAGCTAAAAGAATTGCTATAATGGCGTTATCTCACGAATCTGAATCGGCATTCTAGCTTGTTCCCATCTAGAAGTTCTGAATCTTCCCCAGTGGCGGCGGAGCGCGAACAGCTGTGCGACCACTTGTGATTCGCAGCTGTGTTTGACAATGGTTATTTCCTCGACGGCTCACAGCTGCATGCGAGAAAGCTCGTTGAAAATTGTTCAACTTGCTGTTCCCTGTCGATTCTCCTGTCAGGTTATGTATGCTGAAAAGAGCACGTGCAGACGGCATAACGCCACGCACAAGAGTTGCCAACCGTTTCTGGATTGAAGATATGTTCATAAAATGAGTCAGCCGTAAAGGAAAAATACGAACAACCTGTTACGAGATGTGTTGCGAGAAATCTCCAGGAAATAATCGGTTAACAGGTGGAATTAGGACATACAGAAGGAATTTTTGATTTTAGAGAAGAATGCAAAACATGTTTATCTCAAGTATGATTGCCCAAGAGAAGTTGAAAAAGATCGAGAGTGAGGGGGTACCGAATGCCGTGATATCACGTAGATGATCAGTCATTAAACACTAATTTGTCTTTTAAGCTTTAATATACAGGTGCTGCATCAAAATATAATCCAGGTGAGGTATCTTTCAACCCAAGAAGAACATGAACTGGTATCTAACAACCCAAGCAGACATAACATGAGTAGGTATCTTACAACCTGACAAGTAACGGTGGTGGTTCACTTTTCGATTTCTAACTACGCATTATGTATGCTGAAAAAAGTATACAAAACAGATTTGACACAGCGCCCTCTACCGGCGAGCAGGCGAGGAGGTTGGAGTTATTCAACAGAAGTCGTGCATCATGATTAGAGCTCTAGGGCTAAACACAGTCAAAGAACAATCAGAATACAAATGCTGGTTCAATTTCCCTTATCTCATTTGCTACATAGCTAGCAATATTTTGGAATTTATAATATTTGAACTTACATAATGAGATACCTTAAGTAGTGGTACTTCAAATCTTAACAAAAACAACGTTATGTTTCCCATACACATTTACACATACTATCCTGAAGGGATCTCATGCCACCTTTCTACTCATTTTAAGTTCTACTCATTTACTGAAACATCATAAAGGTGTTACAAATTCAACTGCCCTTGAGGAACAATAGAGTGTTGTTTGGCAACGAGATGCTAATTCTAAGAAGTTCACCATCCAAACTACTTGACTCTCTGTGCTATAGGTAAAAATTAATGTATCCTCTTACTTTAAAGAGTGTATTAAGCTCTTATCGCAATGAACAAATCTGTTACTCATAGGAAGAAACTTTCCACAATATCTTTAGTCCAAGGGGAAAAAAGCTGTACTCATAGTTTATTCTCTGCTCCACGAAGCGAAGAACAAACAACAAACACAGCAGGCAATTCTCGAAGGCGCGGGATGTTCGTGAACGTTGACGGTGTTTGATAACAAAACTAGTGTCAACCTGCACATCAAAGCTACATATTAGGAAATGAATTCTGGCGTGGAATATCACACTAGAGGCATCTTGTCGGCGTTAAAATAAATTCGGATATTGGATAAGGGATACTCAATTTATACTAAACTAGGAAGTATGTCATAAATCCTTTGAACGCGATTTCTCCCATATGCCAGAGAACTGATTCTTCTGTATTAAAGTTGAAGAACCATAAATTTGATGCTAGCCATCTAATAGCAACAAGTATTAGCACAATTAGTATGATTGCTATGTACTAATGCTATTGGATTCGCTCACCTCGATGTTAACCTATGGAGAAAACGTGTTCAAGGATTGCCGACATGGATTGAAAGGTACATTTTTTAAATTGCCCTCCATAAGAGAGAAAGAAATTTTACACCTTGAGGAATTTTTCGTTTTCTTCTAAATTTAAATAATATTTTTAATTTAAATTAATTGGGGGAAAAATCTGTTGTAGTGTGTTTTAACCCCTTCCTTTTCGCTCCCGTCATAATTACGTGGTGATTAAAACAATTCTTTTCATTTACCCTGAAATTTTTTTATTTCTTATTTTGCATACCAGATGGCAGCACCAGACAATTCATAACGTAATTGGGAATGGTTTTCTTTTTTAAACTAGATGTGTCAGACTAAGAAATAAATGGAATTCTCCGGGAAAATAGGCACTTTTATTACCATTTCCTTGAAAATTGTGATCGTTAAGGAGTTAAACGCTCATCCATTCCTCTGGGGAACGATATTTATAAAATTAATCCTGTTGCAAGGGGTAGAAAAGTTCAGGCTATCTGAAAATGCCATTTTTACTGGATTATCAGTATTTATGTATCTGTCAATAGTAGACACATTTTCTCCACAGGTTAACACTGAAGTGAACGAATCCGATAGGGTTAGTACACAGCAGCCTTAACTTGGAGCCTGGATCTCGTATCTTTTCTTTTCGAGTCAGTAGTATGCATTTAAAAAAGGAGGTATAACCTTTCAAACTGCAGTTGTTGTATTATCACTCCCAGAAGGTAGATGCTGATGACATAATAGCAGGAAATGTATACGCACTAAGCAAGTGACTAAATCATTCCTATAAATTTGCGATGGATGCATTAATATATGATAAGTGATTTCTTTATTCCCAAAATTTCGGAGAGAATACGAATGTTAGAAATAAACCCAACTGTAATATCATATTCAATAACAGAAGATTCTCGAGAAAGTTTGTATGTATAACCATTTCCTGATAAAAAAAAAAATTAATAAGATGTCAACCATGCAATTCGAGACCCGACAGCTTAAATTTTACTACAAATCAAATGAAATATTAGAGCTTGTTGATATGTGGTAAGTTTCAATGCGATATATTTCCAGTGGTATCTCACAGCTACTTGTCAGTGCCGTGTCAGTGCTGGATTGCGACTTTCTCAGTGGTAACTTTTAATATGTGAAGATTGTTCCAAATCTTTTCCGTGGTTGGAAGTAAATTTTATATAGTTTTGGTTTTGCAAGTAATCCAAGGCCAGGGGGCCGTAGTCGGGTTGGTGTGGCCGAGTCCCAGGGTATCGAGGTCCGTTGTGAGGACCAAGGTATCTGGTAATGGATTGGGCAACTTTGATTCGCCTGGGGGAGTGGGATCTTCTGAGCGAGTTGACGTAGCACCATCAAGGCTGCGGTTGTCACCACTTCCTCGTAGTCCTGGCTGGTAACCGGACAGTGGTCTGGTGTCCGGCTGGGGCATGGGGGCAAGTGTCGGGTTGGTGTGGTGTCCTCCCGGGGCATTAAGGGCCGTTGTGAGGGCCTTGATGCTTGGTAATGGTGGACGCGACTCCGGCTTGTCTGGGGGAGTGGGATCCTCTGAGTGAGCTGGTGTAGCACCAACAAGGCTTAGGTCGACGGTGCCTCTGGGTGACTGGTGGTGCGGCCCCAGAGGGTGGAGGTCGGGTGGAGGTGGTGTCTACCCAGGACGAAGTGGGCGTTGTGTGGCCCACGGAGTCGGGCAATGGTGGACACGACTGTGACTCGCCTGGGGGAGTAGATCCCCTGAGCGAGTCACTGTAGCCTCCGCAAGGCTTAAGCAACTGATCGACTCCTTGTGTCTCGGCTGGGGTCCGGGCGGCTGTCCGGGCTAAGAGTGACAAGGGACGTTGGGGCCTGTAGTCTTGCCATATGGTATTTCTCAGGAGCCCCGTTTGTCCTAAATAAACACGGACCTGTGGGGCACTCCGCACTTCGTGCGTCGTGGGTGGTGATCGCCGATGACGACGAGGTCATTCAGGTTTGCACTAAGTTGTATGTCACATTAGTGATGGGCCGACGTAACGCTCTCTAACTTGCAAGTAATCCAAACATTCCAATACCGCTACAATGAAAATCTTCCTGTGACCAAGCCAGTATCACACAGTAGAATAAGCATACATATCATACCATTCTTGCTGGAGAACAAACATGAAATATTTTCATAATATCTACTTGTTCGTGGTTAGCGGCTAAACCTATTTCCAAAAAGAAAATCCTAATTTCCAAATTTTCCATTTTTTCCGTAATAGGGCAAAAATAGAAGAAGTTTTGAATAAAATATAAAAAGTTCTAACCCCTTGGGAAAAAATTATTTTAGGAAGAACTAAAGAAATGAGCTAAACCAGACGTCTGACTATCTTTCGGAAGATTATAGTGAAAAAAAATGAAAATGAAGGGAAACAACCTAAATTCTAGAAATTCTCGAGCTGTTATTTTGAAATTCTCAGGCCTGTTCTCATACACATCGATTTTTACCGGCGAAATCTAATCACTGCCAATAATGAAACTTTACTCTTCACGCAGAATTCAAAATGCATACCAAAGCCTCTAATGTATTTTTAATTACAACTTCGTTCGCCGAAGTACTCCCATAGTGTTCCCCGTCGCCGTATAATGTATTCCGCCAATTTGATGCTATCTCGTTCAAAAGCCATCTCGGCGTCTCCTTAATTTCCGATACACGGAGAGGAGGTGCACTTATTGTTTAGCGTTTACTTTTCCAGGAGGTAAACAGAACTCTGAAAGTGACTTTTGTAAGCCAGAACGAAATGTGCGTATGTGCCGTGTCACTTAAAATTCAAAATCTGGCGACATGAACACATAATTAAAAAAAATCCCCTTTCAACAAAAGTGCCTTTCTTCCGAGAAATTAACGCCGATAAAGGCTTCAATTTCCATCCTCTCTTTAAATAGCAGCTTAAAGATTTTTTCCCCTTCCTTGCTACCCGTGTGAGCTTTCTGTCAAAATAAACTGAAATGACAGTATTACACGCATCGAAAGAAAAGTCACGTTATAAATTGTCCGTTATGAACAAACAAGCGTCAGTCAGTACTGGGAAGTGACATTGGTAAGGTTGAAGTTCAAACTCTGGCGGTTGAACACGACACACATTTTCTTTGAAAGTCCTGCACTGCAAGCATCCTTCCATGGAGCAGATCTAAATAATTATGCATACCCGCATTCAAGTCCTCCCTCCATTCATTCGGAAGACGAAAAACTCCATAGATAAACATTTCCTTTTATGCAAAATAAATAGATAAATTGTAATACACACACACACACACACACACACACACACACACACACATATATATATATATATATATATATATATATATATATATATATCTTATATATATATTTCTTCTGTCCGTGTGTATGTAACTGAACTCCTCCTAAACGACTGGACTGATTTTTATGAAATTTTGTGTGTGCAATTTAGTTGATTTGAGAATGGTTTAGATTCACAATTTGATCCGATAGATTATGTTTTTATATTTTTAATTAATTAATAAAAAACCAACAATTTATAAGGGGGTGCGTCCGGTAAATGGAAGTTTTTACAGTTTGTGAAATCACCCCTCTAGATAATGGCGTCCACGTTAGGTTTAGTTAGCAAACAGCGAGCGAAAAAATAAAAATAAATAAAATCAAAAAGTTTCAAGTCATGTATTAAACCAGAATAATAAATAAAAATAATAATCTTTCAAGTCAGATTTTTTACTCTAAAATGGATCAGATCCAACGGCATATTGATACTCTCGACACGCGATGGAAAATTCGAATCAACCACGTTAAGTGACACGAGATCTTTTTTAATCGCTACTGCAATCCTCCTCGCCTATATATTTGTGTCTATTGAAGAGCTAAAGACTAAGCTTCTATCCTGCTAACTTATTTCTGACTAAAAACTCCTCTAACATGTATAATCACCAGCCCACAACAACTTTCCAATAGCGAATATGTTTCACTTTACCCACTAGAACACCGTGTCATCGTGGCGCGTTCGGAAGGTCGCCAATTCGGAAAGTACCATGCTCTCGACCCGGGTTCGAATCCAGAGTTGTGTAAATTTTGCTAGACCTGTTATTTCGGCTTTTTTTTTAAGGCTTTTATATTTTGAGCTTTTATTTTATTATTTTTTTAATTATTTAATTATTATTTTATTTTATTTTATTATGATTTTATTTTAATTTTTTAAAATTATTATTTTTTAAAATTATTATTTTTATTTATTTTTATTTTTTTTCAGCTTTTTTATGATGAAATACCGAATATAGCTGAAATCTGAGGAGTTTACTATACATTTATACATTTTTAATTGGGTTTTCATATTATTAATATGTATAACATTTCGTATGCTTTTTTTTATGTTATTTATACTGTGTTAATTTTTAAATTGATTTTGGTTAACAAACATTCTTAAAATCCCGGGCATCGCCGGGTACTTCAGCTAGAATTACAACGTTTGAACAGGACAACGTCTGTCGGGTCCGCTAGTATATATATATATATATATACACACAATGAAACCTCCATCGATCGTTCCCAGAATCATAGCATCATCGTTTCCCGTATGTGTCGTGTATTTCACCCAGTCCCAATGATAACAGTTCTTTGTTATGTTCCCACCCAGAGTTTTCCCGCATGAATCGTTCAGTGCAATCGTTCCCTTGAAAAACGATAGATCGAGGGTCCACTGTATATATATATATATATATATATATATATATATATATATATATATATATATATATATATATATATATACAATGGAACCTCGATCGATCGTTCCCAGAATCACAGAATCGTCGTTTTCCCGTATGTGTCGTGTATTTCACCCAGACCCAATGATAATAGTTCTTTGTTATGTTCCCGCATCCAGAGTTTTGAAAATGAATGAATCGTTCAGTGCAATCGGTCCCTTGAAAAACGATAGATCGAGGGTCCACTGTATTTTATATATATATATATATATATATATATATATATATATATATATATATATATATATATATATATATATATACATATATATATAATATATATATATATATATATATATATATATATATATATATATATATACATATATATATAATATATATATATATATATAATATATATATATATATATATATATATATATATATATATATATATATATATATATATTTATATGAAGGCCTTATTTATATAGTGGTCCAACTCCATTCTTGTTCATTTTGAGATATAGAGCCTTAAGTCTAACGAGGGCTGAGAAGTGACTGCTGAAGTCTGATTTTGCAATGCCCTCTGTTAGCAGCAGAAATAAGAGTGGAGGTGTACCAGTTTTAAAATAAGATAGAAATGACTTGTATTAACATGAAAGTGAGACTAACTTCATTTTTTAAAAAAGTGAACTTTGACCACTATTCAAATAAGGCCTTCATATATACTCGAACAATTTGGAGACCTACAAATTAAACACCCATCCTATATCATACTACCACCCGGGGAAATGGGACTTTACCTATATTTAGTAGATTTCAGGGTCTTTAGATCAGTACTTCTAAAAACTTCTAAGCCGTAGAGTAGGGGGTAGTTGATGGAAGCCTGAAAACCAGGGTTAAATAATAAATCCAATGTTAATTTCTATTCAAATTCTAGATAGGGAATTCTAGTTGCGCCACTGATAGTCACTATAGCTCTGTTCCTTGTCCTGATTCTCCCTACTTTTACTCCCCATTTGTTCATTTTTATTTTTACCAAAAATATTATTTTGAGGAGAGCCGTTAAAAAAAAGTTTATAGGCTTGTTAAGAGTGTTAATCAGTCTTTAACATAAATAGTTCAAAGAGAGACTGAAGCCTTACGATAAGCCCCGCATTCAAATCAGGGTCCTTAAAAAACAAAATCTTTCACGTAAGAAAGGACCCGTATCCTGAAATAAACACAAAGCGCTAAAATCCAGACAGTTGTACTCGGAGGGCCCTTATATGGAGAGACAGGGTGGAAAAAAACGCATGATACGTAGATCAAGATTAAAGTATGCCTAAATACGGGCGGTTGAAACAACAAAATATCAAGAGAGCAGTAAAACACAAAGAGAAAAATCTAGCTCGGCATCCATACTTATAATAGGGGACAATGCATTTACCACCTGGCACACATTCGAAAATGAAGAGGAAAGATGTGTCAGTGGAGAAAATCATAAATACTCATTTCCTAAACTCGCCAATGGTGAATCAGAGTGATTAGTTATGGATATTGCGTTACAAAAAACGGCCTCTTTCAAGATGTGAAAAGTACACATTTTCCCCCCTTAAGACAGAGACGTTATGCTAAATGCATTTTTAAAAATATTGGCCTGATGTGCCTAGAGTTATGGAATAATAGAGATTTTTCTGTGATCTGAGATTTTAGATTTGTGTAAAATCCGATGGTTTCATACTTTAAACTATGGATTGCGACTTTATAATTTCCTCAGGAATATACTCAGCAACGGCACAGCTGAAGAGATTCAGGAACTCCACCATGACTTTTGCCGTGGCACACATTTTAAATACTCATCTATATATGTATAAAAGACAAATACCACTGACTGACTGACTGATGACTGTATCTCCGGAATCGTAAGCCCTAGGAAGCTGAAATTTTGTAGGGTGGTTTTTCTTTGACCCTAGGTGCTCGGAAAGAACTTTTCTTTAAATTTCAAATTTTAAGGAGTGAATAGGGGCTTAATTCCCCCTCCTCCAAACACACACTCTATCTTTGGAACCACGAGGCTTAGGAAGCTGAAATTTGAATGGTGATTCCCCAAAATCCCTAAACACACATTAAGAGCTTTTTAAAGAAAAATACAAATTTTAAGGGGGTTAAAAGGGGCTTACCCCCATCCCCCCTCAAAAAATACCATTGTATTTCTGGAACTATAAGGCTAAGGAAGATGAAATTTTGAATGGTGGTCCCTCTTAAGCCCTAGGTGCACAGAAAGAAATCTTTTTAAATAATAAAAATTTTAAGGGGGTTAAAGGGGGCTTAACCCCTCTCTGTCCTAAAAAACCCACTGTATTTCTGGAACTAAAAGGCGTAAGAAGCTGAAATTTTGAATGGTGGTTCCTCTAAATTCCTAAGTGCACGCTAAGAACTTTTTTTAAAACTGCAAATTTTAAGGGAATAAAGGGTGCTTCTCCCCAATCTCCATCCCCCTCAAAAAATATCATTGTATTTCTGGAACGATAAGGAAGCTGAAATTTTGCAAGGTGGATCCTTTTGAAACCTAGGGACTCACCGTGAAATCTTTTTAAAAATTCAAATTTCAAGGGGTAAAAAGGGGCTTAAACCCCCAAAGTAAAACACAGATTGACAGATTACTGTATCTATGGAACCATAATTTCTAGGACGTTAAAATTTTGCATGGTGTTGCTCTCAGGCCCTAGGTGCTCAATAAGAAATCTTTTTAAAAAATTAAATTTTAAGGACTTTAAAATAACTCAATCTACCAAAATAAAATACAGTCTGATCAACGTATATATGCAGCCGTAAGGCCTAGAAAGCTAAAATTTTGCCTTGTTGTCCTTCTTAGGTCCTAGGTGCTTATTAAGAAAGCTTCTTAAAAATTGAAGCTTTAAGGTGACTCAAAGGGGCTGAAACCCTAAAATAAAACCCTGACTGACTGTTGTCTGGAACCATAAGTCCTCGGAGGCGGAAATTTTGTATAGTGGTTTCTATAAGTCCCTAGGTACTCACTAACAATTTTTTTAAGGAATTCAAAATTTAAGGGCGTTAAAGGAGATTAAACCTCTCTAAAACACTGACTGACTGATCACTGTATCACTGTAGCCCAGAGGCTTAGGAAACTGAAATTTCGCCTTGTGGTTCCTTTAATGCCACAGGTGCTCATTCAGAAAGATTTTTAAAATAAATTTAATGTTTAAGGGTGTTAAAATAGGGGCTTAAATCCCCTAAATATTTTTAAAATCTTAATCCGATACTTAATGTCGAATCACTGTCGTCAATTTGAAGGGGAAACTCCTCTGGGCAATGACACTTTACTATTAGAGTTAATTTAAATTAAATTAACCAAATTACATAACTGATAGTAGTAATGTATTCCGTCGCGAAGCTCGGGTATTCAGCTAGTCTACTATATTTGTAAAAATTTTGGCATAGTTATAAATTTACAATTTAAATAACAAAGCCGTTTCTTGCATTTTAGTCATACGACTGGATAAAATATATAAAAAGATTGTAAAGAAAACAATGTTTTATTATCATGGCATCATATGCAATACACTTATTATGTTGGTCAACAATTCAAGATGGTTGGTTGAGTAAGGTATTTGGTTTGTTCTGTGGAGTGCAACAAATAATTTTTAGCCTCCCAAGAATTAAATAAACCGTTAACTAAAGTTAATTCCGAACGGCAATAGGTTAATATGCACAGTTACCAACAGCATAGTTATGAAAATTGTTAGTCTTTAACCCTTCAGCGGACGCGCCAATTTTTAGAATGCCAGCAGGCGCGCTTGGCACAAAGTGCAATGTCTCTTTCAACTTTGATTATTCCTTTTGTAATAAACTATTTTTTTTAGATTGAAAGTAATAATTCTGATTTTTATAACAAGATATAAAATGTTAATAGTGAGATATATTTATAATTAATTGCGAAAGAATGCAGACGAAATCACCTTATATCAAAACTGTCCGGTTTACTGGATCTAAGGACAATTTGCGAATTGATTCCTATTATGATTGATTCCTACCTAAAAAACAATGAGATTGTCCATCTTCGTGATATGCGGGATACCGTGTAATAGATGCACATTGGATCGACTACATCAACTCCTGCTTTTGTCGTATTGTAATCCAGTGTAATCGCTGGTTTACCACGGTTAAATCACGTCTAGCAAATGAATGGAAAGGAATACAATGGTCAGAAAATCCGACCTACATTAGAAAGGGTGTAGTTATAAATAGAAACTGCTTCGAACATTCAAACCTTACAAGTAAAAACAAACCATTCAAAATTACGAAAATGTTGCACTTTGTACACGGGCGCGTCCGCTGAAGAGTTAATTAAGACCAATTTTTAAAATTTGCTTAGGTCGGACAACAGGAGCCTTCTAACTATTAACTGAGATATAAATCATCTTTCACTCCAAAGCTTTACTCCGAAAAATAATGGACAGTTCAATATGTCCACCCCGGAAATGGCCTTATAAGCAGGGCCCGACTTTGACCCAGTGGGGCCCTGGGCAAAGCAGACTTTTGTGGCCCCCTCCAAGGACAGATCCAGAGGGAGGCCATGTGCCTCCCCCCTCCAGGAGTAGATTTCCACATGAACATGTGGGACACTCACAAAGCAGCCCCCCCCCCCCCATAAATTCAGACCGGAAATTCAAAAAATTTTTGACCAACAAGTCAAACATTTGAAAAAAAAAATAATAATAATAATAATGTGTTAATTAATTTACTTTTAATGTTAATAAATAAATTCAGGAAATTTTCTTTTGAAATGAATTTAGTGGGTGCACTGTGCACCATCCAGGATTTTTTTTCTGTATCCGCCACTGCCCACCTTTACTGAATTAACCTAAAACCAAATTTTCAAAAATATGTACAACTTAATACTAAATTAGGGGGCCCCATAAATTTGGGGGCCCTGGGCAAGTGCCCCACTTGCCCATGCGGAAATCTGGGCCTGCTTATAAGCCTGGGCAGAGACATGTGTCCCCACTGTTTATTTTATTTATTTTTTTCGGGGGGGGGGAGGGCTGGCTCCGTCCCTGCTTGTGGTCAATATCCTCGTTTACCAAGCTAGAAGTACTCGCAAATCAACCTTTTAAGGAAAAGGCCCGGAGGAAGGGGGGCAAATATTATGAGTTCACAATGAGACTCGAACCCACAGACCCAATGTTGTACAGAGGGTACCGAATGTCATCATACCCTTACCAAATGGCTTTAACATATTTTACTCAGCTTAGATGATTTTTGAAAGAAATCTCATCACTTTCTTTCAATTCCTTAGATTAAGCTTCAGAAACTTCAGTTAATTCGAATTTTCTTCATAGCTAAGTTTTCCGATGGAACGATAAGATTTTATGAAATCGAAACGAATATATATATATATAAATGGGCCCCATAATCTAAAGGTAATTCAAATTTTCTTCATAGGGAAGTTTTCTAATGGAACGATAAGATTTTATTAAATCGAAACGCAACCGTATTTCGAGTGTCTCACATACAATCCCTACGTAACAATGCGGTCGAGTATACCCGCGTTTGCGAATGATTCCGTCCCTAATGATGAATCCATCCAAAGAGAACAGAGTGTAAGGTTTATAACAAACAGCTGGGTAATTATGGTTTCTCTCATTTTATTACTAACGTTATAGTTGTTGTGGCACCAGCTGCTCCAGTCCACGCAGTGCATTATCGTCTGCTGGCAAGGTTCAAAAACCTCGGATTTGGGTCTCTGGTGTAAATCAACCTCATCACCGATACTACGGGGCTGTATGCCTAACCCTAGAAATCCAGAATCTTTGACAGTATCAGTACTTCCTTCTTTAAAACCAGGGGTGGCTGACATGGCCAGAAGAGTCGATTAGGAAAGTTAATGTCGACCTGTCCACAGCAGAATGTTTCTCGACAGATCACACCCACAGCTTTATATTTCCGATTCAAGATCTATTTACAATTAGTTATTGGCAATAACTAGATTCTCCAAAGTTTTTAGTCTTAGTTTTAATTAAGACGAAAAGCTCAAGCATAAAGTAAATGGACTACGTAAATGAGGAATAGACAGCTTCAATGTATATCAGTAATATCTAACTTTAAAGCCCGAGGATAAAGTTATTAGACAAAATATGAAAGAATAAAAATAATATACACGAATACTTAAATTCGTTTAAAAAAAGAATTGTTATTAAATATGGCAGCAGTCGAAATATTTCATTTGGAAATTGAAATCAAAACTTTATTAAAAATAATACTTTATAAGAAAAATAAGTACGTAATATTGGATGATTTGAGTTTATATTTTTTACTTTTATACATTTTGTCGAATCACACAGTTTTTTAGAACGCGAGAGTGTATTACTGAATATTAATGCATTCGATAATAAAATTGACTTGTTAAAAAGTTAAATTCTTTTAAAAAATTATGACGAGGGGATTTTAGAAAAAGAGATTTCCTCGCACATTGCCAATATAGTTCCACAGCTATGATTCTGGCCTTGGGGTTAGGGGACCCGGGTTAAAACAAAATTTTGGTAGATGATATTTACATATTATAGGTACAAAGACCAATAATCAGTAAATGAAACAGTTTAATATATATTTTTATAGATGCCTTCTTTTTAGAGGAAAATAAGTTGAATCATAAACATGCGGGGAGGGCGAGAGGTAGCCGAATACCGACAAGATCGAATACCGACAAGTGCCGTTCAATACCTCCGTATCTAGGACGAATATGGGCACGTTAAATCGATAGACTAGAAAGTTCCTCTATGAGGTCGGAGAGGGTGGGAGAGGGTACGATATCCCCAGATGTCACCTCTGGAGGGTCTTGATCAAAATTGAGATGGCACCGGGCTTAATCGGACTCCGACCCTCGTGGTGCCATTATAAACTAACCGCACAACCTCGAGCCGCTATCTTATATGGACCTGGTCTGAAATATATTCCGGCCAAGGAGCATTAGAAATAAAAACAACATGCGGGGAAATATTCTCGAACTTGAAATCCTAGAAAGATTCACAAAGCCAAAATAGCAGAGCAGAGTTTCTGAACTTATTTCTAGTCACTGATCTATGCAAACTTCAATTGCTTATTAATAATTACAAGATAAAAAGAACTTTTTATATACCATGATTTTAAATTTTCTGTTGAATCATATAAACTTGACAATTCTATGTATTAATAAATTCTTTTTAAAATTTTTTTTGATGAATTATCCCATCAACTTGAAAGAAAATGATCAAATGCATAAAAAAGAGGTATCAAATGAATAATCAATCGTTTAGCTCGAGAATTGGAAGTTAACTTGCGTTTAACTTTTCGTTTCCGTCCCGGCCGATAGATGGCTGCACATTCTACAAATCAAAATTAACTGAAAATGAGTTCAAAACTTCTTAAATATGGCTAAAAGTATTAAAATAATGCATTGTTATCGTGTTCTGGGCTATTCTATAAGTTTCAAATGTCTAGCTAGTCGGAAAGTTAGTTAAAAATCGATTACAAGATTTGTACTGAACTGGACAAACACACACAAACAAACAAACAAACAAGAAATCGAGTTAATAAAAACATGGTAATAACCCAAGTATAAATAAACCTCAGAATCTTACATCTTCAAGTTATATCTAAGAAACAGTGAATCAAATGAAATCCTAGGGGTATGATACCACCGGGGGATGAGAGATTTCAAAATTCTGGGGAGGAAATGTTAATTTATTTGGCGATAATTTAGAGGAGAATCATAATCGATCTCAACTAGGAGTCATTGCTCACGTATGCATTTTCATTCAAGAACAATGGACATTAAGGTATATAAGTGCCTTTATAATGGGTTAAAAAATGTTTAGTTGAATGAGGAAGAAGGTTGGCTTTACGTTTAATTAGAAAAGCACTAGACGCATAGTACGCACTTTGACTGACACTGCAAAAAGTCATGCAAAAAATCTGCTTCCCGATTCAAATGCGACGATTGGTCACGAGCTCAGAATCATTGCCGGGAAATATCAGAAGAGCGAAGCTGTAATGCAATCTCCTCACAACAAACATATGACTTTCCAAGATTATAATCGCGGAGTCCTGGTAATGTAGCATATAAAAGTAACTACCTCAATAGGAAGATTTTGGTTTAAATATTAGGTTGAGAATTGAAAAACAATAATTAAACATAAATTAACCGATTGCTCTAGATCTAGATCTACTTAGGCCTATGACATTTATTAAAGAATGTTAGACAACCCGTCACCTGTTGGCTCACCCACCATTCACAGTTTGTGAAAAATTTAAGGAGATATCAAATATCGCACAGAAAGGAAAGTATATTTTGGAATAATTTTTTCAATTGATTCCTGTTAATTATACATCACAGAAATTGGAATTAATTATTACACATTGTTCAGTAAATTCCATACAGTCCACTTGTCGATTGGCGCTGCGAGCGCTTTTTCATGTTTGTTTCTTTTCTCTGTAACCGTTACTGAAGAGAGCGTTTATGTTTACGTTCTGTATGGCTGTGTTCAGTTCGGCGTCGGTTTCTGAGATGAATTAAAGTAAAACAAAATAATGAGTAAGTTGTTTTTTTCATTTCCAATTAAGTTATGAACCATTCTACGAAACATTCTATGAACCATTCTATGAAACATTCAACGAACCATTCTATATACATTATTTTGGCCATTCGAGCCGGTAGCCTGAATCATTCCCTTGTAACGTATCATGAAATATCCAGAAATTAAGTTGAAAAGAATTAATAAGAAAGACTAATTTATTCTAAAGTTATATTGTTGCTGGTAATTAACTGCTGTGTCTGCCATTCTTGATTTGTGCTCTTATTGAACATCAAACGTTGAAACTCCAATTCGTCAATTCTAACGTTGGTTCCTTTCTGCATATCGAAAGATCGTTTGAACTGCAACGTTGGTTCCTTTCTGCATTTTCGAACGGTTGATTTCGAACGTTCCCTTGTTATTGAGTGGGGTGTTTGGAAGCGTTTCGCTTTGCGTTGGTTCCCTTCTGCAAGTGTCAAACGGCGGCGTCCCCTACGTTTTACGAGTGGGGTTGAAAGGAGGAATTTTTCTTGTCGTATCTTGGGTTGTAAGATGGAATTCAAAACGTTACTAAACCAAAAAAGGAGTGTTAAATCAAGCATTACGCGCCTTAAAACAAAGACCGAGGGTGATATTCAAAATTTAAATTTGGCAGAATTAGAGATTAGAAAAAATCGTTTTGTCGAATTAACAAATGAAATAAAAGGTATTTTCAACTCAATAATAACTAACTGTAAGGATGAAGAAATAGACGATTATTCTATTGAAAAGGATGACCTTTTGGACGTTTTAGAACAGATGCTTGCTCTTATTGGTACAAACATTCATAAGAGTCATGGAGCTGAGCAACAACCTAAAAGTTCAAATGTTAAAAGTTCTGAGTCAGCAGATGTAAAACTTCCTACGCTATCCTTACCAACATTTTCGGGAACAATTGAAGATTGGTTAACGTTTTCTGATTTATTTCGAGCAGCTGTTTCGGACAATCCAAACTTGACAGGAGCTCAAAAATTGCAGTACCTGAAGGGTGTTTTGAGGGGTGATGCACAAAGGGTTATACATTCACTACCCATTTCTAACACTAATTTTCAAATTGCCTGGGACCTTCTAACCGAAAGGTACTTTAACAAACGAGAAATACTTTCCTCACTGATGAAAAAATTCATTAACATGACACCAATCCATAACGAATCATCCACTCAAATGTTAAATTTAATAGATTCAACGAAGGAATTTGTGAGAACTTTAGAATCTTTAAAATTCAAAATTGATCAAACTGCAGACACATTTCTTATGTTTTCCATATTATTCAAACTAGATTCTAATTCTAGAACTTGGTTCGAAAGAACACTTAAAGTTGATGCAATACCTAAGTTAGATGACTTACTACAATTTCTTTCAACTCATGCCAGATCAATCATGACAGCAAATCAATGTGCAAAGAGAAATGTCCAAAAAAAGGTAACATTAGTTGCGTCGAACATACAGCCACAGTGTCCGCTCTGTCATAAGGAACATACCCTAAGTAAATGTGAAACATTCTCAAAAATGCAAGTTCAGAAGCGTTGGGAATTTGTTAAATCAAATAATGTTTGTTTCAACTGCTTAACACAATTTCACAGCGTTCAGGCTTGTAGAAGTAAATTCAAATGCCACACGTGCAAAAAACCTCATCACACCTTGCTTCATATTGAATTTGTTAGTGGAAGAGGCAGTCAGGGAAATATGCCAAATTCAGGTGGGCTTTCTATAAATGCTCCCGTGTTTTCGCCTACTTCTGTTCCCGGAGCAAGTAGTTCTAATGAAACGTCCGAAAATTCACGAACGGTTGATATTACATCTTGCATTTCAAATGTTGGCCCTAGTGTTCAAATTCTGCTCTGCACAGCCGTCATTCGTGTAAGAGATATATGGGGCAATTATCAATTATGCAGATGTTTATTAGATAGTGGTAGTCAGGCGTCACTGATCACAAGTGAGTGCATCGAAAGGCTGGGTCTAAGTAAACAAAAGGCCAATGTTCGTATTTCTTGTTTAGGCTCCGCAGACACTCGAACAAATGGAATATCCCAAATTCAGTTCAGTCCACATTTTCCATCTCAGAGTTCATTTAGTGCTAACGTGTACGTGGTGAACAAAATAGTGGGCGTGCTTCCGCACCAAGATTTGGATGCTTCATATTCTGAATTATTTGGGGATCTCACGTTAGCTGACCCAACGTTTCACAAAAGTAGTCAGGTCGATATTCTTCTTGGAATCGATCTGACACTACCATTGTTGAAGGGTCAGACGTTGTCGATGGGGGAGGATAAGCCCTTTGCAATTCGGTCAGAACTTGGTTGGGTGATAGGTGGTAGAGCTTCTTCATTCAGTCAAATTCTTCATGTAAATAATATTCAATTAGTGTCGGATGATCTAATTCATAAATTTTGGGAGTTGGATTCTGTTCCTCGAGCAAATCCTCTAACTTCCTTAGAAAGATCTTGCGAGGAGCATTTTAAAGAGACACATTCAAGAAATGAAGATGGCAGATACACAGTTAGGTTGCCATTTAAATCATCTCCTGCGCAGTTAGGGCAGTCTAAACAAACAGCCATTCGTAGATTGATAGGTATAGAACGTCATCTCAGGTCTGACCCGGAAAAATACAACCAATATAGACAGTTCATGAACGAGTACTTAGAGCTTAATCACATGGAAGTTGTTCCAGAAGCCGAGTATGATAAGGCTAATTCTTATTACTTGCCACACCATGCTGTACTAAGAGACTCTAGTAGTACTACGAAACTGAGAGTAGTATTTGATGGATCCAGCAAGACATCATCAGGACACTCACTAAATGACCTGCTCATGACTGGTCCTCTGGTTCAACCAGAACTTTACCCAATCCTAATTCAATTTAGAACGTTTCAAGTCGCTGTCTGTGCGGATGTTGAAAAAATGTTCCGACAGATAAAAATACATGAAGAAGATGCTGATTGGCAACGAATTCTTTGGAGAAATTCACCTGAAGATGCTATTGCAGAATATCGTCTCGTCACTGTGACATACGGGACCGCCTGTGCACCATTCCTCTCTACAAGAACTTTAAAGCAACTTGGACTTGACGAAAAGGAAGAGTACCCAATTGCATCTAAGGCAACACTTCACAATTTTTATGTTGACGATCTTCTTGGGGGAGCTGCTACAAGAGAGGAAGCTATACAACTTGTAACAGAGTTGCAAGCAATGACGAGCAAGGGAGGCTTCCATCTTCGAAAGTGGCATTCAAATGATCCTTCTATTTTTCGTGAAGTTTCAATCGACTCCACGGAAAACGATCTCGTTCATCTAGATGACAAAGACTGTAGTGTTCTAGGAGTCAAATGGTCACCCAAGCTAGATGTTTTCAAATTCGCAGTATCACCAGTTGAGATAAAGGATACTTATACGAAACGAGAAGTACTATCTCAAATCGCCCGAGTGTTCGATCCGCTTGGACTCTTGTCACCATGTGTAACCTTTATGAAAATCTTACTTCAAGAATTGTGGCAAGGGAAATTCTCTTGGGATCAACCTCTTCCTGATGAACTATGCACTACGTGGAGAACATTTCTGGAGGAACTTCATCTCCTCGAACTTTCCACGTTTCCTCGATATGTACTTAACTCTCATGCTGAAGTAGAAATACATGCCTTTTGCGACGCTTCAGAGAAGGCATACTGTGCAGCGATATATGTCCGATGTATCTCTATTGATTCAATACAAGTCAACCTACTGACATCTAAAACTAGAGTGGCACCGCTCAAAGTACAATCCCTTCCGAGACTCGAGCTCTGTGCCGCACTTTTGTTGTCTAATTTGCTACATTCAACTCTCTCGTACCTGAACATTCCGGTCAAAAATAAATTTGCCTGGTCTGACTCCAAAATAACTTTAGCCTGGATCAACTCAGAGCCGAGAAGATGGCAGCCGTTCGTTTCAAATCGAGTAGCACAGATTCAAGAGCTAACGCCAAACGTGCAATGGAACTTTGTTTGTGGACTCGAAAATCCGGCTGATTGCGGCACAAGAGGTTTATCGCCATCAAAATTTGTGAACTGCGAGTTGTGGTTGAATGGGCCGAAGTGGTTGAAGGATCCTTCGCTACCTAGTTTCAGGGTTGAAGAAGACAATCTATTATCACAAGAGTTGTCGAAAGAGGAAAAGAAACAATTTCAAATATCCATGATAGAAACGGTAAATGACACTTTCAAAACCGAGTTTTTTCAACGATATTCTTCTTGGGACAAATTGAAAAGAGTTTTTGCCTGGTGTCTTCGATTCGCCAGGAACTGCTCTATACTTGCTGAGGAAAGAAGGAAAACCTTTTTGACAACTGATGAATTGAATGACGCAGAAAATACAATTGTGAAGATCGTACAACAAGTTCATTTCGGCTCAGAAATCTCGTGTTTGCAGGCTGGGAGGCAACTAGCATCCAGCAGCAGAGTTCTTCCTTTAACACCGTTCATCGATAATGCTGGGTTACTTCGTGTGGGCGGCAGGTTGAAAAATTCAGTGCTTCCAGAAGAGCAGAAGCATCCCCTTCTTCTTCCTAAAAGTGACCATATCGTCGAGTTAATCATTACTCACTATCATCTCACCTTGCTACATGCTGGACCAGAACTACTTCAAGCAATGTTAAGAGAAAAATACTGGGTTCTTTCAGCTAGAGATACTGTCAGAAGAGTAGTGAGAAAATGCATTCCTTGCTTCAGAAATCGTCCAAAACTAGCGGAACAACTCATGGGAGACCTTCCAGGGTCCAGAGTTTGCCCTTCAACAGTATTTCAAAATTCCGGTATTGACTTCGCTGGACCGTTTTTGACTCGAAGTTTCAAGGGAAGAGGAAGTCGGAATACCAAGTCCTACATATGTGTATTCGTGTGCCTTGCAACCAAGGCAGTTCATCTAGAAGTTGTAAGTGACTTGTCAACCAAAGCATTCATCGCTTGCTTAAAGAGATTCATAGCACGCAGGGGTAAGCCTGCAGAAATATTTTGCGATCGTGGCACTAACTTTTATGGGGCAAGTAGAGAACTCGCAAAAGAATTTCGAGAATTGATGATGGACAACTCCATCTACCAATTTCTTACTATGGACAACATCAATTGGCGTTTCAACCCTCCGGCAGCTCCACACTTCGGAGGCCTTTGGGAATCCGTTGTTAAATCGTTCAAGTTCCACCTGAAGAGAGTCATAGGCACCTCGAGTGTTACTTTCGAAGAACTTACTACCGTAACGTCCCAAATTGAAGCGTGTCTGAACTCCAGACCTCTTAGTGGAATTTCAAGTGATCCCAACGATTTACGTGCTCTTACACCTGGACACTTTCTAATTGGGAAACCATTAACATCTCTACCTGAATTGCCAATTCCAGACAACATCAGCCACTGTGACCGTTGGCGTATGCTTCAGCGTATGATTCAACATTTTTGGAATCGTTGGTCAAATGAATATTTGACAAAGTTACAATCCCGACCAAAGTGGCGCATTTCACAACAAAATCTGAACGTTGGTGATCTGGTATTGATAAAGCATGAGAACTTGGCTCCACTTCAATGGAAGTTAGGCCGAATTACAAAAACTTTCCCTGGAAAGGACAACAAGGTTCGTGTAGTTGAGTTGAAAACTCAAACTGGTAAACTTTTGAGACCAATCTCGAAACTTTGTAAATTACCAATTTCCTGAACATTCGAACCTATTTGCTTCAGTGCATAACATGTTTAATTCTTATCTTTCAGCATTGTAGTGATTATCTTTCCATCTGTACTCATTATTAATTTCGTATTGCACATTTCTTAATTTTTCATAGTTCTTGCATGTTAATTCTAAGTGATGTTCTAAATGTTTTCATTGTTGAAACCCCCTCCGAGGTTCCAAGGGGGGCGGAATGTTCAGTAAATTCCATACAGTCCACTTGTCGATTGGCGCTGCGAGCGCTTTTTCATGTTTGTTTCTTTTCTCTGTAACCGTTACTGAAGAGAGCGTTTATGTTTACGTTCTGTATGGCTGTGTTCAGTTCGGCGTCGGTTTCTGAGATGAATTAAAGTAAAACAAAATAATGAGTAAGTTGTTTTTTTCATTTCCAATTAAGTTATGAACCATTCTACGAAACATTCTATGAACCATTCTATGAAACATTCAACGAACCATTCTATATACACACATTATTTTGAGAACTAACGTCTTTATGTTCATCAAAGAATGCTTTTGACAACAACATTTTAGGTTGCTTACGCAAGACTCTAACACTTTCCTTTCCTTTTCCTCATCATATAGCCTTATAGAGCCACATTACCAAGAGACCGTCATCAATGTTTTCCCTAAATTATTGTCTCCTCTTTCATCTAAGTTGAAATGAACACCACGATATATAACTACCTAACGAAGCTTGTTTACTGCTCGTTCTACCTATATCAAGATAAATGTACAGTAAAACCTCGATTTTCCGGACTAACTGGGACCATAAGCAATCCGGACAATCGAAAATCCGGATAATAAGGGTAATATGGATAATAAGCAAAACAAAATCCTTAATAAGCAGACTTACCGTTTATTACGATAAAAAACTATGGTTTGTAACAAAATTACATAGTACTGTTTACAAGACATTTAAAAATATAAAAACAACTTTACTGAGTCAATCCACGTCAACGCCCTGTGACACTCTAGTAAAGCTTTCTTAAACTAAACAAAAAGTATTTTATGACCATAATTTATTGTACAATCTATTAAGTAACTGTACAATGAATCCAACTAAAAAGCGAATATTTGGCGTACTTGTGACGTTCTTGCTATCATAGTTAAAAATTATTATATAATGTGAACATTAAATTTTTTAAAAAAAGTCTACAAATCTGATCCGGATAAACGAGGGCTGGATAAACGAGGTTTTACTGTATTCTTGAAAATATAGTGCAAATCTGTGCCAGTTTTTATCATGCTGAATTACAGGAAAGCAAATAACTATAGAGCTACACAGATTTAGTGTAAATGTACAAAGAACACATGAGCAAGCTTCTTCCACGAGGCAGTTTTAATCATTTTGATATCCCCAGACAAGCTACGTCGTTCATCCCGTTCCTCTCTATCCCTTCAATGTTTTCCTCCTAAGGTGTGGCCTAAAATGTCAGCAGGTGCCTCTCAAACCCTTTTTTTTCTCTTTCTTTCTCTCCCGTCTCCATGCACACCTGTTAGTAAATTATGATTTTCCAGATATTCATTTGTGATGAGTGTCTCGCCAGGACGGTACAGGTAGCGGTTTATTGTGCGCCTATAGCCGTGGCACACTCAACTACACGTTTTAGTGCATGCACACTAGGGTGGATCAAAAACGATTTTTTTTTCTATATTGAGATTTGCTATAGCCAGCAAAAATTGCCTTTTAAAATTAAAATTAAGAATATAAAATTTTATTGCTCTATTAAAATATTTTAAAGTGCCGCAAAGGGCTTCAAAATGGATATTTTTATGAAAAATGATAAAATTTGTATTTTTTAAATTTCTTTTATAGTATATTAAAATAATATATATATATATATATATATATATATATATATATATATATAAATATTCAAAATGTGATATTTTTACAGAAAACTTACACATTCAAAATATTGCTAATTTTTAGATGCCATTATACGAGTAGAACAACCGATTTTGTAGAATTTCGCGATTTTCGCCTTATTAATTTTACAGTAGCATATTCTTATAATACACATTGAAATGAAAGAAAAACAATTTTTAATTAATGGGCCTTAATTAAAATAAACAAATCACACTTATTTAGAAAAATATTAATATAATGTCTTTAAAGGCAAAACGTTATTTTGAAAAAATATTCATCTTTTTCAAAAGTCCATAGTAATCACACATGGTTACCATTACGAGCTTGTGGCGGCCTAGTGGTCCAGCGCGCTGGTTTTCGGTGCTGAGAGTGCTCAGATCGAATCCCGGTGTTGCGCCACGAAAAAATGCCTCCGTTTGTATATGTCCCTTCATAGGGGTTAATGCTGTCCGCCTATATGGTGCCCCATAATAAAATGGACAGTAAAACTGCGGCGTAGTATAGGCGAATGTTTAACGACAAATGCCTCCGCATTAGAAAAAAAAATAATTGTTACAATTACTTATTTCACTGACAAATTGAATTGTTTTTTCTTTCAAATTTTGGCATTATCTTTTGAGAATGTATTTTTGTTTTTATCAATGCATCTCTTGCAGAAGTGCCACGAACGTACAAGGATGACTCGGTAACTAATTTAACAATCCTTTCTACTATTTGTGTGTGACATCGTAAATTATTGAAGTCAATATGTTGACGCTCATGATCAAATTATTTTGCTTCCTTTATAAACTGCTTTAGTTTGTCATCAGAAATAGGCCTCGTCATAGGACATGCTTTAACATCATTCCATTAAATCCTATCAATATAATCCTTGGCATCAAAGTATATACGTTGAATTAAAATTTTTCTGATGCCTCCTTCATTTTCACCCTTTGCTTTTAGAATCCGGCGTAATCCAAGCTCTCTTGCATGACTGCGATCATCTGATATCATACAAAGGAGGATATTTTCAGGAGCTTCAAAGTATGCATTTCTTTGAATGACTGGGTCAATTACATTTTTAAGAGTCTGATTGAGGCAACATGAATAGCTTATAGTTTCCACAAGTGCTTTGATCCATAGATAAAAGATGGTTTCATCTTTATGTTAAATCAAACGGGTGCATAAACTTTCAAAATTTACTCAGTCAGTATTCGAAGATTTTTTGTAGGACATTATGTTCCCACATACAGGCGAAGTATTCGGTTGGCTAAGGTAAGCCATCGTGAATGACAAAGTTTTCCTGGTTTTTTCATGGACAAATAAAAAGAGCAGCTTCCAACAGAGATTGCATTACACATTTCTAACAAATATTTTTGTTCTACACTTAATCATCCTTAATTTCTAGAAATGGGATGTTATTTTCAGTAGGTTAAAATTCAATCACTGGAAGGTCATAGCAGTTTTCTACTTGTTTACCTATTTCTCCTCCACATTCGTTTGGACCTTTAGTTTTTCCATCTAGAAAACAAAATAGGTGACGTAGGGACGGTTCATTTCCCTGAAATAGACAAATCAATCACTGCAGCGGCTTTCTTAACTCTTTTTTCAATAAAGGAATCGCACCATTTAATCTAGTGTTTACGGCAGTTCCATTACATCCAACTGCAGTAATGTTTTAGTGTTGGTTGGTGTCACTGAAAAATGTCATTATGCTGTCTTAAGACATTATACCTTTTCCAGTGCCAGAAATAGGTGTCACATGTCCTAAAAACTTTGATCCAAGCTCTTCGACAAATGATATATGTTCTTCGATAACAGGTTTTTTTGGGGGAGGGGGGGGATAATACTTAGTTCCTTTCTTTTCCTTGCACAATGGTCTTGTCTTTTCTTCCGTCAAAAAACAATATTTTCTGTAACTAGCTTTAGACTTTCTTCTGCATACTTTTTGCATTTCTTTATTCGTTCTCATCTAATTTTCCTTCTGTCAATTTCTGTACTTCTTTCTTTATCACTAATCAGACCAAAATCCTGAAGTGCAGAGCTTGCAATTGTTGCAGCAATTTTGTCATACTCCAGTTCTATCCCAAACAGAAGCTACAGTCATTCAAAGAAATGCATAATTTGCTGCTTCTTAAAATCTCCTCCTTTGCGTGATATCAGATGATTGCAGTCATGTAAGAAAGCTTGGATTATGCTGGATTCTAAAAGCAAGGGCTGAAAATGAAGGAGGCACCAGAAAGTTTTTAATTAAACATATAAACTTTGATGCGAAGGATTACATTATAATTGAATGGAATGAGGTTAAAGTAATAGAACCTCCCATGACGAGGCATATTTCTGATGACAAACTAAAGCAGTTCATAAATGAAGCAAAAGAATCTGATCCTGAGAGTCAACATATTGACTTTTTGAATAATTTTCCATGTCACACACAAGAAGTAGAAAGGATTGTTAAATTAATTACCGAGTCATCCCTGTCCGTTCGTGGCACTTCTGCAAGAGATGCATTGATAAAAACAAAAATACATCCTCAAAAGATAATGCCAAAATGTGAAAGGAAAAAAAATATTCAATTTGTCAGTGAAATAAGTAATGGAAACCATGTGTAATTACAATGGACTTTTGAAAAAGATGAATGTTTTTTCAATATAGCGTTTTGCCTTTAAAGAAAATATATTAATAATTTTCTAAATAAGTGTGATTTGTTTATTCTAATTAAGGCCATCAATTAGAATTGTTTTTCTTTAATTTCAATGTGCATTATAAGAATATGCTACTGTAAAATTAATATGATGAAAATCGCGAAATTCTAAAAAACAGTTGTTCTATAATGGCATCTAAAAATTAGTAATACTTGGAGTGTGTAAGTTTTCTGTAAAAATATCATATTTTGAATGCTTTGTTTACAAAAATATTTATTATTATTATAATGTACTGTAAAAGAATTTTTTAAATACAAATTTTATCACTTTTTCACAAAAAATGTTCATTTTGAAGCCCTTTGTGGCACTTGAAAATACACTGCTGGCCACCCAAATTGCAACACCAAGAAAGACAAGAGATATCACAACAAAATTTATTTTGTAGATAACATGTCGACCAAGTATCAAATGATTAAATTTATAGACTTCTGTGAAGTGTGGTTCCTGCCAAAATCAGTAGCCAGAGTAGCCGCCATTCTTGGAGATCACCGCTGCTACACGCCTCGGCATTGATTCAAAGAGACTTTGGATGAGTTCTTGCGGTTCAGCAGACCAAGCAGCTTCCACACGTTGCTAAAGTTGATCTGCTGTGGTAGCTGGGGATGGAATCTGGGTCAATCGTAGAGCAACCATGGACCACATGTTTTCTATCGGCGAAAGATCCGGAGAGCGAGGCGGCCAGGGAAGCAATTCAATCTGGCGATTGACGAAGAACCGTTGGACAATGCGTGCCACGTGTGGTCGCGCATTATCCTGTTGAAATATGGCTGTGGGCAAGCCCTGAAGGTAAGGAAGGACAACTGGCTCCAACACCTCGGAGATGTAGCGCTGGCTGTTTAAAGTACCGGCAATGCGTACTAGAGGTGTGCGAGAGTGGTATCCAATACCGCCCCATACCATAATATCCGGTGCAGGACCAGTGTGGCGGTGCATAACGCAGCTGTTCAGCATCCTCTCTTCACGGTGTCTCCAGACTCGAATGCGACCATCGTGGTGTTGCAGACAGAAGCGTGACTCGTCAGTAAAGACAATTTTATTCCATTCTGCCGTCCACATCCTTCTGTCATCGCACCATTGGCGGCGGAGACGTCTGTGGTTCTGCGTCAAGGGTAGACAAAGCAATGGACGTCTTGCGGACAGACCACTATGCTGTAAACGGCGTCGAATGGTACGCTCAACCACTGGATGATGCGTTACAGACTGCATGTGCTGTGCTATGGTTCGTGATGTGACTGAGCGATCCGTCACTGCCATGCGCACAATTTGCCTGTCATGACGTGAAGTGGTGCGCTGAGGTGGATGCGATCGAACACGCCTGTCCGTCGTACCCTCCTGCATCCAACGATCACATATCCCCATTGCAGTTGTTTGGTTTCGTCTAACACGACTACCGATTTCCCTGAAAGATAATCCACAATCTCGGTAGGCCACTATCCTTCCTCTGTCGAACTCGGATACTTGATCAAAAGATGATCGCTGTTTTCAACGAGGCATAATTGATCATTTTTTTGAAAAAAACCACAAGAAAAACACAATTGCCGAACTTGAAATCGTCGAAATCTCCAAGCCTTAAATAGCGCATTGAAGTGGCGCCACAGGCGCGCGTGATGTGCGTCTACGCTGAAATTCTAATCATTTGCATATCTCACCTCCGCTAATGCATGTTGTAAATTTCATGTTATTTGCATGTTTCCTTCAGGGTGTTGCATTTACAGTGGCCAGCAGTGTACTTTAGTAGAGCAATAAAATTCTATTCTTTATTCTAATTTTAAAAGGCAACTTTTGCCGGCTGTAGGAAATCTCTATGTAAAAAACGTTTTTTTCTTTCCACTCTAATGCACACATGCATGGGGTGATAGCAGATGAAAAAATGTACAAATGTTTGGAATGAAGTCCACTCTAAGGGTTTCGGGGCTCACTTCGAAGGCGGAAAGGACCAACGACTAAGAAAATCGAATCCCTCTGAAAGCAATACATTGGCATCGCTCTCTCCTTATATAAAATGGACGGATGTTGACGGAACGACTGACCTGCAGCCTTATCATCTATTACAGTCAAATGGTTCGAGTCATTTCGCCTGGAATGGGCGTTTGAGACAGTTCGGAAATGAATTTAAACTCTAGGTATCGATCCGCGAGAACCGAAAGATGTTTGTCCAGATTACAACTGGCCTCCCATGTGTACGCCTGGAAAGAATCCTTCAACAATAATGGGCGTCGAACTTCATGGTATTTATGTTGTTACTGTTTCTAATGCCCCCTGGTTGGAGGTTCCATTCACCAGGTTCTAATAGGCTATTGGGCTGAAAGGGTTTGAATTAGCTCCTGTTTTGAATTAGCACCACAAGGGTCGGAGTCCGACTTGGCTAAATGACCGGTACCGTAATTTTGAACGGAGTCAAGTGACGAGACCGGAACACTTGACCCCGCACCTCCAGAGGTAAATTTGAGAACTTAGGACATTGTAGCTACGACCTATTTTACGTGCCCCGGCCACCATTAGTGAACACGGTGGTGGATTTGCAGCTACGAACATCGAACCAGGGACGTTCAGATCACTGGCCCGCTGCTCTTGACAACTGGGCCACCGCGCCCTCCCATGGTATATATAATAAGGAGAACTAAGATATCAGACACTAATCCAAAATAAAACAAGTGGAAAGGTTTAAATACCTATGCGACAGTTATAAAAGGAAAAATTATTTTATCAGATTACTGAGTGGCAGCATTTCCAAACAAGACACAACCACCTGGAAAGGGCATCGTCATCGTATGTGAATACATATGTTTTGTCCGAGAACGGGAAAACTGCTTTTTTGACTGTATATCGGTCACATAATTGAGAGAGGCTATCCAACTACCAATAAAGTATAAAACGAGGGTAAACCCAAATGGCAGTTAGACAGCATTAAGTAGACTTGAGGCAGTGGTACCAAAACTGTGGTTCGTGGACCCTAAAGGTTCGTTTGACAGTAGTTCAGAGGTCACAAATAATGAAGTTTTAGCTGAATCAAAATCTTTCAAAGGATGGATGGCGTACTCATTGAGGAGCTAAAAAGTTTTCTTGAAATAAAATATTTGACGATTTCCGATCAGAATAGTTTTACGGAGCAGTCGTGTTTCTGACTCCTCGAAAGATACTATCAAAATAGAGACGTATCCTAGCTTTTGTCTATTTTTCAAAAATATTTACACAGAATTTCAGAAAATGTTTGCAGTGTTTGCTCCTCTTTTGGAGATTCTACCTTTGTTGATGAAATCCCAATCTGCATTCCTGTACATAATTCCCGTACATAAAAAAACTTATCTTGAAACTTCCATAATGGAGTAATCAAACTGCCAAATATTGAAATTGGCCTTGTCTAATATATGAAACAACATCATGCATCTAATAGCAAATTTAAAACTTAATTATTATAAACTCAAACTTAAATATTTTTATAAAGATAGACTCTGATATTTGAAAATTTCATTTTACAATATTAGGTAGTAAATAATTCAAGGGTAAAACGATCTCACAAATTCCAGTATTCTGCTGAATTTATTCTACTAGGAATATATAGATATGAATGTAGAAACTTTAAAATAACATATATAGTATAGAATACTATAGAATTCGAATACAGTATAATAATATAAATAGTATGTTATATAACATATTATGGAGTAGAATAAAACCATTAGTATAGCTTCACACTTTAAAAATATTTGTATATATGTGATGTGAAACAAACAAACACACACACACAGGATATTCTATGCTATATTTGAAAAGATTTATTCTGCATAATTTAACTCAACTAGATAAAATTGATTCATTTATTCCGTGGATTAAAAAAATAATAATACACTTTTAATACTTTTCAGTTTGCTTTTCATATTTATTCTGCTCATTAAGCACACAATGCTTGTTTTTTTCTTTTTCTTTTATTTAAAAAAGAAGCTCTTAAGATAATTTAGAGCTATAGAAAGGAACTGTACAGATCTGTTTGCACTTTCCCTAACATGAAAACAAAGTTGGGCGGCTTTAATCTGGACTTTTGTACCGAGCTAATGGTAAACAGCGGTTTTACCGCTCGTCCTACAGGTGGAGCGAGGCTAACAAACAGGGCGTGGGATGATAAATAAGCCAGCCAGCATTTCCCCGTTCCGTTGCAGAGAGAAAACAAGAACTTTTATTCGGAACCCTGATGGGGCGAAACAACAGATAGGTAAAATGAAGCAGGAAGCAGATCAGTCCCATTTCCTCTGCCTCAAGAGAGGAGTGTGCGCAGCAGTCGCCGTAGAAAGGCAGAAACAAACACACGCACAGCTGCGGTTTGCACAAATATTGTGACACCTTTTGCAGAGGGTTTTTTCTGCCTTCTGAAAACCGAAAATAGTTTTTGATGAAACGAAAAAGTCTCTCGCAATGTGGTCTTAAAATGGCGACGTGTCGAAGGTACCGCCCTTTTTGTGAGTTTCGAGATATCGTTACACCTGTACCTATTTTTCTGCAATCCTGTAGGCCAGTGGTTCCCAACCGGTGGTCCGCGAGAGCCTCGGGAGTGGTCCGGCACCACATATAAAAAAGTTGCCAAATAAATGGGGATTTTTAAAGCAATGTTCATTGAACTAGACGGGCATCCGATGACTATCAGGTGATGAATTAAAATTTCTTAAAAGTTTAACATAATTACTTTTTTTATTAGAAAATGATACGTTTGAATGTGAGTACGTTAATCCTGTATCCCTTTTGCCCGAGGGATATTCTGTACCCCCATACCCCCCCCCCCTCCCGGAAGGTTCCCCTCCCTCAAGTCGGTGGGGGTTGGTGGTGGTCCGCATATGGTTCAATTTCTGGCTTAGTGGTCCGCAGACTTCTACGGGTTGGAAACCACTGCTCTAGGAACTGATTCCAAAGTGTGGGCGTACCACACCCCCCTCCCAAGGGTACGCTTGCAGCTCTGAAAGGTTAACTGACAAGATGACATGAGATTCAAACAAGGCAGAACATTTTCTTTCAGTTTCTAGCTAACATGCCAAATTGTTGTTTTCTCATCGAAACACCCTTATAGTTATAAAATTAAAATCTATTTTTACTTTTAACTATCATTATTGTCCTTTTAAGGTGTATGCTCCTTTTAGGAGTAAAAGAGTAAAAAAAATATTTTAATAAAGTTTGAATACGTTTACGTACATTTGATATTACACAATTCAAAATGTTTCAACACAGTCAGCCTCGATTAAAAAAGCCCACAATTTTTTCTTTGTGTGTGTGTGTTTGTGAAATTAGATGAAATAACTTTTTTAGTAGCTTTAAGACTAGACTTGACGACAGTTAAGCTAAACCCATTTCTACCAGTGTTGAACGAGTCATTTTGATTGGCTTGATACATCTCGTGTTAGTTACCTTCAAAGAAAGTTTCATTAATCTTTTTGGGAGAAATATTATTTATTATATCCTTTGTCTTTTGTGTGTCGTAATTTATCGAAGTTAAATACAATTCACCCTAACTCCGTACACCGGTAAAATACACAATTATCAACCAAATCCAAGACTGCAATGGTGAAAAGTTTTTTGCGCGGGTGAAGTCGTTAAATGATGAAATACATCGGTTTTGTTAATTAATTTTAAAAAATCACCCTTTCGCAGCAAAATATATCGTTTAGGTTAAAATTTTGAGCCAATGCATTTTTCCAAACATCTAGGGTTTGTCGGTTTTAGATATAAAAATTCGATATTAACTTCCCGGATAATCGAATGCTAACCTTTGTGAAGAGGAAATCCTTCCACTCAGTGACAGTGTGTTATGGTGACATGGCTTCGAATATACGAACAAAAATGGCAACGCTTTAAATAAATCAAGATATACCTTTTGCAGTATACCTAGTCTGTTGTAGTCAATTCATGACCAGAAATATGAAAACAATCTTCATGTTTTCAACCCACAGAACCCAAAAGCAACCAAAAAAGGGAAATCGGGCATATTTTATAACAGCCTCTAAAAATTACAATTAAGTATCGTCCGAATGAGAAGATCCTTCAATGCAGAAAATGTCAGTCAACTTTACTGCCAACAAGTGCCTCCGCATAATAATAAATAAATAAATGAAACCTTTGCTGACAATTCTGAGAATGCTATGGTCGCCAAACCAAGAAACAAAAATTCCCGATTAAAACTACTTGATTAAAATTTAACATAAGTATAAGTCACGCAATTCTGTTTCTATAAAAATATTATATAAAAAAGGGATTCATTGGACCTAACACGTTATTGCATTTTAACATTCGTATGTTTATTTTATCATCTATATTAGTATGCAAAAGCACAGTGCCCCGGTCGATAAAGGCGTCGAGCCAGTGATCTGCAAGTTGCTAGTTCGATACCCGATGCTGAAAAAACCGCCGACGTGTACGCTAATGTCGGCTGGTGCATGGAAAAAATCCGTCGTAGCTGCAATGTCCTCCAAGTTTCCTAACATTGCCACTGGAGATGCGGGGTCAAGTGTTCCGGTCTCGTCACTTGACTCGATTCAAAATTACGGGACCGATATGTTTCATACGGGTGCAGCATGGACCCACCCCCTGGGGTGCACCCGGGGCAACGCATGCGGCGAAGAGGTCGCACATTTCTGGCTTCTCCCGGAGAAAGAGCATATGTTCAGCTCCCAGCCATTGGGAAACAAAAAATTTCAGGCAGTCTCATCTAACGAAACTACCGTGGGTTATTATCGTAGGATTACTTATCGTTGCTTACCTCTTTTGTATGTATATATGTATCTATATATATGTACGTATGTATATATATATACATATATGTATGTCAAAATTTTGACGCACTTTGGTACTTTTCTGTTTAACTGTTTACTGCTTGTCCAAGAGATAGACTAGGTTTGGCACGCTGCCTAAATTATAACTCGCGAGGACGGCTGGACGGACGGTTTTAACGTCTGAAATTTTCCTTTCCGCAGGACTGTTATGGAGGAACGTAACCCTACGTTAAAAATATCTGTATGCAAAGATTTTATGGATAGTTGGGTTTAGAATATATGTAAAAAATTTGATCAACATGCTGCGAAATCTTCAAAAGAAGTCATAGGACACAAAAAAAGAATTCCTATAAATAAATAAACATTTTCAGTTTCTTTAATTTTAATAGTTTGTAAGATATTCTTTGACTTTTAAGTTGATTTGAAAACCTTTCAAGACAACACTTTTTTTTTTAAATACAAAAAAAAAATCTCGTTTTAAAGAAAGAGAACAAACATTTGTAGTTTCAGTTTTAAAAGAAAAATTCGGTTCAGCTTCTTTCCTTGAATAGCTTTCTCCGAATACCACATACTGCGAGATACCGATATTATCAGTAATGGGAGCCGTAAAGTTTAATTTTAATTACGTTCCCTCCAAAATTTGCCTAGTTTACGCGCCAGCAGTTTAGATTACTCGCGTTCATTCTCAGGGGAATTAAGAAGTTTCTCAAAAACCTGCACGTCGGATGAAAATGAGCCAGCTAATGCTCCTCTATAAGCCAGATACACTAAGCTGTCGCAATTTCATGACTTCAGTCTCGTAAGCAGTGGGATATCGTAAGTAATGGCAAATGAAAATGGCTCTCCTAAATCGCCACTACAAAATTAGAATGTCAACGGAGCAGTTCGTAATGAAACAAGATTCCCATTTATCAGAACAAAGTAATGAAACTCGTTAACCGTTTTCTTTTTCAGGATGCTGCCACTGAAGCTTCACACAGTAATTAAAAAAATTATTTTTAATTCATTGATTTTATCATTAGATGATTATACTTACATAGGGGATTTCGCTGCATTTCGCTGACTTATAAATAAACCTCAGCCATTTCCTTGAATCTGAATAAATTTTAAGGCATGAAGTGTTAAAGTGGAAAGCACCAATTTTATATACTGGGAGAAAAAAATATTAAAGAGGTATAGTGAATGAAACCTTTTAATTTTTTGCTGTCATATGGGCTAATCTGCAACCGTTACAACATTTGATATTGGCAGGATTTTTAAAAGAGCGAGTTATGAAGAACAAGCCAAACAGCTCCCTCTACATTCAAAATATATAAAATCCTGTCATCATGGTTTTCCGTGGTTTTCCGAGCACTAATGGAAATAAAGTCAATGCCCTAGGATTGCAGAACTTTTTTAAAAATACTACCTTACACTTTATATGCATAAAAATATAACGACTGTCTGCTGGAAAATAATTCTGGCCCTAGTCACTTTACATCGGACTGATATCCTTCCAATTAAATTATCAAAAAGATGTGCAGAACTTACATTTTTAACCCTTCAGCGGGAGCGCCTATTTTTGGAACACCAGCAAGCGCGCGTGGTACAACGTGCAACGTCTCTTTTAACCCTAATTATTCCTTTTGTAATAAACTCTTTTTTTTTTCAAATTGAAAACAAAAATTCTGCGTTTTATGATAAGATATAAAATGTTGATGATATTGAGCTATATTGATAATTAAAGGCCAAAGAATGCAGATACAGTCACCTTCTTTCAAAACTGCCCGGTTTATTGGATCTGAGGACAACTTACGAATTAAATCCTATTTATGTCCTAAAACCTAAAAGATAATGAGAGAATCCATCTTCGTGATATGCGGAATGCCATGTAATAGTTGCACATTTGATCGACGACATCAACTCCTACTTATGTCATATTGTAATCCAGTATAATCGCTGGTTTACCACGGTTAAATCATGACCAACAAGTGCATGGAAAGGAATACAGGGGTTTAAAAATCAGACCTGCATTAGAAAGGGTGTTGCTATAAATAGAAACTGCTTAGAACATTCAAACCTGACATGTAAAAACTAACCATTCAAAATTAAGAAAATGTTGCCCTTTGTACACGGGCGTGCCCGCTGAAGGGTTAAATCCCATTCTTCACATATTTCTCCTTCCATCCTTCACACATTCGACACCAACAAGAAGTAAGTTTTCTCCGATTATTAGTTAAACTCTGCACAAATTGCTTTTAAAATTTATCATAGTGTTATCTAAATAAACTTGTACTTGAAAAACAGATCTTTCTTAAAGCTGCTGTGTACTAACCCCATTGAATTCGTTCTCCTCAATGTTAACCTATGGAGAAAATGTGTCCAAGGATTGCAAACTTGGATTGAAAGATTTTTTTTAATTATACTCATATATACTGAAATAGACTAATGGAGAAAGAAATTTTACACCTTGGGGCATTTTTCATTTTAAAAAATGCAAATAATAGTTTAAAATTTAAATTATTCGGTGAGAAAATCTGTTATAGTGTGTTTTAAACGCTTCTAAATTCCTTTGGTGGACGAAATTCATAAAATGAATCCTGTCGCGATATACAGAAAAGATCAGGCTATCTGAAAATACTACGTATTTTTATTGGATTACCAGCATTTATGTAGTTGTCAATAGTAGACACATTTTCTCCATAGGTTAACATTGAGGTGAGCGAATCCAATAAGGTTAGTACGCAGGAGCCTTAATTATCGATTTATAGGATGGCAAGTGTCCAAATAGTCTATTTGATTTAGAGGAAAACATTTGAATCGGTGAAAACATTTGACTGACTTTATGCTTCCTACATAGATAATGATGGGTTGGTCCAGCATTAGGGTAGACACAAAATCTGGCCACTTACGACATATCAGCAATGTTTTTGAGAAATAAGTAATGAGAAAAATTAATTGTCAACTATTCCAGAAAATTTTCCCGTCTGGCTGTGCAATTCACCTACAGGAAGCAAATTGAACTTTTTTTCGCAGGGGGCAAAACGATTAATAATTTTCATTATCACAATTTAAATGTAGGATTACGTTCCTCCATAACGGTTCTTCGGAAAACAAATTTCAGACGCTAAAACCATCCGTCCTCGCAAGTTATAATTTTCGCAGCGTGCCAAACCCAGTCTGTATCGCTTGGGCAAGCAGTAAACAGTTAAACAGAAAAGTACCCCAAAATACGTAAAAATTTTGACATTCATATGTGTATAGTATATATATACGTACATATATATATAGATACATATATACATAACACATACATACATATACACATACAAAAGAGGTAAACAACGATAAGTAATCCTACATTAAGAACTCACGGTAGTTTCGTTAGAAGAGACTATCTGATTTTTTTTTACTATTTTTCGGTACGATAAGTACATTACGATTACGTATTAATTTTCTTCTGCAAATATCCCAATAAAAAGTGCTTTAATTTTTAATAATAATTGAATATTAAGATTACTCATGTAAATAAGTAGGCCGATTCCTTGGTGAATCTAGAAATATTGTTTTTAAATTTTTGTTTCGCAGATAAACTAAGGTTCTTTACCCTAGTTCAAGGTTCAACCCTAGTTCAAGGTACAAACCCCAATTCAAGTAACAGTCAACCAGAACATTCACTCTTTTGAAAGCTTAGTGCTCATCTACCACCTACCTCTTTATAAGATTGCCTTTTCTAAGCTTTATAGCAGAAAATTATCTCTTCATGTATATTGGAGTACAGCCCGGATACCTCTAAACTGGATAATTTTATGCTTAAGTGATCCTGACCCAATCCGGACTCGAATCTTATTTTTCCGTTTTTGCTGTTAGTCCAAGAACAAAGCAGTGTTTTTAAGTGATTTTTATAATACAACAATAAATGAGTCAATACTGAAAAAAACTTTTGAATATTTTTTATAAAAAATTATATTTGTAAATGTAATTTGAATGTTTGATTATGATCTATTTCCTGAAATCATCTGCTAGGTTCGCCAAAAGAGGTTCTATAACAAATCTCCTCCCGAGCTTCTGTAACGCCCTACCTCGGACAACAATTTTATTGACAGGTTAATCGAGAGAATTTAACTAATTGATACCTCAGACTTTGCAATTTTTTTCTGTTGCTTCCCTATTTTTTAGGTATTTTATAAATAAAAAAGGGGAGGATTTTATTTTTAAAAATGATTTCAAAGGGAATTTAATAATGTAGGTTTATAATTGTTCTCGTATATTCAGTAATATATATATATATATATATATATATATATATATATATATATATATATATATATATATATATATATATATATATATATATATATATATATATATATATATATATATATATACTAGCTGAAAACCCGCACTTCGCTACGGAGTACATTCAAAGAAAAAACATCGGTGAATGTATGCAATTAATGCCAATATATATATAATAAATACGACGATCAATGTATATAATTGATGTAAAATATATATATATTTATAAAAAAATCGTAAGGGATATTTTTATAGACAAAATAATGTAGAAGAAGATATTCAAATTAAATCTAATATAAAGAATACTAAAGAATATAGTACAGTTAATATAGTACAGTTTCTAGAAAATTTCTTTTACTGTATTTTAATATTTTTTTGGATAATGTCCAATCGTCTGCCGCATTAGCAAGAAAAAAAAATTATTTTTTGTCTATTTAGTTTTTATGCACGTGACGATAAATTTATTTAAAGTACCAGAAAAAGAAGTCACGTGATCAGCATTTAATAAATTAAATTCTAAAAATTAATCTTTAAAAATTCACCAAAAATCAGGAAATGAAGGTAAAGATTCGAAAAAGATTTCATTTTAAAGGAATTTTTATGATCTTTCTCGTGATATAAATTTTATAACCCTCAAATTATTATTTTAAATGCAAACTTAAAAAAAGGAAAAAAAACAGCTTAAAAATTTAATTTAAAAAAATCTAAGAAGAATTTTTCAAAAATCTCTCTTAGTGCACCCCTACACTATAAGAAGAATCGCCATGCAAAATTTCAGCCCTTTAGGTCCAGCGGTTTGGTCTGTGCGTTGTATGTCAGTCAGTCAGTGAATGAATGAATGAATGAATGAATGAATGAGTCAGTTACGGAACTGTTTTATATATATAGATGTATATATTTATATATATATATATATGTATATATTTATATATATATATATATATATATATATATATATATATATATATATATATATATATATATATATATATATATATATATATATATATATATATATATATATATATATATGGATAGATAGATAGATAGATAGATAGAGAATGAATGAATAAAATAATATATATATATATATATATAAAATGTTTTGAATATTTGAGCGATATTTGAGTCTGATGCAATTTTCAATATTCGATGAAATTCCATGAATACTTGCTCACGTGTTTTCCTTAACAGATTTTGGTAGCTAATAGTAACGCTATTCGCACTGCTCATCACTATATTTAGAGGCCCCTAGTATGCCACTGCACATCTGCAGAAAGCCACTAAGCTAATCGATATGTATTTGATAAGCATCGATTATTTGCTCAATAGGAAAGCATGCCATTATATATTAGAAAACAATGAGAAAAAATTTGATTTTGTAAACATTTAATGCTGTTGCCTTCTAAAGAGATGCTTAAGTTCTCTTGAATCCACATAGGATAAACTGAATACTAACTGCTACGGTACTAGCACAATCATAGGAATAAACTCGTAAAGTATACGCTGGCGTTTCTGTGTAATCCTTAATAATCCAAACATGACTATAATTCTATAACAAGAGTCAGTTATTCTTATGCTTTCATTTCAAATTTAGAAAACGTAATTTTGAAAAGGTTTAACAAATCTTCAGCTTCGATGTTCTGAGTAACAGCTACTTTGATTTATTTTAATTCTCCTCAACCAAGTTAATCTGCGAAAGACTTTCACTCTTTCGCAGATCTTATTCAATAGCAAAGCAATAGGCTAAAATTCTACATCGGAGTTAATTTGGCACCATTTCCTAAAACTTCGCCTCAGAACGTCGCCAGATCCAAGGCGACACTAAATTTTCCTCTCTCAAGACGTTAAAACGATACAAAAACAGACAATGTATTAGAAAGAGTACTTACCACTTATTAAAGTAACTGAATTCAGCTAATTAAAAATTGAATCTATAAAATGTTACTTGATCAACGGTTACGTTACTTTAAAAAAAAACAAATCGATGCAAAATAAAAGCGTAAATAAATAAATAAACCCATGCCAGATCGGATTTGGTTGCCCACTGTCACCCAATGAAGTCGCCATTTCATTTTGATTCTTATGGACGACTTCTGTTCTCCCACAATGTTTTCTTAAATAGATTCACTCTAGTAAAGGTTAAGGTATTTTATGAAATTTTTAGAGAGAAAAATTCAAAATTTATATGCCCCTTCACATACTAAATGGGTTTGGTTTGGAGCTCTACTGTCAACTTTTGCCACACGAGGGCTCATTAGACCGGGACCTACTGCTTAACCCTTTCAGAGGCAACAAACTCCGCCGTTTTCACAGTGCAGATTTTTTACCCGATTTTTTTTAACCTAAAGAATCTTCTAAAAATTTCCAATTAACTGTTTTAAAATGTCTTTACTTTTTTAAACTGATAACAGATGGCAGTACTAACCTTTTCTGCTCATTTAACTGGAATACATTGGATGCAAGTGAAAAAAGACTAGATTTAGGCGTTTGCACTGTGCAAACGGCGCCCCTCAAAGGGTTAAAGCCGATTCAAAACGGCTACAAACATCCATGCCGAGAACCCACGTACTCTGGTACAGAATTCCAGCGCCCTAGCCATTCGGCCATCGGCCGTCATACTAAATGCGAATACATTTCCAACAGTTGAAAAAAGATCACAGTTGAAAAGACATTTTTCTTGATGTGATAGTATTACGACAAACCAGATTTTAAAGCAGGAATATTATAAGAGATTGTATTAGAAAATAAGATGTAAATGTCTTAAAACAACCTAAATCTATATAGTTTAATATGATTTTACTCTGAAAATTGTGTGAATTTTCAAAAATAGTTTTATTTTTTCTCAGTGCTATAGATACGCATCTTTTATTATGAAACATTTCCAGTCTTTCAAATTGAATTCAGGGCGCTGGCATTCGGTTCAGATCCTGTGGGTTCGAGTCCCACTGTTGGCATGTATGTTTGTAGCCGTACGGAATCGGCTTTAAACTGTAGGTCCCGGTCAAATTAGCCCGCGTGTAGCAAAAAGTTGACCGTAGCGCTCCAGACCAAACTAAACCTTAGTGACGACAAAAAGTTCTCTTTAGTTCTGATTAATTTATGAATTTATTTAAACTGATATTCATATTATCAGGTCTTGAAGTTATTTTTGAATCATTAAGGGATTTTATGAACTTGAAAACAAAATTATTTTTTTGATACCTTTACGAAATAACTGCGAAAAGTTTTATATGAAGTTTAAGTTGCACACTTTTCCCTATGAATTCGTACTTTATGTAATTGCTTAAAAAAAAGAATCGTAAAAATGCATAAATATGAAAAAAATAAATTTTCCTGTACATGCTGTTAAATAAATCAGTTTTATATCCCGCATATGGCAACAGTACCATAAAATTCGTCTGCCAAAATTCAATCACGAATAGTTGTTATAGCAACCGATATCAACGTAATGCATTCGTGAACCTTTTATTTCTCATAAAATATTCATTTCAACCTTTTTCATACATCATACATCACATTAACATTTTTTTAACTATTAAATCCGCCCAATCTTATTCTTTTCATAATTTATCCTATTTTACTGACAAAATTAACAAGAAATACTTTGAAGGAAAATATTTGATCTATGCAGTTGTACAGATAAGGGAGGGCTCACTAATATAAAACACTTAGGTTATTTTAAAGTGTGTTTTATGCATCTTAAAACTTAGTCATTACAGGCGTTATTTATGGCATAAAATTAAAGAGGTTCTTTCCTATCTCCCTTTTCTAGCTTTCTGAAATCTGCCAGACATCAGATTTCTCCTAAATTGTGTTCTAACCCTATTGGATTCGCTCACCTTAATGTTAACCAATACAGATAATGTGTCCGAGGATTTCAGACTTGGAATTCAATATTTTTTTTAAATTGTGTTCCGTAATAGAGAAAGAAATTTTACACCTCGGGTATTTTTAGTTTTAAAAAAAATTGAAATAACATCTTAAAATTTAAATTATTCGGGGAGGGGGGGGAATCTGGTCTAGTGTGTTTTAAACGCTTCTCAATTCCTTTGGTGAACACAATTTATAAAATGAATCGTGTTACATGGTGCAGAAATTTTCAGGCTATCTGAAAATACCATTTTTATTGGATTATCAGCATTTATGTAGCCGTCAGTAGTAGACACATTTTTCTCCATAGGTTATTATTGAGGTGAGCGAATCCAGTAGGGTTAGTACACAGCACCCTTAAATGAGAAACCACTATTTAAGTAAAGCATGAATTTAAGATAGTTATATTATTAGACATTTGATAGCGTAATATATATATATATATATATATATATATATATATATATATATATACACACACACACACATATATATATATATATATATATATATATATATATTAATATATATATATAATGTATATATATATATATATATATATATATATATATATATATATATATATACTCTTTTCGCGTAATTGTTTATAAGCAGTCAGCATCATAAATCAAATTAGATCAGGGAAAGGGGTTTGGAAATAAAAAAAGATAGCCAGAGTCTTAAATAAAGTGTAAATAGGGACAGGACAAATGTACAATAAAATGTCTAGTTTACCTGATATTGATTTAACTTCTATTTATTTGAGATTAAAGATTTTATCTAAGGTTAACACTTTAATTTTAGTTAGAAGTATTCGTGTAGTTTATAGACTAAATATTTAAACGCATGCAGATACTTCACTATAACCCTTGGATTTGAAATGAAATTAATATTTTTCGATTTTTAAAAATATTGATTTTAATTCAAATATTTCTCGGTTTAATCTCATTCGTCTTCTTCAATAAACATGTTGAGATGAATTAAATGGCTGAAAATGTCTTTTTTAATTTAATGTATTTAGAAATAGACGGGAATTTATTAACTATAAATGAACTGTAATATATGCATACACAGATTAAAATAATTTAAATATATTTAAATGCGTTATATCAGAGTATATATAAATCAGTGTAAATATACATATACGTTTTTATAATCAAAGAATTTCTTTTAATTCAGACCTAGGATATTTTACTTTTTTCCAATAATAATATACAAAAAATTACATATATATAACTACAATTATATAGATCAAGCTTTTTGTGAAATTTTGTGATAACGTAGGTAAGGAACGTTCATGGATACATGGATATACATTGAAGAGATATGTAATTTTAGCTAAACGTATTCCTTATTAATTAATTAGATTAAATGCTAGAATTTGCTATCTGTGTAAGCCGATATAACACTATTTCAGATTTATTTGGTGTAAAAGATCTTTAAAACGTGATAAATAGACAGCATCTGAAATTATTAATAAGGATACGAAAATGTTATCTAAAATTCTTTCGGATTATTGGTTTGCATATAACTAGAAAAATAAAATACACTTAATTTTTAAATGTTTAAATTTTACTATGTTTTAACCCTAGTATACCTGAAATAGGAGAAATAGATTATTCTTTAAACCTGTATAATACCAAAATTTATGCACATGATTGACTGCGCCCGACTGCACTATATATAAAATAAATAAGTTAATGAAATCATTTAATATCAAACATATATTTATTGCTTTACAAAATTGCTGTATTGGCTTTTACTTGCAATAAATAATATATTAAACAATTTTTTTTCTTACTAAGGTCATATGCCACTTAATTTTTTTCACCTTCTGGTCAAATGCATGGCAAATGAAAACTTCGCCAACATCCAAAAATGCATTAACTTGTAAAACTACAACTTTCGAGGGTTACCACTTTTACAGCCCTTACGTAAGAGAACAAACCATAAGGTATCAAATCAAACCAATACGTGCAAAATGTAGCTAAGCTTACCGGTAAGCAGGTTGGCAGTTCGTCTGCACTGCATAGCTCCGCCAGCACACAGAAAAGCCAAAGCACTAAATTCCAGTTCCGAAACCACATACTGCGGAGAGCTCTCGCGATCCAAGCAAAAATGGAAGTTCCTTTTTCGCTCCGCAGAGAGAGAGAGAGAGAAGCTCTCCTTCTCTAGGATACCTGCGGTTTCGCCATGGCAGTTTGGAATAGGAGAGTCCTCAAGTTATTTGCTTGTTTTCTCGGGATGAATGCAGATGTCTTGTTAGTTCTCGTGTGTAGGATGAAACATCCGTCCCGTGCTCCCGGTTCTTACTTCGCGAGTGATATCTATAGAGATCGAGGCAAATGGATTGGAGAGAGGTGGTTGCCAGAATTTGGCTGCCAGAGGGAAGAGTTATCGCTCTTTTGGCGTCTTATCAATAAATACCTAATTGGCTGGGAAATCTAATCTGATCCATATAATGTATAAAAATCGGGGGAAATATTATTAAAGAGAGCACTTTCATTTAAACCAATTCGGTGCTGTGAAAGTAAAAAAATAATTTGAAGTTATTTCTAGATTGTTTGCTAGCTATCGAAGGTATGAAGATTTATCAGAGCGATATGGTTATAATTACAGCAGTTGGCGTGGAGTTAAATGTCTTGACATTTTGAAGATGAAACGTATTATTTTTTTGTTTAAAGTATTGCTATATTCATAGGTTGGCGCGATTTTATACACAACGCCAAAAATTTGCTTGGACAAATTTTTAATGGACTTATACCGATAGGAGGAGTTACAGTCTTCTCAGGAGGTTGTGAAAAAATTCAGATATGTGAACGAGGAATTACGTAAGCAGAAAATTTCCCAAAAAAACGGTCCACTGTACGATAAGTGACGTCACGCATGGAAAAAAAACACTCATTAGATCCATTGAATTTCTCTCGTAACGAATGGTATCCATTAATAGCAAAATTATTTTTAATAAAAGATGAAGTTACAAGATTACTTTTACCCTATTATCAGCTTTAGAGTACTATTGTTATCAATTTGACATATCTGCACTTCTCAATTTTTCAAGTCAGCCAAAATTTCCAATAAAATAAATATTATGGCATTACCTCGGAGACGTTATACGGAGGAAGAAACAATAATACATTTAATCAATAACACTTTGGTACGTATTAAAATCTCGAGCCAAGTTTTTCATAGCTTTTTTAATATATTCATTATTTTTATAAGATTATTGTAATACATTTTATTTATTTTTTTACAAGATTTCGAAATAACCTAGAAATCTCTTACAAACTAATCAACGGGAACGATTTGGGTCTAAACAGAAATAAACAGTAAGTACTTGTTTTTGTACATACGCTAATTTCGCGCGCGGTAAACAAAATATATACTACAGAATGCAAAAGAAATGTGAATTTCACAAAGGAAAGGAACAGATACTGACCTTAACTTATAAACGTCGCCGTTGGTATACGGATGTAAACTTAACAGTGTGAAAAATTCCCATGTGTTATCAGGGGCGCATTCATATGGAGATATGGAAGGAATCTATATATATATTATTTCTAAAAGGTGGTTTTTGTTTTATCCCTTTTTCTCCCTTCATACTTAACCAAAATCGATAAAAATGTACCATTTTAAAGATCTCCGCGTCATGCGAATTGTTAATTTAGGATTACAAATCTTATTGTTTGTTTAAAAATCGAAGAATAAACATTTTAAACAAATTTTCTTCCCCTAGATGGCGCACGCGCTAACTTATTTTTATTTTACCATTATCTATCGCACTGAACTTTTAAATTTAAAATCGTTCGCTTTTATTATCATTCTGTGATTTCATTAATGAGTTTCTTTATTGGCAACATCCGCGTAGGTGTACATTATTCTTTTTGCATGGAAAAACCCTATATATTATTTCTAGAAGGTGATTTTTTGTGCCGATCCCTTTTCTCCCTTCATACTTCACCAAAATCAATAAACGAGGTACCATTTTAAAAATTAAGTCCTCCGTTTCTGACGAATTGTTAATTCAGAATGACAGATTGTATTATTTACTGGAAAATCGAAGTTAAAAATAGACTTTTGGCTCTTAAGTTCTTTCCCTGGATGTGTCGAAACGGCACGGTCAAATAGTGTGCACAAAGAGGTTTTGTAATGTATACATCACATTTTTCAAGAGTTTTTGTCATATTTAACTTTTAATATTGTCTACAAAGATGTTTTTACGTGTACATTTCTCATGTTCCCCGGTTTTGTCTTATGCTTCACCTCCAATATTGTGGCCAATGGCGTTTTGTAGTTGATTTTGTATTACCCTTACGCACCATTGTTATTTGACAAATAAACAATGGCTACAAATAAACTGGTTCTTCTTTCATGCTACTACAAACCACCAACCTCGCTATAAAATTCATTGTATTTTAATCGCATGCGAAAGGGTCGCACGGGCCACCTAGTCTACATCAATTCTCTTAAAAATAAGAATGTTATCCCTGTGAGACAAGGCGTTTAAAATTTTCGGGTACCGAACATCTGAATTGACAATGGGTACCCACATGTTCCACCGAAGAAAATTGAAATGATATCGAACAAGAAACAAAGAAGCAAATTTTTAATCAACTATGAACCGAAACAAGACACACAATTTTGCTTCCATTCGATGGGTTTGAAAACGCATGGCTTAACTTGCACTCCCATTCACATCAAAGCCATTTATATTTCCAAGGAAAAATTATATTTACACCTTAAACCTTACAAATACCCCTTAGAAAGCAACAAAAACTGCGATGTTGTTGAAATCGACGAATTTCTCGGATACATGACCTGAATATATAAACTCTTTGAAATCATACACAAAATAAATAGAAACAGTTGCACATGATGTCTATAAAAAGACTACGGGAGGAATTGTTTGAAAACAAAAGGGCCTGATCAGATCTTACTTTTAATCGTGTATTACAGATTTTTATAAATCAGTCAGGGACCACTACCACTGAAAGGGTTCAGAAGAGGTTGATAAATAACTCCTTAAAGTAGGGGCGATTTATCATTAGAGAACATGGAGGTATTATCAACACCAATGATTCGGATAAAGTATATGCTGGTTTAATTATATACTTGGGAACTGTTAAATCATCTGCAAATTCATAGGTCATAAACAATTACAGCTAATTTAATATTACTATTACAGCAAAGGTATATTTTTATGCAATTTCATTAAATATTCATATCCATTCGTGTGATTTATAATTCAAGCATCAGCATTATTTATTCCTCATAATTTTAATGTGTAATTTCTCAGAGCTCAACGAAGGATTTTTACGAAAATATTTGGATTCTTTGCCATCTTTTAAAATATTTGATTACTTTCCCTTTTGTTTCTGTGGCACAGAAACACATCGACCTAAGTTAGCGAGTTAGGGTTATTTTTCTGAAAAGACAGCAGATTGGCAAAAGATTCGTCTGTTAGTCTACAACTGTCAAAAAGGAAACTTAAAATAAAGCTTACGTCTTGCGTAAAAGTTTCCTGATGAATTCAATACAAAATGTAAGGGAAAATACCTGTTGTCTCGTAACCCGAATTTCACGTAACTTTGTTTTATTCAGTTTCTACTCAAATCATGGATTCCGTATTCTCCCAAATAAGGAGCGTTTTTGACCAATTGAATGACAGGTAAACAAACATTCAATCTAAGTTTTCAACTAGATCAGGGGTCGTCGAACTGCAGCTCTTTAGTATGTATAAGTTACATATATGTAGCTCTAAAGTAAAACTGAGAATGAAAGCCAAACGAGTGGAAAGGACATAGCAAATGCCGTCATTGAATGCATGGGAAAAAATCCTTTACGACTCAATAAAATTGTGTCAATTGCAACCTATGGTGCAAAAAGTATGACAAGAGTGGGAAAAGGGTTTTGTTTCGACTTTAAAAGGAAAAATTAATCATGAAGTTATTGCTTTCCATTGTATACTGTACATCAGGGAGTACTTTGTTCACAAACATTTCCAGAAGTAAACAGTAAAATTACAGAATTCGTAATAAAGATTAGCAATTTTATTACAGCAAGGTGACTTAACCATCGACAGTTTAAAGAGTTGCTAAGAGAAGCTGAGGGCGTATATTCAGATCTTCTCCAGTGCAACAGGGTTCGATGGGTTTCCAAAGGCAACGTGTTAAAATGTTTCGCATCTTGCATAAATGAAATCAAACTATCCCTCGACAACAAGGGCGTTCGATATTCAAAATTAACAGATCAGTAGTTGAAAAATTGTTCTTTATGGGGAACGTTACATCACGAATGAATCAGCTCAGTTGTAAGTTACAAGGCAAGGGAAATACTGTTTTTTCAATGGTAGAAGTTATTTTGTTTGAAAAGAAATTTATTCTGCTTTCTGAAGATTTTGAAAGGGAAACTTTAGTTCATCTCCCAAACTTGTATCGGCATCACCGAGAAAATAATGCCCTCGTTAACAAACATTATTTCAAGACAGCAAATTTAAAAATGAGAGAATCTTTTCTCCTAAAGTTTCAGAAATTCAGAAATGATAAAGCGACTCTGGCTTTTATTACAAATCTTCTTAATGTCATCGTGAAAGAATTAAAATTTTTTCAGATTGATATTGACACGGCTAATCTATATAATTAGAAATGTAAATGTTCGATTGTTCAAATTCTTAAATCTCCGAAAATTTTTCACCAATTGCTTTGAAATTTTGACAAAACGTTGCATTCGAATATGCGCGTGTTTTTATATACCTATTATATAGATGTCACACCTGTGACAGGTAAAAGCATGCTTTTTGAAAAACAGCGCCATCTGTTGGATGTAAAAGCAACACACGCTATACTAAATATTTTACGGCAATGGGAGAGCCGAGAAAAAATGCATTTACTATCAAATACTGCAAAATGTCAAGAACGGGATTAGAGAAATCTTAGATGCGCCAGGAGGAACTGGTAAAACGTTCCTAATTAGACTGATTATGGCAGGTATTCGATCACAAAATGAGATAGCCTTAGCTCTTGCGTCGTCCGGAATAGCTGTGACATTGCTGCCAGGTGGAAGAATTGCTTATTTCCCTATGAAATTGCCATTGAACATGCAATTCATTGAAACTCCCACGTGCAACATTTTCAAAGTATCCGGCATGAGAAAAGTATTGCAGAAATGCAAACTTATTGTTTGGGATGAATGCACAATGGCACACAAAAATAGCTCGAGGCTCTTGATCGATCATTGTAAGATTTGTGTGGAAACATCAAGCCATTTGGAAACGCATTAATATTGCTTGCAGGAGATTTCAGGCAAACATTACCTGTAATTCCTCGATCGACACCAGAGGACGACATAAATGCTTGCCTGAAATACTCTACTTTGTGGCGACACGTAAAGACGTTGAAATTGACTACAAATATGCGTGTCCAGCTTAAAAACGATCGATAACTGAAATATTCTAAGATTAATTGCTGGAAATTGGGAACGGAAAGGTGCTGGTTGATCTGACCTCCGGACGAATTTCATCGCCTCATAACTTCTGCAATTTAGTGACGTCAAAAGAAAAATTGGTTGAAAAAGTATTTCCCAATAGTCAAACCAATTACAAGAATCACAATTGGCTGAGTGAACGAGCTATTCTTGTCGCGAAGAACAAAGATATCTACGAACTTAACTTAACAATATTATTCAGTCTAACATTCAAAGCGAGGCAGTCAAATACAAGTCCGTCGAAACTGTTGTGAAAGCAAATGAAGCGGTTCATTATCCAACAGAATTTTCGAATTCACTCGATCTGCCAGGGATGCCATCGCACGTACTGCAATTGAAAATCGGCGTGCCAATTATCATGTTGCGAAATATCAACCAGCCAAAGCTTTGTAACGGCACGCGACTTGCAGTAAAAAAATTATTGAGCAACGTTGTAGAAGCAACAATCTCGACAGGGCCATTCAAAGGTGAAGATGTCCTCATTCCTCTCATTCCTATGATTCCAACGGATATGCCATTTCAGTTTAAGAGATTGCTATTCCCAATTCGATTCGCATTTGCAATCATCATCAACAAAGCGCAGGGTTAATCTTTAGAATTGTGCAGTTTAGATCTAGACACGGATTACTTCTCACGTGGACAATTATATGTTGCATGTCCTAGAGTCGGCAAACCAGACAATCTCTATATCTGCACAGACAATGGAACAACAAAAAATATTCTATACCCACAAGCATGGTAAAATTAAACATATTAGAAACGTCTGCTTTCTCTTTTCTTTCTTTTCCATTTAACCAGACTGAGCCACAGCAACGTGCGGACGGGTACAGCTAGGTTTGAAAGTGGAGTGACAAGCAAAGACTTCAAATATGCATGTCTTCAAACTGAAATAGAAGACCGCGAAAAAGAAAAATACAATCTGATGTCTCGGAACAAGCAGAGTGCCATAAAAGACTTACAGAAACAGGCTCAATGATTTTCAATATTTGGAATAGTCTCTGCATTTTAAGTTCTCGGTGTCATAGGGTCTACGCATTTATGTGAGCAATCTTTTTCTAACACAAATTTCATTAAATGCAAATTGAGGAGCCAAAATATTGATGCCAACTTGGAATTGTGCCTTAAATTAAAAACGAGTAGTTACAAACCAGACGTACAGAAACTTTCTGAGGAAATGCAAGCTCATTGCTCACTTTGATCAAAGCCAATGAGAGAAATTTTGTGGTTTTTTTTCTTCATTTAATTAAGATATAATTAATTCTATAACTTGTTATACAGTTACTTTACATTTTCCTTATTTGTAAACACATACATTTATCGCTCTTAAATAATTTTTACCATGTTTTTATTAACTCGCTTTCTTGTTTGTTTGTTTGTGTTTGTCCAGTACAAATCTTGCAATCGACTTTTAACTAACTTCCCCACTAGCTAGACATTTGAAACTTTTAGAATAGCTCAGAACACGATGACAATGCATTATTTTAATACTTTTAGCCATCTTTAAGCAGATTTCAATTCATTTTCAGTTAATTTTGTTTAGTAGAATGGTGCAGCCATCTATAGGCCGGGACAGGAACGAAAAGTTAAACGCAAGTTAACTTCCAATTCTCGAGCTAAACGATTGATTACGCATTTGATCATTTTCTTTCAAGTTGATGGGATAATTCACCAAAAAAATTTTAATAAAGTATTTATTAATACATAGAATTGTCAAGTTTATATGATTCAACAGAAAATTTAAAAGCAGGGTATATAAAAAGTTCTTTTTATCTTGTAATTATTAAAGTGTTTTGAGGGACAGGTTTACTCTTCCGTCTCAAAAGTTTTGAAACCCCCTAAACTAGACTAATACTTTTGATCCGTTGATGGATCACCACTATTCATAATAGGGTAGGAAGAATTCAAATTAATTTCAGTTTTCACAAAGTTAAAAGGGTCATTGCCACCTCCTATTTTCTGAAAGTGGAAAATTTTATTTACGGCAAAGCTATTTTATTTTGAGAAAAATGGCACTATCTCGGTTACGGTACTAAAATCCGGAGAAAAAGATTTAAAAAAACGTTTAAAAGAGAAACGTTCAAAATAAATCTTCATTTTGGTTCGCCATTTTAAAAATTGGTGATTTCAATGGGTTATGAGTGGACTAGTTCATTCTATACCCCTTATTAACTGCGGGCAAATTTCTCGGAGAGAAAAAAAATATTCAGTAAAGATTTAAAATTAAAAAAAACTCATACATTTTTTAAAGTGCCATATCTTCAACATCTAGATTAACTTTTAAAAAAAGTATAAACGCAGTTCATTATCGAGATAATTAAAGAAAGATAGAATTTTAAAAAAATTGGTGAAAAAAAAATAAAAACTCGGGTGTTTATTTTCTTTTTTAAGATACAGAAGAAGAGAATAAATAGAAGCACCAGAACTAATAATTCTTTCACTATCAAATGAGGAAAATACGATTAATTTTTAAAATTAAAAAAATACAAATACTTTTAACTTTTAAAAAGGTTGCTTCATTAATTTTTTTCTCCTACGTAGCTTAATAAGCTTCAGATTTATTTTATATTTCTTTATTCATATATTTTTCTCATTCAATATTTTTATTTTATTTTCTAATATTGCATTAGCACTGTTTTCCTTTTTCAATAAAGTGATATTTCTTAAAAGGATCAGCCTCTCGAAGATTTCAAAAGAATAATTACTGCAGTGAAAAAAAAGATATTTGCAGATTAACATTTTAAATACCCAAAGTAGTACGATTACGTACTATTTAATGCATGATACAAAATTTCATGAAAACCTATTAATCCAAGAACATTAGGATGATTGAAAAAACACCCATTGTATCTCTGTGGTATTCTGTAGCGTTAAAATATTGTTAACACCAAATTTTAACTTGCAAAAGGTTGGTGTGTTTTGTTCTAGTTTTTTATTATTAAGGGGGTCCAGGACACAAAATTCTTCAAAATTTCGAAAAATTTATTGCATTAAAAAATTTTGTGTTCTTTACCGCTTAAAATGACGTTTAATTATGTTTCTATCTTAATTAGAACAGGAGATACTGTTATTGTTATTATTTATTTATTTATTTTTGGCAACTTTCTAATAGCAACCAATCTTTGTTTAAACCTGTAAATGAGTTTATCTGCATGATGGGTTTTTTACACCATTTCTCGTCTTTAAATTGTTAGAAGTCAAGAACCGTTAAAGATAAGTGATTCAAACTTGGAACATGTCTTTTAAAATTATTTTCCTTTAATTTTGATTCAGCAAATTTGAAAAATTATTTGCTTTTCAAACTATCATTTTTTTAAAAATGAGTATTTTTAATAAATTTTCTATGAAATTTTTACTCTAAATATTTTAATTTTTTTTAAATTAATATTTTAAAAACGCTGAATTAAAATTAAAATTTATATATTTCTATTTAATTAAGTGAAAAGATTTTGAAATTGAAAAAATAATATTTGAAGTTATAACGATTTTAAATTACCCCACTTTTTAAAAAAATTTAAATTTTTAAAAAAACTGAGAAGTTTTATGATGTGATTTTGTTTACAAATTATGTGGTTAACCATCACAAAAAAATTCAAAATTTTAACTCCATAAATAAATTTATTTTTAATGTGTCCCGGACACCCCCCCCCCCCTTAAATTCAACTTAGTTTTTTCCCCTCAAAAAAAAATTTAGACAAAAAAACTGATAAAACACCTGTTAAAATCAAGTAATTCTGTTCAAGTAAAGTTCTGTTAATATCAAGATATTTATCAAGTAAGAGCATGCATGTTTATTTTTATGAATAAGTGTGTGCAAATATACTTCTACGCGTGTACGAAAGATACGTAGATAAGTAAACATATATCGGTGTAATGAGAAATCCTGAGTTTGTTTGTATTTGAATACAGAAAAAACTGTGCACAATATCTGCATGTTAGAGTAATGTATCGTTGAGATGAGTAAAAATAGACAAGAAGCAATTTCGTAACAGTTAGGCCAAGAATTTGCGATTTTCAAGGCTATTTTAAATTATACCATATGATGTATTCTTCATTAGTTTTAGAGTCCAAAGACGAAGGATGAATTCATTTCATATTTCATTGTTGCCCTCCATCGACTGGATGAGGAATATTATGTTTATCAAAAGTATCCATATATGGCATATATTCAGAAGAATCATAATTACTGGGCATTTAAAATATAAAGTGAAGCACTATTTTTTAGTTAAAGAGTAAAACATTAAATCTGGTGTTATTTAGTTAAATATTTTCAGTGATTCTTGAAAACCTAATTTACAAACATGTAATATTGTTAGCTTAAATACTTCCTATGAATTGCATGAATTTATTTAGATCTTATTTGTACAACAAGGCATGAAAAGGAGAGGATGTTATTTAAGCCTTGTTGCACTAGTAAACAATTTTAAAGAATAATGCATATGCAAAAAAAAATTAACGAATTTAAATTTATAGTATGGGATTTTGAGCTATAAAAACTCTGTAGTATGTTTTAAGCCAAAACATAAATCAATAAATTAATTAAAATGTTCTTTAAAAAAATTGTATCTCGGAGCTCCTTAAGAATATACATCACAGAAAGGTCAGAAAAGAAATTAAAGTAATTAGCGTCGGCCCCAAGTGTTTTAACGAAATTACATGGGATCTCAGTCTTTATTGCTTAATTCGAAACTTACGTATGCAAGCTCAAATAAGGGGTTCAGTGATACAATAAAGATAATTTATAAGTAAAACACTAGTAAAATCCTACTTAATAGATACCCCTCTTTTACGACACATACAAATTCTCCGACAGAAACACTTCAGGTTTAAAGCATTTCGAACATATAATTTGAGGACACAACCTCAGATTCGGATGCGGACACTATTTTCCAAGTTCATTAACGTAGATTAGAATCTCTTTACGGACTCGATTCGCACTGCAAAATATCACTGGAATTGCACACACACACACACAAATAGGTAACAAATGAGATTACATCTTCATTAACGAAAAAAAATATGGCGTGGCTATAACATCAGCCACTGACATAAGGCCGGTGAGTAACACTGAAACATGTACGTTATATTTTGGAATGTATAGTGGTAAGGAGTTCCTGGGAATTGGAAAAAAAAGAAGAAAAAACCCATCTTCTCAGAGACTGAAATAGCTGAAAAGATACGTCTTCGTCGTGACATCCACGAAGCATTTGAAGACGAAGTCTAACCAAAAATCGACTAAGTATTATGAAAATACACTGGTGGAAGAAATTAAGAGAATTTGCAGACTTGGTCGATTATCTCTAGAACTATTGTACCGATTTTAATGAAATTTGATATGTACATACATTGATACAATACAAAACAAATAACCATTCAATAATTGTAATACACACGCATGATCGTGCGTAACACTCATTGGAGTCGGAAGGTATGAAACAGCGGTTGCAAAGTAAACAAAAAAATGGGTTAATAGATGGTGTTATTTTGCAGCAATCTGTTAATTTCAAATTATAACAGTAAAAATGAGTAACCACCAACGTTTAGATGATAGAATGAGGTGGCGAATTGTGGGGAGGCTAGGAGCAAAACAATCTCAAGTCCAAATTTGTAGAGAGTTCAATTTAACGCCCAGCGTCGTGTGTAACTTATGGGAACAGTTCCAGGATACCGGATCCATAGAAAGAAAGTCTGGGCAAGGTCGTCCAAGAGCCACGACGGCCATAGAAGATCGCCATTTGTCGATTATAGCGAGGTGTAACAGGAGTGCTACAGCTTCTCAGCTCTCTCGTGACTTCTATGCAGCCACAGGGACCCGTGTATCAAGGGTGACTGTTTCCAAAAGACTTCATGAGAGAGGGTTGTTTGCAAGAAGACCTGCTGTTTGCGTCCCCGGAGGAGGTTTAATGGTCTGGGCAGGCATCATGTTGGATGTCCGCACACCTCTCCATGTCTTTGAAAGAGGCACTGTGTCTGGTGTGAGATATAGGGATGAGGTCTAGGAGCCCTATGTTCGCCTTTTCAGGGGTGCAGTTGGCCCTGAGTTTATTTTAATGGACGATAACGCGAGGCCACATAGAGCTGTTCTGGTCGACGAATTTTTAGAGAGTGAGGATATTCGCCGGATGGATTGGCCAGCCAGATCTCCAGACCTTAACCCTATAGAGCATGTTTGGGATGCTCTAGGGAGGGCAATTGCAACTCGCAACCCCCTCCGAGAACCATCCAGGGAATGAAAACAGCGTTGCTGAACGAGTGGGACCAACTGCCACAGGAAATGATAAACTGTCTTATTTCAAGTATGAAATCACGCTGCGAGACCTGTATATCTGTAAGAGGGGACCATACCCCCTATTAACCCACTTTTTTTTTGTTTATTCTGCAACCGCTGTTTCATACCTTCCGACTCCAACGAGTGTTACGCACGATCATGCGTGTGTATTACAATTATTGAATGGTTATTTGTTTTGTATTGTATCAATGTATGTACATATCAAATTTCATTAAAATCGGTACAGTAGTTCTAGAGATAATCGACCAAATATGCAAATTCTCTTAATTTCTTACACCAGTGTATATAAAATTCAATGAAATTTAATTCAATGTGCACAATAATTCCATAAATCTCTTATTGTAAACATAGTTAGTTCATTTAAATAATGACACTCATAATTCAATGATAAAATTTTTTTTTAAAGTCAGGAGCACCATCTGAAGGGCCTCACTAAGACAACGACTCTTTTACGGTCTCCTTTTTTTCAATTGCGTTTCCTTAAATGAAAGGTTTTACTTTATTTTCAGTTTTGAGGACCATCTGAGATTTCCGCAGATTGACTAGAGGAAGAGGTTTGAATGGATTTAAGGGTAAAGCTATCTGGAAGAGAAATAACTGCGCGTGAACCTGGAGATCGTATAGTACCAGGATAATTTAGTAGCCGACATCCTGGGCAAAGAAGAAAAAGGATTATTGGTTATTAAGAGAGATGATTGTTTAAACTTAGAGAGGGAAGAAAAAAAAACTTCATAACGGGCTACCTCCGCGTAGTCCACCTGATTTCCCAAGCATTTATAAGTCCGTCCTTGAACTTAAAATTTGAATTAACATCCGTTTTAAACAAGCGTGGACTATTCTAAACTAAATACTGGGTTGAAAGCTACCTGATGCCAGGACAAGAATCCGACGCATAAAGAAATCGAAATTTCCAAGAGTCCCCCATGAACTCTCCGATTAGAGAGGGAACTATTTTTCTTTTCATCGAAGCAGAGGAATTTATTTTGTAATTTTCTTTTAATAATGAATGGAAATTGAAAGTACGAAACAGAAATGATTTTACGGATAGTAAAAATGTTCCCCATTCGAAGATACCAAAGCGATAATTAAAAATTACAAGATCCTTGTGATTTGTTAAAGCTCACATTTTTTAACTGCTGCATTTACCTCACGTTTTAATAAAATAATGTTTAATTTCACTTTTTAATAAAATAATGTATGTTTAAATACAAGCACCAAATTGTTCTTTTCAGATCTAACATAGTTTATGTCCTCTACGGCAAGGGTACTTCACCTGAAATAATCTATTAATAATAATTTTAAATGTATTAATATAAAAAAAAATTGCAAACTTCTCAGATAACTGTAATTTACTTAAAAGTTTACTTAAGGATTACGGTTGGCCTTCTTTTTCGGCATTCGACAGGATTTTATGAATCATTAGATGACGTGTAACCAGTTGAATCCCCTACTGTTTATAGCAGATTTTTGAAAAATTCAAGATAATTTACAAATTGCACAAAAACGATGGTTTATTTTCAAGTAATGAAACACATCAATTTATTTCATAATTCAAGAATCGAAAAAATTATTCCGTATTATTTTGAGAGGTAATTAGTCGGAGATCACCAAAGAGTTTTTAACACTTTTGGTGTATTCTCCCTTTCTTGTAAACTTAAAGATTTTTCTTTGTTTTCCTCGTCTAGGAGCTACTAAGCTTTTGCCTTTTTTTCCGAAAAGAAAATAGCACCCATAAATAAAAAATTATTCTTTTAGGTAATAGATAGCGGCTATGTAATTATCTTTTAAACTTAATGACGAGTAACTATCATACATACATAAAAATGATTGTAAAACCAGTTCATCGTTTTCAGGGGGGATTATTTCTAGTAAAATCTTGTACCTATTAAATTTTTTATTTTAATGTTGATTAGGAAACGACAACTTTTTACCAGATATACCCCAAAGATCAGTCGCTGCAATAGAGACGATAGACAATCGGAATTAAAGCTTTAAAAATACATATCATTGGATAACGTGTGGTCCTTCTTTAACGAAACTCATTTTATTTTGTTGCTACTTATTGCACAATACTCAGGGGTACCAGACTATTGTGTCCCTATTTTGATCTACTGAATAACAGAACATAAATTCAGAGTATATTAAAATTACACCGTGATAACAATTATTTATGTAATAAGGAAAAAGATGATCATGATGTTTTATCATACTGAAAACCCAAATATATCATTGGTATAATTTATGACTTAAATTAACCCAGATAAGGGTTAAGCCAGGCGATAAGGGTACGAAAAAAATACAAAAATAAACACTGCCGTACGCCGGTATCCTCGAACGCTTTTTCACTGTTCTTTTGGCGTTTGAATAATGGTAATGATTATCTACACAAAAAACCATCTGCATATTTTTGAAGCAGGTGGACACCGCTCCGCTCTTGACGAAAGAAGTTTCTTTTTTCATTAACAGGGAGCATTTTTTGTCATACTGAATGTTGAATAGAGATAATACACTGATAAACAACAAATTCGTCTCAGGAATGGAATCAGGTACAAAGGCCTTTCTTAAATCCATCCGATTAAAGGATTGTAGCACAAATAAATGAAAATAGTTTTGCATCGATCAGTTAATTTTTTTAAATCAAATTCAGACTTTTATGAACCTTTAATAAAAGCTACACAATATAAAGTTAATGTAAATAGTATAAGACATATTAAGTCAAAAGAAAATACAATAGTCACAAAAGGAATAGAACTCTAATAGGTCACATAAATATGAAAAAAAAATCAGAAGACTTAGAATTTTTGTAATAACTGGTAGATTACCAATAGCTTTTAAAGCATCTTTAAATCAGTAGGAATCCTACTTCGTTGGATGAGTGGGTAAAGGCGGTGAGAGATGTTTGATCACACACACACAAATAAAAAGATCGTATTCTTTTTAGCTGCTAAACTTTAATTAATTTTTAAAGCAGCACATTACACAACATAAACAATAATCGAAAATACAACATATGCAGCTCCTCACGTCAGCCAACATGGCCGCATTTCCTTCTTCGTTTCTCTAAAACTAAACTCGAGTTGAGTTGTCTTTTCACAGTTCTTACAAAATCTTTTTGACATGAATTCAACAGGCTTTTCCCTTTTCTCTGAACTGATTTTGTTCCACTCATCTTTTATTACTGACTTCAGTTGTCGCTTTGAAGAATATTTTTATTTCGAATTCTGTATTCCGGTTCATGTCAGGTACGTTGTGTGTCTTTTGTATCTGGATATTCAGAGATATTAATTATTAGTCCAGGGCAAATATACAGCATGTCCAAGCAGTATGCATTAGGTCTTGGTTTGAAGATTCTTAAGATTTCAAATTACATATTGAATATTCTACGGATTTATAACATCAATAAAATCGAGAAAACCGAATACAGCGGATTGCATAATCCACCATATACACTAACTTATCATCAAACATGTTTTATCATCTAGGAACTAGGTTCAGTTTTCGAATATCTTCCCTGAGGCTTTTAAAGCTTACTCACTTATTCCTATCATAGTTTCATTTCTTGAATCAGTCATGATAACGATATACAAAATACTGAAATAAAAATTCTAGAAAAAAACACTGAAATAATTCAAACCGACGATAATTTAAGTGTCGCCACCCGATTTTGATCCAAAATAATACCATACTTCTGCTACGTATTTACTGGGGACGAAATCTATTTGTCGTTTCAATAGTGTCTGTTGGATTTTATGTGATTACGTCCGGGTTGAACGATTATCTGTCTTAAGTATTAGGTAGATATAATTTATTTTAAAACTTCATGGTATACCACATTTTTCATTTTTCTGAGGTTTTAAAATAAATTGATTCTCCGCATTTCCTGACCTAGAGAGACCAACATATAATTGTCCATGAGTAAAGCAATCTTCCCGTAAGTCAAGTCCAGTATATTTGTATGTTTGACCTTGGGATTTGTTGATGGTGATGGCAAAAGAATTTTTTATTGGAAACTAACGTCAGGCACAGAATTGAGTCTGGGGGCCACCCGCATGCCGATTTTGATACGATTCGGCCCCATAGCCTATCCGCTAGAGTCCACACACAAAAAAACACCAATAAAGCACCAAAAATGACACAAAAAATTTAATAACTTTTTTTTAATTAAAAATGAAAAGATCCGGCTACGTCAGGCTCTGAATCGTGTCCGGGGCCACCTGCGTGCCGATTTTGGTACGATTCGGCCCCATAGTCTCGCTGTCAGCGAGGACAGTCGCGGAAACTGTCGAAATAAGCAACTTTTAGGGGCAAAATCATTAAAACATTAATTGAAAAAACTCTGGGGCCCGATTTTCAAAAAATAATATGCCTATGTTTTAAGCTGAACCCTCAACGGTTTCACTACAGAATAGGGTGCCCCCGCCAAATTAGCGATAAAGTGCCAATGTTTGTATGTATGTATGTATGTATGTTTATATGTATGTATGTTTGTGTGTTTGTATATATGTATGTTTGTAGGTATGTATATGTATATCTGTATATATGTATGCTTGTAGGTATGTATATGTATATCTGTATATATGTATGTTTCTGTGTATGCATTATGTATGAATGTATGTATGTATCGCAATCGCGCTAAGAAGTGTGCCAAGGGGCACCCTATTCTGATGTAATACCCTATCAACTATATCTATACAAAATTTCAGCTCAATTGAAGCAATACTTTTTACTTATAAAGAAACAAATATAGGCCTATTCGAAATAATCAATAAATTTCACAGTTTCAATGAAACACACTGATTTTTTAATAAAGTTCAATAATTCAAGTTCGATTTTCACAAATTGTGCATAAAATTGTACATAAATTCAAAAAACATAAAGTTTTTAAGTTAAATAAAGTTCCGTAATATTATACCAATAAATTTTCTTCAAATGAAATTTTCTTCAATAAACCCTTAAACGTTGCCAATTTCAAAAATCCTTTTTGTATTTATCAATACCTCCTCCACTTGAATCTTTAAAATATTAAATGTTTCCCTGATAATAAATGAAAATGTAGTTTGATGTGTTGCTATGGTTGACAAAGAAAATTCAAATGTTAAATGTTTTAATGATAATAAATGAAAATATCGTTTGATGTGGTGCTATGGTTACTTGACTATGGTTGACAAAGGAAAAATTGTAAAGGTGAAGCATCAGCTCAACATTTAGGCCCCTAACTTTCTTTCTACTGATCAGATATACATAATATATAGCCTATGTCCATCTGGAATAATGTACCTTTCAAACAGTGAAAGATTTTTTCAAATAGGTGTAGTGGTTCCAAAGATTACCCTCCACATACAAAATCCGCTCTCTCTTTTTATATATTAGTATAGATAAGTGCAGTGGTTCCAGAGATTACCCTCCACATACAAAATCCGCTCTCTCTCTTTATATATTAGTATAGATAGGTGCAGTGGTTCCAGAGATTACCCTCCACATACAAAATCCACTCACTCTCTCTTTATATATTAGTATAGATTTTTTCCTTTTCAGCAGGAAATACGACATTTAAAGTTTGTGAAAAAAACTAACATGAAAATAAAACTAAATAAACTTAAAGATAACCCTTTATGCAGTACTTTTAAAGCATTTTTTATTTATGACACCATGGACCTTTATTATGTCTCGGGACATAATAAAATTGCATTGCGCGAAAAGGGCACCAAAGTGACGTATATTTGTAACATCTACGAATGTTAATTACTATCGATTAAGAAAATACATCACGATGATGTCATTTTCGCATGTCCTTTGCTCGAGACTAAAGCTTGTTTCACACTTACACGACTTTTATCGTCTGTCGTTCAAACGATGTCGTGTACACTTTATCGGGGAGAAGAGTGTACGGCCGGTTTCACACTTGCCCGAGAAATGTCGTGGTCCTGTAAACGACACACGACTGCTGTGCTGCAGTCGTCTGGCCCCTCGGCACTGGACGACTGTCGTTATAAAAAAAAAAAACCGGCTCGCGGGTAAACAAAGTTTCCAGAGGCAGGCGGCGGACGAGCGACACAACTGATATCTCAAAAGCTATGAAACGTAATTCCATGAAATTTTTATCACTGCATAATCATGTTATTTTATTGCGTCTGAACTAGAGATATTGCAATCACTGCACATTTTGTTATTTTTTCAGGGGTAAATTAATGCAAAACTTTAAGAAAATTTTAAGTATATTTTGAGCAATTTAAAAAAGTTGAAAAAATATTTTGATGCGGAATGTTTTATGATCAATTGTATTTTGAATTGTTTATTTTAAATATAAAACAGGAATTATACATTTAAGTGTAAAATTAATTTTATAGTTCTGCGCGCAAGCCAATATACAATGAAAATACTTAAAAAACAAGGAATATCTAAAGCATTTATTTAAAAAAAATATTTAAAATTATTTTGAGAGTTGAAAATTTGTTTATTAAAATATATACACTGGTGAAATAAATTAAGAGAATTTGCATATTTTATCGAATTTCATAAAAAGAACTGAACTGAATGTAAAACCACTGCTTCTAGACAAAAATGCAAATCTTGTACGTCAAATACGTAAACGTACACGTGTGTGTAGACGGAGCCAGTAGAGAAACAGGCTTTATAAGCGCGCATAAGTTAAGACGCATTTCGTTCGCTAGCACACCCCGGCGAATTTCTCGGTGTTATTTTGCAGCAATCGGTTAATTTCAAATTGTAACAGTAAAAATGAGTATCCACCAACGTTTAGATGATGGAATGAGGTGGCGAATTGTGGGGAGGCTAGAAGCAGGCCAATCTCAAGTCCAAATTTGTAGAGAGTTCAGTTTAACGCCCAGCGTCGTGTGTAACTTATAGAAACAGTTCCAGGATACCGGATCCATAGAGAGAAAGCCTGGGCAAGGTCGTCCAAGAGCCACGACGGCCAGAGAAGATCGCCATTTGTCGATTATAGCGAGGCGTAACAGGAGTGCTACAGCTTCTCTGCTCTCTCGTGACTTGTATGCAGCCACAGGAACCCGTGTATCAAGGGTGGCTGTTTCCAAAAGACTTCATAAGAGAGGGTTGTTTGCAAGAAGACCTGCTGTTTGCGTCCCGCTCACTTCTACGAACAGGAGAATCCGTTTATCATGGTGCAGAGAGCAGAGAGATTGGAGTAGGATCAATGGGCGACCGTTCTCTTCGCTGATGAGTCCAGGTTCAGCCTAAACACCGATTCTCGCCGTACGTTCATATGGAGAGAACCAGGGACCCGCTATCTACCCTCCAATGTCCGCGAAATCGACCATTATGGCGGAGGAGGTTTAATGGTCTGGGCAGGCATCATGTTGGATGACCGCACACCTCTCCATGTCTTTGAAAGAGGCACTGTGTCTGGTGTGAGGTATAGGGATGAGGTCTTGGAGCCCTATGATCGCCTTTTCAGGGGTGCAGTTGGCCCTGAGTTCATTTTAATGGACGATAACGCGAGGCCACATAGAGCTGTTCTGGTCGACGGATTTCTAGAGAGAGAGGATATTCGCCGGATGGATTGGCCAGCCAGATCTCCAGACCTTAAACCTATAGAGCATGTCTGGGACTCTCTGGGGAGGGCAATTGCAATTCGCAACCCTCCTCCTAGAACTATCCAGGGAATAAAAACTGCGTTGCTGAACGAGTGGGACCAGTTGCCACAAGAAATGATACACTGCCTTATTTCAAGTATGAAATCACGCTGCGAGACCTGTATATCTGTAAGAGGGGACTATACCCCGTATTAACCCATTTTTTTTTGTTTTATTCTGCAACCGCTGTTTCATACCTTCCGACTCCAACGAGTGTTACGCACGATCATGCGTGTGTATTACAATTATTGAATGGTTATTTGTTTTGTATTGTATCAATGTATGTACATATCAAGTTTCATTAAAATCGGTACAGTAGTTCTAGAGATAATCGACCAAGTCTGCAAATTCTATTGATTTCTTACAGCAGTGTATATCAATTTATCATATACATAAAATTTGGAAAAATTGGGAGTAAATTAAAATAGTTTCAAAGAGTCAAAAAGTATGAAATATGCCTTATTTCCTCGACTTAAGGGTCATGAGTCTCCTTAAATCGAATGATTTTTTTTAAAAAAATCATCGATTTTAATAAAAAAAATTATTTTATGCAGTGCTTTGAACATTTTTTGTATATTTTCCGTAGGGTATTAAATTTAAATACACTCATGTCCATAAATTAAGGATAATGCCAGTTTCGGCAAATAAAGGAACAAAACGAACGTGACTTATTCATAAAGCACATTTATTAAACAAAAGATAAAGAACAAAAAAGATGGTGTATGTATGACACCATTCATAAAAACTGCGATTTTTGCTCCCTGGAGCAATTGTAAAAAATATCTCCTTTACGAAAACTTAATATTACATGGTTGGGAACAGCTTCCGTATACATTTCCATCATCTTGGCTCTCCCGAGGGGAGTAAAACGAGACGCGCCGCAAGGATTGGCGCAAAATCACCTTGGCGAGAATGGAACACATATACGGAATCTTAGCACATGGGAAAGTATGATGGTTAATACATTGTATGTCTCCCATGCGATGAAATACAGTCCGTACAACGGCTAGGCATGCTGAGTATCAAATTATCGAGCTGATCTTGGGGAAGATTACTCCACTCAGCAATGCTCTTCCAAGTTCCGGCACACATGTAGGAGGTGGTTGACTGGCTGCAACTCGTCGGCCAAGCATGTCCCACACATGCTCTATCGGATTCAAGTCAGGTGAAAATGCTGGCCATTCCATACGGGTGATATCCTCAAATTGAAGGCATTTGTTTACTATGTTTGCTCGGTGAGGACGGGCGTTGTCATCCATAAACACAAATTCTGCGCCCATGGCACCCCAAAACAAACGTACATGTTGTTTCAGAAGGATGTCCCGATAAATGTGGCCGTTTATGGTTCCGATTTGAACATGCAGATCTGTTCTGGAGCCCAGTATAATTCCACCCCAAACGAGCAATCCTGCACCACCGTAACGGTGTCGTTCAATGATGTTTTGGTGGTAACGGGTACCGGGCGTTCTCCATATGAAAATCCGACATGAATCAGACAGCAAGTTAATCCTGGACTCGTCGGAAAACATCACACAAGCCCACTGTGACGATGTCCACATTGCATGTTCTCTACTCCAGGCTAATCGCTGCCGTGAGCGGAACACATCTGACAGGCCTGTGAGCATATAGACCAAGATTTCCCAAACATCTGTACACGGTTTGCCTTGAAACTGTAGTACGCGTGGCTGCAGATAGCTGACGAGACAGGTCGGATGCTGTGCTCCGTCTGCTTCTTTTGGCAGTTAGTGCCAAATACCGGTCTTCATTCGGCGTTGTAACTCGGGGGGGCGACCTGTACTGTAACGTCTGCTGACATTTCCATCATCTTGGAATCGTTGTCAAAGCCTAGAGATGACACTTTGGGCAATTCCAAGTTCCTCGGATGCTTCCATCTGAGTACGCCCAGATTCCAGGCGGCCGATAATTCTACCACGTAAAAAATCATCCACATGCGTCCTCTGTGTCATAACTATTCGGTTATGGCACTGAACGGCTTAAAGAACGCTTGTGAACAATTTTACTTCTTTGCCACCATTCCTTATATACCCCTCTCTTACATGGGTGGATCCAGCCGATTTTCAAGGGGGGGGGGCTGTCTTCCACCCGGGGGGGGGGTTATGGAATATCCCCTGCTCAGCGGAGGGACCGAGGGGCCTCCCCCAGAAATTTTTTTAAATATACAGTGCTTGAAAACTTCTTCTTAGGCTATTTTAAGTGCCTCAAAAGCACCTTAAAATATTATTTTAAACCAATAAATTTACATTCTCTCCCAATGTAACATGAAAACCATGGCATTTTATTCAAATACGATACATTTGGATTTTTATTTTAATTAATAAACATCTTGGTACAGTTTTATAACATATTGGTACATTTTTCATAATGTTATTGTTATGTAAATAATTTCAGACCTAATTAACTTAAATGTTACAAAATTGTTTCAAATCTTAAACTGTTCTGGACAAAGGATCATATCAGCCTATATTACGTAAAGACAGTATTTATAAATCTAATTCAACCTATTAAAAACTTTTAATATGTTATATTTAATAAAGAAAAATACATTGCTCCCTTTGTTCAAGCTGCGATAATTTAACATATAAAAGAAACTGATATTTGGACAATTTTATGTAGGTTTGAGGTGACAAAAACAAGTTTTGGCCTAAACAACAAAGTCCAACTTCCTTTTCTTCATTTTAGCAAACCTATCAACGACTTTTTTTGCATCAACTTTATCGGCAATTCCTCTGTGAATGTTTAGCAGTGCTAATGCTACAAGTCTATCCTCTCTCATGGTTGTTCTCATCCAGTCCTTCAAACTTCGAAGGATTGAAAAGGACCTCTCGGCAGTAGCTGTGCTAACCGGCAGCGTTGCAAAAATCTTCATCAATTTGTGTATTGCAGGAACCTCTTTGTCACACTTGATGAGAGTTTTAATGCCTGTTTCTGGAATTTCTTCATTTTTTGTCTTTGGTTGCTGATTTAATCATTTGTTTTGCCACAGGGCAACTTCATTGCTAAAAACAGCTCCACTATGACTTGAAATGTTCCCCACAGCAAACTGAAATCTAGAAAACAAGACCTTAGCTGATTCTTTTAGGTTTGTTGGTGTCATTTTAACAACCGAAGTGGGTATCAGGATTGATAGTTCAAGGAGTTTCATAATGTCATCGGGGAATCTATCTTTGATATCTTGAAGTATCCTGTCTAATATAGGAGTGTAAATTGCTACTCTGTAGAATTCCTCAAGCTCGACAATGTTGGGTTGGTTCGGTTTTTTTTGCCTTTGAGCAATACGAGGCAAAGACACCTCCGTATCCATATCTTCAGCTAAACCTGTTGCTACAAGATATACATCATGGAAAAACTCTTCAAACTCTGATCTTCTCTGTTCCAAGGTAGAACAAGTAGATTGAAGAGCTTCACTGGCTTCATTTTGGTCAATGCTCCTTTTTTGGAATAGCCGGAGTTATAGCTAATATGTCTGCTAGAGACGCTATGGAAACTATGAAAGAACTAGTGCTTATATTATTTAAAAGAGACAGTGCTTTGGTAGCTGCTTCGGTTTCTTTCCAAGTACTTACAACTTCAAGCACTTCATGAATTTTCGGAAGGCTTGAACAAAACAAATAAATACTATCGTGGCGTTCCACCCATCTTGTTTGGCAGAGCCCTATAAGCTGTCTGCCTAATTTTTGTTTTAAAACAGAGTTTCTCTTTGGGCTTGCTGTAAAAAAAGAAATAACTGTTTTTATGGTGTCGACTGCACTTCTGACCTCTTGAATCTTAGAGGCCTTTGTCAGTGTCAAATTCAAAGCATGGTTTAAGCATGGGCAATAGGTGGCGTTGACAGCACAACGTTTCACAGCATTTACTGCTCCCTTTACCTCAGACACCATAGTACTACATCCATCAGTGGCTATTCCTACACAGTTTTCTGGGTCCAAAATTACTTTTTTTTAATTAATCCAAGCACAGTACTTCCTATCACTTCACCAGTCAAGGAGGGTTCACTTAAATTAGTTAAGTCTTCTTCTTGCGCAAAAGCTTCAACGGGTTTTCTGGAATTCACAAAGTCCAGGAAATCTTCATAAACATTTCCTTCGTAGCAGTGGCGTGTGGAAAATATCAATTGTGAATCATGAGCAGCATCTGTTGTTTCATCAAATAATATGCTATAGTATTTTGCAGCTTTGATTCGTTCCAGTATGACATTTCGGACTTCAGTTTCGCAACAGTTGATTAATTCATTTTGAATCATTTTACTAGAGTACATTGCATTAGCGCATGCTTACTGAAGGTGTTTGCTGAGATTCTCATCTCCTGATTCGATACGAAAACGCACCAGTTCTCTGAAATTTCCTTCGTTTTGGGTTTGAATTTCCTTTATTACGCGATCCGTTATTCAATAACCACATGTCAACACACACTAACCCTGTCTTTGTGTCACTCACGCTGTGCGACGGCAGAGAAAGGGATCTTGGCGCGACTGGTGATGGGGCGCGGCGATCGTGTATCTATTTTTGTACACTAGACTTGACCTTCAAGCGAAATGCACTGCACTGGAGCACTTCTAATCGACAAGCACGTTTAAACTTAACGTTTATTTCCCCAAAAGTTGGCACTAGCGCTACATATTATTTGTTACTTTATTTTCTTCTTGTAATCTTGAGTTCTTTCTCTAAATTAAAAAACATGACCTAAAGGGGGGGTCATGAGCCCCCCTGCTCTCTTACACCCTCGTCATTGTGACGTACTATCGGCGTCATCTGGTGGCTTCCTGTAATTTTCATATTATTCTTGAAGATGTGTGTGTGATAATTCTACAGGTGAAATTTTTACTTTAGAGTTCGATTTCCGTGTGATTCTGAATTATCCTCAATTTATGGACACGAGTGTATAAACAAGAAAGAAAGAAGACTTTTATGTATATTATATAATTCAACTTACTCCCTCTATCTTGATTGGCCAGATTTGTTTCTGAGAATAAGTCAGACAACAATGGGAGGGAATCAATGGCAATCCAAAAGAACTGTATGGATCAGAAAGAGTTTGATATAACAAAGATGTATATTAAAAATTATTTTATCGACAATGATCAGCAATGTTTGAATTTGAAAATGTTTACTTCCTGCATTAGTTATATAGTAGTATAGTATATAATTTTAAATATATGGTATATAAAATAGTTTATATCACATAAAATTGAAATATAAAAAAATCATGATTTAAACAAAAAAAATCTGATTTTTTTTATTTAAAAAAAATCTTGCTTTTTATACACCCTTTTAAAAACGCATTAATTTTCTCATTAAGTGAATACAGTAAAAACATATCAATGAATTCACTCAAAATACAAAGAAATACATTAAAAACTAATAAATGCACCATATTTTTAATTTCATATTAAGCGCGTCTGAGTGAGTGTCGGCTCAACTAGATGTCGTTTACACGACAGCTGGGTAAGTGTGAAAAAGATCCACTGTCGTGTCGTGGTCGACTAAATGTCGGACGACATCGTTTAAACGACAGACGATAAAAATCGTGTAAGTGTGAAACAAGCCTAAAGCTTCATATTTGAAAACTAAAAGAAGTGGCCAATCCCTTTCATTAAACACTATATTACGCTATGGGTTGCGGAGTTAACTAAAATAAAATAAATTCACGGCAATTTTTATTAAGTTTCTTATAAAAATTGTTTTATAAAACAACCATAGCATTTATACCCATTGGATCACATTCATATGTTATGAAGAGTTCGAAATGATTTCAAAATTATTAGAAAATAATGTAAAATTACTTTGAGATAATTTATTAAATATTTTAATCTATCTGTATTAATCATATTTCATGAATTTCAATTATTTATTCCTATTTATTTTAAGAAGTAACTTCTCTTTTCCCAACATCAATGCTTTTGTTGACATTCCTGATTAATTTACATCTTTCAAATTTTTTCTTTTTTTCCAAACCTTTGGACCACACAGAGACATATTACCGAAGAGTGTTTCATGTAGCATTATCTAGTATTCTTCAATACTTTTAAAAAGATATCACAAAATCTTACAACTGTTTAAGTGTATAAAATTTAAGTGGTTGAACTAATAAATTACCATCATAATATACATACACAAATATTTAAATCATGTTGAAATCACTAGTAAAATTCCTAATTAATTCATTAATGATTCACCTGTACCTGAAATGGAACACTAAACATAATACACAATTTAAAATTTCAATCTGCTGACCCATGTGGCATGCTTTCAACTAAAATTTATAGTTATCATGAAATGCAATAATTAACAATATACATCACTGTGAATAATCATAATTTCATTCTCTTTTCTTTTTAAGGAATGGGTTTGTTTTTCTATACATAAAATACACTTTCCCTACCCTCATACAAATTAATCAGACATTACTTGAATAAATCCATATATAAAAATGCAACAAGATATCCTCTTTTTTTATCTATAAAGATATTAAATTTAAATACATTTGGATCTTAAACTGGTGAATTATATAGCTTTAGATTTCATCTACAACAGCAGTTTCTTACCGTACCCCTCCATCATGACTAAATATCTAATATATCCCTGTATGATATGATCAAACTACTTATTGGTTTAACCATAATCTGATTGTTTGTTTGTCATTAGCCAGACAAATTTCTTTGGTTGCTGATATACTCCCCAAAAGTCCAAAACATACTATTTGAGGTACATGTGCCATAGTTTGAGAACCACTAATCTATAATAAGAAACCAAATAACTTTTGCTTCTTTTATTTAAGAATAAATTGTTGAGTTCTCAATAAGATTTTATGGAACAGTGCTATCTTATGCTTTATAATTTACTTTTTAGATAAAAATAATAGAATCACACTCACTACTTCTTTTGCAGCTGAGAAAGATGAGTTTGAATCACATAAAAGTTAGTTTCTATATCAAACAAGCATTTCAATGAAGAGGAATATTAATAGACATTAGTGAAGAAAATAATTTTCAACATTCTGTTTCACCACAGTTCCCATGAATTGTTTTTTTTTTTTAATGACATGTTTGCGAAAGGGAATGTGCAACCACCTATGTCTATGCCATTATGGTTTATTTCATATTCTGCTGTTTGGTACAAGAGTAATCTGATTAACTACCCCGATATTGACTTTTCCACACAGGAGGCATCTCCCTTGAGTTTTTAACCCCACAAGAGGAGCTTTCCCTCTTCCATATATAGCATGCCCAGAATTTATACTGAGAATTTGCATATGGAGTGGCTCCTACACAACTGGTATGAAAGCCAGGTCTTAAAAGGGAATCAATCACCAACAAAGTCAACTGTCTTAAAAGTACAAATATATGTCTCAAACTAGTGAAAAAAAAATAGATAACACAAAATTAACCATAAGTTTAACTGAAGTTTAACATCTGTGTGTGAAATAACTTAGCACTCAGTTTGAATCTTGGGGGAAAAAAAAGGCCATCTTCATTAAGAGACAAAGACAAAAGCAAAAAATGATACAATAAATGGTAGAATGACCACAATTTGAACTCAGAGCTAAGTTACTACAGTCATTGGCTGAATGATTGGATTATTTTAATATTTTACAAGGTGTGTTAATTTCATGCAGTACCTTCTGCAATGCTGGAATTAAAAAATCAATTTTGCTTTATATCAAATGACATACTCACAAATCTACTATGGACATATTCATGTCATTTAAAAGAAAAAATTTACCCCAAAATTAAATAAGACATAATTCAGTTAATAAAAATATATTTATTACAATCTATACAAATAATACAATAAAATACATATATTCAAACAATGAATCACACATTGCATATTTTCCTGCAGAATCTTTAAATCATACAAAATTTCTCAAATATTCTACAATTATTTAAAGCAAATAACTAAACAAAAAGTCGTTATAATACATTATCATTTATAAAAATGTGCATTTATCTGGTATAAATTTAAACAGGAATGTTAAGTTTAGTCACACTAAAGGTAAAAAGAAAATTTAAATGATTATTTAATAAATAATGATAGCTAAAAAACATCTAAGAAATAAATTATAAAAAGAATGGATTAAAAAGTGATAGTAAAACACACTTTCCTGCAAAAATGACCATGGTGATAAGTAAAATGATGAGATATGTTCCTCTAAAAATACTTTACAGATCCACAGTATGTAAAATTTTTTAAAAAAATTCTATATTACATTACACTATCATAAACTTTTAATGTCATTTTCCAGCTCATATAATTTTGCTTTTAATCTCCTTAGTGCTGCAGTTGCTTGCTTGGATCGTTGGGCAGTTTCATGAACAGTCTTTAAAAGCTCCATATCTTTATTATTATTTTCAAACACTAAAACAGCCTAAAAACAGAATTATTGAAATTTCTGTTAAATTAGTTACATATTAAAAAATCATTATTTAATTTTTTTCAGAAGAATTTGCTAAATGACACTAAAATTATGTACAAAATGACATTTTACACTCATAAAATTTTATAACAGTTGTTACAAACCAGTCAAACTCAGAAATTCCTCAATCTTAATATCTTGAATCTAAAGCCCAGTTTTTAATTCTAATAATAACCAAGCATGAGCTGATATTTTTTTTAAATTATGAAATATTTATGACAAAAACAAAAGTTTTTTTATAACAACTATACATTACAAACTCATAATATTAACAATGCATTTCCCTAGTGTCTTTAGTTCATTTATCTTCACCATACAATATCAGAATTCCAGGAGGATATTGAACACTGTTCCACAGAAGTAAACTGTATAACACTGAAGTGAATATTGCAGAGCGTTTTCCAAATAATCAGACTTTATAAAAAAAAATGCTTAGTTTGAAAACTATTCTGAAGGAGCATCATATATGCAATATCTTTGCAAAGATTATTCTGTCTTAAGACTGACAGTTTTATAAAAGATTCACGCAGAGAAAAGTTCTGAAATTTTCCTACAGGTTTTTTTTTTTTTTTTTTAAATATAGGAAAATAATTTCAGTTAATATTTAGAAAATAATTTGGCTGTCTTACACTTTTCCTCTAGAGTTTTAAACAAATTTCAAAAACAATTTTTTAAAAATGAGATTATAATCATTTGCTGATGCCCAAAGGTTCACAGACAACAGTTTAAAACCCAAGTAGTGCTCTGTATCTCTGCAGAAAACAGCTACAATGATTCTCAGAACTGAAAATTGTATAAAAGAAAAGTATCTATCTTATTTGGGCATAGTTAAAAGAAATAAGCCTCTGATTTTCAACAGGTTTTATTTTTAAGACTATATTATATACATACAGGCATTATTTATTGCACATATATATATATATGTATTATCTTAAATATTATGCCATCCATTCTAGCATTTAAACTCCCTTTCCTAAATCCAATACCCAGTAATATTAATTTATTGCTCTAAAACCCTTAGCCACAGAACTTCCCAAGAATTGCATGCCTTTGCATTTCTACATGTGTATATGTCCAAATTCAGGAGTGGGTTAGCATCGCGAGCCCCTAAATCTGCTGACCCTACAAATAACACAGGCCTGCAACCAAAAAAGTGTTTAGAAACCAATAGCTGATAATGATAGATTTTGGGATGCTGATTTCAGGAAAAATAGTAAAAAAATTCCATGACGTACCATTTTTTCAAAAAATTGAAAATTTTTATTTTCGTAGCCACTAATCGATTGTGTTAATTAAGGAAGGGGATGAGCATATAGTGTCATAAGTCATCATTACTGGAGAAAACTGGAGATTTTTCTGTGTCTGGTGCGAAAAAAACGGAAAAAAGAAACAATCTAAAGAATCTGCCGAACTCTTGGCTCTAGGCTAAAGCAAAAGAATTTACTAGCTCCTGGTACCTCTTTCTCATGGTTCAGAAAAAGAGAAACAGATTTCATTCCATGCTTTTCTCGAGATAGTGGCTTGGTTTACTGTAGCAATGTCCCTGTATTGATGGAGGATTTTAATATACAGTATGACGTGAATGAGTGGAGGCTCTTTATTGATTCCTCAAAAAGAAGCCTCAAAGCAGTGCTTCTGCCTAATGGAAGCAAGTATGCTTCAGTGCCATTAGAAATTCTGTGTACCTGAAAGAATCTTACGAGAATTTAGCTTTGATTCTCACCCATTTGAAATATAAAGAACATGGATGGATGATTTTGCGGTGATCTAAAAGTGCTTTCTATGCTTCTTGGACAACAAGCAGGAAACACCAAGTACCCTTGCTTCGTGTGTGAATGGGACAGTCGGGATAAAAAGAACCATTGGTTCAAAAAGGAGTGGCCGCAAAGGAAGCATTAACACCTGAAAACAAAAATGTAGTAAAGGAAAGTTTGGTTGATCCCAGTAAAGTCCTGTTGTCTCCACTTCACATCAAGCTTGGCTTGATGAAACGATTTGTTAAAGCTCTATCAAAAGAAGGAGAGGGCTTTAAATACCTAGGCAACAATTTTCCAGGACTGTTGGAAGCAAAAATAAAGGAAGGTGTTTTTGTAGGTTCAGATATTCGGAAACTTTTTAAAGACGAAGTGTTTAAAAGTAAAATGATTTCGACAGGAAAAGAGGCCTGGAGAGCTTTCAATGAAGTCGTCACAAAATTCCTCGGGACCATTAAGGACCCAACTCTAAATATTTTGTGGAAAACATGTTAATGAAATTCAAAACTTGGGTTGTTCAATGAGTTTGGCAGTGCATTTTTTAAATCCGTATTTGGACTACTTTCCTTTTTTGGTTCAGTTAGTGATCTTGGTGCAATTAGTGAAGAACAGGGTTAAAGATTTCACCAAGATATCAAAGAAATGGAGCTTAGATACCAAGGTAGATAGAAAGTCAATATGATGGGGACTACTGTTGGATGCTACACAGAGAAGTCCCACATACTGGCTACAACAAAATGCCAAAACGAGCTTTCAGGGAAAAAGGAAAAGAAAGCATTAAGGATATATGAATCCAGGATGGATTAAACAATGGTAACCATTAAATATTCTAACTAATATAATTTCTAATTAATATATATTTAGCAAATCATTTCCAATTGTTTGATGTATTAATTCATTTGCAAATAGAACATTTAAAAATATTTTGAAAAGATCTTTTCCCCAGAATATGTACAGTAGGCTTTCTTGTCCATATATTGAATGCCATTTTGTGAAAAATCCTTATGTGATTGAGAAAAATGGATGTCATATTTGAAATCAGCATACCAAATAATATAAAATTCAGTCTTTACATTGCAAACACTTTTTTATGACTCAAATTTTGCAGGCCTGTGTAATAGTCAAATGTCTACCTCGCCCTCTTGCATTTAATGTTGAAAGGTGATATTATATCCGAGCCATTCTTCTGGAATGAATGGATGCATTTTCAGTCTAATAAACGATGTACTAAGAAGTTTGGCCCAACTGTATTTGAATCTACTTATTATTTCTTTTAGGTCGAGTCCTCCAGCCATGTGAATATGATATTTCCAAGCTAGTTTTCCATTTCAGGTTATAATTTAAGGACATGATGTAATGGGGATATTACATATATATATATATATATATATATATATATATAAGATCGGAAATGTATTTCGCATCGTAGGGTCAAGCAGTGGTGCCTGCAGACCAATGGCGCAAGAGGAGAAGAGGGGAGTTCAAAAGTTATGGGAAGAGAGAGGTGTTGGAGGCTGTACTGAACAGCCAGTTCAGTGCATGCAGGAGTTCTAATGTAATGTAAGGACAGGGTGCTGTACTGAACAGACAGTTCAATGTACGGGAGTTTGAATGTAACATAAACAATAGGTATAGGATGTTGCACTAAACAGACGATTCAGTGGCAGCAGAAGTGGAGTGTCATTTTAAATCAGGTGAGGAATTTAATGTAAGTTTTGTTTGAAGCTGTTGTAGATTCCGTTGGAGATGCATCCTATTTTGTTTTAATTGTAAATAAATGCAAATTATATTATATACGGTTGATAGTTACTGTGTGTTCATCCACATCTAAACCCCAAGAGTCCTGAATTTATATATATCTATATATCTATCTATCTATATATATATATATATATATATATATATATATATATATATATATATATATATATATATATATATATATATATATATATATATATATATATATATATATATATGGAAAATTTATTTACCTAAGTACTAAGTTTTATATCTATATTTTCTCAATTAAAAAAAAGGTTAAATTAAACTGTTTTGTAAATTATTGAAAAACTCAGTTAGGAAAAGGAATTTTGAAAACTCAGTTTTCAAAAGGAATTGGAAAACATTTGTTTGGGAGAAACTTATTTTAAATTAAACTACAATGAAGATTTAAAAATTAAGAAATAGAATAGAATAACCTTAATCATATAATTATTGACAGCTTAATGCAATTATGGATTCTGTATTCAAACTAAAGTCACCACCTCAATGAGCTTTTCAAGTTTGGGCTGGAATTATTCTCAAAATGCAATTTTTGTTTTGCATATACTTTCCTAATTAGAAAGTAATCAACATCTAAAGTAGTTTTCAAGATTTTTTACAAAGCGGAATATTCCTCCCCATTTAGTAGAACTGAATGAAATTTAAAAAAGAAACTAATTGTTTTGATTAAAAAATTTTTTATGGATTTTATGAATCCAACTTTGATGTAATTTAATAAGAGTACACAAAAGCACCTTTCATTAGTTTATAACAAAGAGAAATCTAAAAGCATCTTTTTGCTGCTAAAGGCTATGTACAAACCCCATTGGATTCGCTCACCTCAATGTTAACCTATGGAGAAAATTTGTCCACGGATTGCCGACTTGGATTCAAAGATTTTTTTTAAAAAATTGTACTCCGTCATAGAGAAAGAAATTTTACATCTGTGTACATTTTTCGTTTTTAAAAAAAATGCAATTAATATTTTAAAATTTTAATTATTCACGGAAAAATCTGGTATAGTGTCTTTTATACGCTCATAAATTCCTTCGGTAGACGAAATTTATAAAATGAATCCTGTAGCGCATTTCAGGAAAGTTCAGGCTATCAGACAATACCAATTTTATTTGATTAGCAGAATTTATGTAGCTGTAAATAGTTGACAAAAATATATTTTAAATAAAAAATTCTGAGATTTTCGCCTGTTTGAAGGGGGGGAGGGGATGATTGATAACTTTGACGGGACCGCCCATCACTGCGAGGGGTAGCGCTCCCAACTTGCCACCCTGCGAGCGAGGGGTCAATTAACAAAAGCCAAAAATGTTATCATTAGGGTTCTAAAGACCTGAACTTTGAAAAACAGGAACACGGGACAAACAAACAAAAAAAGAAAAAACTCTGGGATTAATTTGTGAAATTCTTGACTGAATATCAGAAATAGCTCCCTTCATATTGGCCTCGTTGTCATATCCAGTCATCTTTTATTTATTTTTTCTTCCCTTCTTTTCTTTTTTTTTCAGATAACCAAAATAAACTTTCTTTCAAGTTCATCCTTAATTATAAGAAAATTTAAGAACGGATCAGTGGAGATTTTAAATGCAAACTTCAAGTGAATAAGCACTTTAAAAATTTAATCAATGTTACGGGCATATCTATTCCGAATGTAAACATTATAAAAAGAAGTCAAACTACAAGTTTCTGTAGAAAGTGTAAGGATTATGAAAGATTTTAAAAAAAATATGACATATCACCGTATATACAAAAGAATATTTCGGATCCCAATTAAAATTTTGCAAACTTCAAATCATTAAACTGACAAAGTAAAACAAAGAAACAAAACATAGCATTTGGGAATGATTTTTAATGTGAATGAGCAATCTAAAAACACAATTTAATCGAACGTTACGCGCATACATATTCTGAATGTAAGCATAATAAATAAAAATCAAATTAAGATTCTCAAATTTCTCTATCATTAAAATAATATAACACATATAAACTGAAATTATCCACTGTACAAGCACTAAAATTATTCATAATTTATTTAATTACAGTAAAAAAAAAAATTAAATTGAAAAAAATCTCTTAAGCTTTGTTTTTACAGACTTCAAGTTTTTCTTGATTTTTTTTTAATATTTCTTTTGTTGTGCAGCCAAAATATAAGAAGGATTGCGTAATGGCATTGATCGCCGATATCATGGATCTATGAGCTCTGGAAGCAAGCAATGAAATAAAATAATTTAACTTTTGGCTTTATATAATTTTTTCCAAAAATCATCATCTTTTTCAATTTTTTAAACTTTTGCACCTTGTTTGCTCCACAGCACAAATAGGCGATAGTTTCTTTATGTGATGTGCAGCTGCCCTTGGATTTGATAATAATAAATGTGTTTTTTTATTAATTTGCTTTTGGATTGTCTTACTTTCATTACCAACAATACTTTTTTCAAACAACTTTGTTCATGTTCCTGGACTTCTTCTGTGGAGAGCCAAGAACATTTCTTGCTTTGGTGTTTTACTGTTATGAGACAGTACTGCTGCTTTGCACCTAGCTTGGTACGACTGCCTCATGCAAAAGTTTATACGTTTGCCTCCGATGTACTTGGAAACTCTTGCATTCAATTTTTTAACAGAATTGTTATTCTCATTGAATAACAGACTTTTTGCATTGTCTGCTGATTGATTAAAAATGTCCATTATTCTGCAAAACAGTTCATATTCAGGAATCGAAATTCAGGAATGAAATCTCGAGATTGCGTTTTTCTACAAAAATCTGTTTAACATCATTTGTGTTCCCCGAACATACGTCGAGGAGCATTTAAAATGTCGTTACGCAAATTTTTCAGAATTTCATGTGAAGATATTTGTATTTGCCCTTTCCTGTATCGAACAGCACACGCAACTGCTCGTCTCATTTTAACAATTTTACTGCCAAGTTCTTTTCTTATATAACAAGGACCATACTTATAGTCTAACCTATTTCTAACTACTTCTCTAAGTTTGGAGCACATATTTCTGAGCAAATGGTTTTTACATTCAATTTTAACATTGGATTTCAGACAGATCCCTTTTAAATTAAAGTAAGGCTCAAGGCTCAAGAAACATGTATATACCAAGTTTCATTAAAATCAGCCCAAAACAGACAGAGCTACACTTTTTAGAAAACTTTTTAGAACTTTGTTACACATTTGAAAAAAATTTTTTTTTCAAATGTGTAACAAAGTGTTATGTTTTGCTATTTTAAATCTACAATATACAGGGTGTCCGGGTAAAAAGTATACAAAAGTTATGACTTATTTTTATGAAACTACCCATTAGAATTAAAATATATATATATTTAAATAGAAAGAAGGTCTTACCAAGTTTTAATATCAATCATATATTTCGAACATAGTATCATAGATTTCGATGTGTGCACCTTTTGTAGCACGACAAACGTCTAAATGCTAATCCAGTTCTCCCCAACTATTTCGTCGCATATCAGGATTTATAACACGAATTGCTTGAATGATACGCTTCTTCAACTCATCCACAGTTTCAATATTTTGTTTATACACAATGGATTTAATGAATCCCCAAGCAAAGAAGTCTAATAACTCCTGATATGCTAAGAAACACTTGGAGAGAAGTGGATTACCATTTAGACGTTAGTCGTGCTACAAAGGTGCACACATCGAAATCTATGATACTATTATCGAAATCTATGACTGATATTAAAATTTGGTGAAATGTTCTTTCTATTTAAATTTTTTAAAATTATAATAGGTAGTTCTGTAAAAATAAGTCATAACTTTGGGATACTTTTAGCCTGGACTGTATATAAAAGCCAAATACCACTCATTCACTGATCACTGTATCTCTCAAACCAAAAGTTCTAGGAAGCTGAAATTTTGTATAGCGGTTGCACTTCGGCTCTCACTAAAAATAACATTTAAGAAATACTTTTTAAAAAAATCTAAACTTTTAAGATGGGAAAAGGGACTTAAATCCTCAAAATAAAACATGGACTGACTGATCACTTTATCTCAGGAACCATAAGACCTAGGAAGGTGAAATTTTGCATGGTGGCTCATCTAAGGCCCTAATGCTCACTAAAAAGCTAAAAAATCCAACCATAATTGGGTTAGAAGGTGCACAAGGACCCCAAAATTAAAAAATAAATATAAATCTAAAATCCCTTATTTTATGTTGGATCGTGGTCATTAAATTATAGGGTGAATGCCTCTAAGAAATGAAAACACTTTACTACTAAAGTTAAAGTTAAATTAAAGGACCATGATTACATAATTGGTGGTAGTAATGTATTCCGTAGTGAAGCATGAGTATTTAGCTATAGATATATATAGGAAAAAAAGAAAAAGGTAAGAAAATATATACAGGACAGAGATAAAACTTTCTTTCAAGTTCATCTTGAAAGTATACGAAATATTAAGAACGAATCAATGGAGTTTTGAATGTACTATTGAAAAATTTCGTAAAGTCCACCGTCGTCCGAGGTCTAAACTATATCAATTAGTTTGAAACTAGTTGCTATTATTAGTTGCTATTATATTTTATCGTTATTTGATGATAATTTCGTATTTTTACTCCGCCTCATTTTGGTGCCTCTTTCAATGTCTTATCCATGGGACGCGCCATGTTTGGAGAAACTTACAACAAAACAATTTACCTTTTTATTATTCTAAAATTTCTACATTTATGTCATGTGAAACTTTTCAATAATCATGCACAATTATTTTATAGTACTTTTGTATAGTAGTCAATTTCTCAAGATATTGAACCTTTTTCTGAAATTTATGTACAAGAAGTCAGGGATTGTTTACTTTAAAGCACACAAAGACGACGACAAGAAGAATGGTTTTCAAATATTCTTGTGCCATCAAAATACATTAAAAAGATTATTCAAATGGCTCAGTTATATCTAAGAAGTTAAGAATTCACGTATTCAAAATACTTTATTTATCAAGGACAAGATAGCAAGTCCATTAAAGGTACATTTTAGAAATTAGAAAAAAAAAGTATAGCTTAAGTAATATTTCCGAAGTAGAGAGAACATAATAATTTTATATCATTTCAAATATAAATATTTTTAAATCCATAACTTCAGATTTAATATATTAATATCATATCCCTTTTATGTTATTGAATGGAAGTGAATTTTTAAAAAAACTTATTAAGTACACATAAATTTAAGAAAAAAATATAGTTCTTACTATGTTTTGATAAAATAATTCAAAATACGATGCAATGGCTCTCAAATTTTCCAAAATGCAGATATGTTTATCGCATTAAAGTTCGAATATTATTATACACAACAGATAAGCAGTTTTTTTAGATAACAAATTACTAACTTCATTAGAAGGATAAAGTAAGATGTGGCAGTTTTCAACTTGCATTCGCTTGAATTGGAATAGGTTGAAATTTGTGAAAGCTGAACATAAGATATCTAAAAATTTTATAACAGTCATGTTTTATAACACAGACACAGGATACTTATTAGCAGAAAATGACTGGTGATTTCCAAATGATTAGATCGATATCTGCAATTTCGCACATTGGGGCGACATTGCAGATATCTTTAATTTATCGGAATCCTATGAGCAATTCCTTGAAGATTCAAAGTTTTCTGAGATTATTTCTTTAAAACCTAATTTCATTTTCACCGGCAAATCCCAATTTTTCAGTATTAAAATCCTCAATTTACTATTGTCTGTAATGAACTCATATTAATAAATAATTTCAAAGTACAATTTCAAACTTCCTCAGTAGATAAGGATAATTTGCAACATTGTTTCAAGACACAAAATCAGAACTTTCTTTCTATGAAAGTTATATTTTGTATTTTTTGCTGTTTAATTTCTCATTGATTTTGTGAAAGTCAGTTTTAATTTTACTTTTATGCTTATGGCGGGACCGATCGTAACCATGAGTCAAACCATGGCAAAATCCTTCAGCCTCGGATCTCAGACCGTTTTGAATTTTCACCTGCTACAACTAGCTACAGACCAGTTTGCAGTTTCGCTTGGGGGTTTGACCCCCCTATAGAGAGACAGCCATTACAATCCCTCAAAATGTCAATCCTAAGGGGGTTGGAATTCTCAAACTGTCAACTGAACTCCTCCCACCACAAGAGTCCACAAGAAGAGAAAAAAGGAAATACAATTTTTTTTTTTAGTACATAGCAACCTTAAAAGCAGCAGTTTAATTTTCTACTAATAATAAGTCTTCAAACAGAAGAAAAAAAGACAGAGGAAAGAAAAAGAGTAAAAGGGAAAGAAGAATGAAAGAGAAAATAGGCCAAGCTTAAAACTGAAAGTAAGTTCAGAAATTTAAGAATTTTTTAAGGAAAACTAATTTTTCGTAACTAATTCTTCATGCATCAATAGAATAATGAAATTTTTTGGTGAAAAAAAAATCACATAATTTTTATTTTGGATCAGAAATTGTGGCACATCCTTACCTTTAGTAACTGTTTTTCCAAGTCTCGGATTTTAGATTTCAAATTTCTGATATCTGTTTGAAATCCTTCAATCTCTAAGCGTCGAAATCGTTCCATATTTTTTACACGATTTTTTTCCAATTTCAACTTTTCAAGAAGAGATGCATTTCTTGCCTGAATGAAAGAAATAAAATTATATTCGTTTAAAACTAACTTTTTCATTTAATGCTACCAAGAATTAAAATAAGTGACACAGTTTTTGCATGAGAGATTCAGTCTTACACGTCAGTTGTTTTAATTCTACATAAACATTGAAAAGAAGATCAAAGGCATTAGTCTGTGTAAATCAACTTCTAAAAAATGTTTTAAATAATATATAATGTTTGACAAAATCATACCTCTAAAGACTTAATAGATTCCTTCATAGATTCATTTGAACTACTTAAATCAGCAGCTGTTTTTTCAGCTATGTCTCGATAATGCATAAATGTTGATTTCTCTTGTTTAGCTTCACCTTGCAGTATCTGTAATTTAAAAAAAAAAACAGTAATTCAGATGCCAAAAAAAAAGGGACTATAATATTATCAAAAATTATAAACAGAAAACATATAACTTTCACCTCCTCTCCAACAGAAAAAAAAAACATTCAAATTTCCTACTTCTCTTTTATTTTTAAGTTTGATCACATTTCTAAATTTTGTTCTAAATACTACAAAATAAAAACTGGTGTAAATTATTAATTTATAAACAGAATTTAAGGAAAGATTGATTAGCCATTGGCCTATTAATCTAAACAAACTATTTTATTGTCTACCAAAATAACTGTTTTTTTATATAGACTATTTTCAAATTTTTTGGCGAGAAAGTAAACTTGAAAATTTAAAAATTTCATAAATTTTTATGGAAACAATGTTTAATCTATTTTTTTCCCTTTATTGAAGCAAACCCATAAAAAAAGCCTGATTTAATATTTTGCATGGTTAGCAATGCCCAAACACAAATTTTGAAACACTAGGAAGAGCTGCACAGGCAACAAACTCTAGCATGTACTCCAAGAATGTTTGTTACACAAGGTGACATGAGCAAAATTAGTCTTCATTTCTGTTAAAAACTTTAGAAAACCTACAGCAATTTTTTAAAAAACTTTTTTCAGTTGTAAGTAATCAGGCAACAACTAAATTTGAAAAAAAAAAAATACAGCTAGTCTGTATTACTGGAAATGATGCCTAAGGAAACATATGGATCTCTTTGGTGGGCCATCTAAGGACCTCTTCACATAGGAGTCAGGTAGCAAAAGTGTAAAAGGAAAGATGGCGCTGAGACGGAAAAAAAACCAATAATATGTGTTAAAATTTTTTTTGTAAATTGTTTGGAGGTTTGTCATTGGTTTAATATATTTCAATACTTTAACGCTTCCGCTACCAGACTCCTATGTGAACAAGCCCTACTACCTTTGTTGTCAAGAAAATTAAAGTAAAATGAATTTTTAAATAGGTGCAAATATTATAACACTGGTACCTTCAATTGAGTCTGTGATTTTCTTTCTTCCTCCTTTAATTTGTTTATTTTCTCTTGACACAGCTTATGACCCATTCCTTGTTGACAAAAGACACAAACAAAAGGATCTACTTTGGTCCCTTTGCTTCCAGATATGTTAGTAACTAGTTCATCAACAATTCCATCTAATTCTGTAGTACTAGTTACCTTGTCAAGTTTTTCCCTTAAACCAGATATAAGTACATACTTATCCCTTTCATGTTGTTCTTCTGCCTGCTTAACTTTATGTTTCAAGGACAAGCATTCATTAATACTTTCTCGTAATAATTCTTCTGTTTCTTTCAACCTAAAATATAAGTAAATTAATAAGAAGTAAAGTAAAATAGAACTCAGCAATCTTTGCTTTCATTTGAAAAAAAAAGCAATTTATTATTATCTAAAACAGTAATCCAAACACAAAAACAAACTCATTAATAAATCATTTTTAATATCATAATTTAGTATCTAAAACTCAGTGATAAAGAAGGCATACTCTACTAAAACAATAGAAATACCAAAAATAAATCCTGCTTTTGGTCTAATTCTTCTGGTTTTTTCTTCATAACCACTTGATAATTAGAATGCAAAGGATATATAAAATTTCTAAAGCAATTAACTTGTTGCTAACATCTTAAAAAAGTTTTCACTTCTTTCAGACATTTTTTTTTCCATTCAATTGACCAGAAAGTCCATTACAGCATCAAGTAATCCTAATTTAGTCCTTTGCTCAATATTACATTTCTTATATTTTAAAAGTTTTTATAAATTTGAGTGTTATGAAACTGAGTAGCAAAATGTGAAAAATCTAAATATTTCTATACTAAAAATGTCAAAAACTTTATTGTTCTTTAACTTATTTTTTATTGTTGAATGTGTGACTTTTTATTATGAAACATTGAAAGAAATTTACTAAATGCAATATCACAATGCACTACTAGGTAAAAATACTGGACTGTCAAAAGAACCAATAATGACAAATATATGCCAGTCATTCTTGAACATTCAAAATACAAAGTTTTTTGAATCAGAAAATGAAAAAACCGCAAATAGAGCACTTGAAAATTAAATCACTCATTGAAAATAACTTAAAATGTGTTCAAAATGTAAGTTGATTAAGCTAGAACTGAATCTATTTTATTTAATACTTATATAACATAAAAGGATAAAAGTAAAAAGTTCTTTGGAGAAAAAAAATTGCAATGAGTAAAAAAGTTCATAAATCCATTTGCAATAAATATATCAAAGTATTTACGAAACATAGATTTTTTACAAACATTCAAAATCTTTAAAACATTCTTATAAATATGATTTTCTCAACACTTATCCTCCCTTTTAATCAATTTATATTAATGAAATATCTCATCCCCCCCCTCACCCTTTAACTCATTTGATCTCCTATACAATGTCTGCCACCTAGCATAGCCACCATGTCAGAAGAGAAACTTTGACCCCACCAATAGAAGCACGCTACGATTTTGGCAGGCAGAAGATCAGAACAGGAGGTAGACACTAGAGCAGGGGTTGGCAACCTTTTTAACTAGGAGGGCATATTTCAGAAATGCGGGTGTTCGGCGGGCACCACTGGGTGAAGAGGAGGAAGAGGGAGGGTTAATATTTAAACATGAAAATATTAATGAGACAAATTGTTAATACATAAATTCAAATTTAATTTAAACAAAATAATCTTAAAATTGATAATGCAATGTATGACATTGCAAATCTGTGGCTAACTCGTTGTAATGTGGCACATAAGTTGAATTCCCAGTCCTCAGGCACTGGCCCAAGTTAGTGTCAGTGGGGCTTGATCGGTACTTTGATTTTAAATATTTCATATTAGAAAACAAAGATTCACAAGCATAAATTCTTGGTATTAAATTCTTCCAATAACGAATCAAAATGTTTGCCAAACTAATAGGTGGTAGCATTTCCATCGCAATAATTTTCTAATTTTAAATTTGGGAAATGTGATAATTTATCTTTCTCAAAATGCGATTTCCAGAGAGACAATATATCTTTTAATGCATTCATTGCACTTATATAAGCAAGGGGAGAACGATGCTGTCGAGAGATCAGGCTGCTCAGTTTTTGATTTTTACGGTTTTGCGATTTTTAATTTTTTTTTTACTAAAATTATTCATTATAAGTTCAAATATCTAAAAATTTTCGAAATTTGAACAGCGGGCACCTTAAAATAATGCGAGCACTACGTTGCTAACCCCTGCACTAAAGTAAAAGATGAATTAGAATTGTTATGTGTATAATGCTTAAACAATGATAAAGAAACTTCTGTCAAGACATATAATCAAGGCACAATATTACATGGACAACCTTCTTTCTAAATAGTATAAATAATATATGTAAGGTATATCATCCTTAAATATTCTAGATTTTATTAAAACGCAATTATATTCCTGTTCTGCCATTTTATGACTGCCCATCACATTAATATATACCAGTATTTTTTATGAAAAGAATGCCAGCAACAAAAAGAAAATTTCTTCATTGAATCTTTTATAAAAAAAGACACAATAAAGAAATATAGCATACAATTGTTAAAATCTCAATGACTTTGGGTTGTTGTATTTAGAGTAAATAAACAAAGAACACTTCATAATAAAAAATGAATTTAGTAACAACATCTTCTAATAAGTATACTAAAGAAGTTACTTTTGAGATAAATGCTTAGCATTTGATCTATGAGCAGCAATTTGGGATTCAGCAGCTATGACAGAGTTTCTGCTTTGCTTTGCCAGTTCTTCCAATTTGCTTAGAGTAACTCGGGAGTATTCCGAAAACTGATCTTGAACAGATCTTACCTAAAGTGACAAAAAAATTAACCTTTAAAACAGTCATTTTGAAAAATCTTGAAATAAAGAAATAAAATGTGTATCAGGCATTTTTATTGATAAAATAGTAATTGTTATAAAATGTATGGCTTCAGTTCAACAAACTCCGATTTAAATAATTCATTCCTTTGTATTGGTTAAAATGCTTCGAATACCATGTACAAAAATACACACATAGCTGCCAACATTAGGAAATGAAAATTAGGAAGACTTTACATGAAAATTAGGAAGATTTTACATGAAAATTAGGAAGATTTTACATGAAAATTAAGGACATTAAAAAAGATGTTGAAACTTTATCTACATTCAAAAAATTAAGATTGTATGACAATGAGATTTCCACAGATGCCAGGCTTAAGGCTTGATATAAATTGGGCCTCGGAACTAAAAAGCAGAACTTCTTGTTTTTATTTCTTGTTTTGAACTCTTTGTTTTTATTTTTTAAAAAATAAAATGAATAAAATATTCAACATAATTTAAGGAATAGAAAGGTTGGTTGGTTTCGTTTGATTTGGAGAGCTATGGTCAACTTTGCTACATGAGGGCTAATTAGACTGGGACCTACTGCTTAAAGCTGATTCCAAATGGCTACAAACTTCCATGCAAAGAGTGGGACTCAAACCCACAAACTCTGGTACCGAATGCCAGCACCCTAGCCATTTGGCGACTATCCAGCTTGTGGGATAAAAATAAGAAATAAAGAAAAAATATAAAATAAGAAATGCAAATGAAAGAAAAGAATTTCTTTTAAAATACACAGAGGGTGCCAATACCTTAGAATATTTAAAGTAGGAGAGCAAAATCAGGTATTTAAGGACCCTAAATAGGAAAGAAAATTCCATTTAAAGAATTAATAGGAAAAAAATTTCAGGTAGTCTCTTCTAATGAAACGACCACAGATTATTAACGTAGGATTACTTATTGTTGCTTACCTCTTTTGTATGTGTATATGTATGTATGTATGTATGTATTATGTATATATGTATCTATATATATGTATGTATGTACATACATATACACCCTATATGTATGTCAAAGTTTTAACGTATTTTGGTACTTTTCTGTTTAATTGTTTACTGCTTGTCAAAGTGATACAGACAGGGTTTGGCACACTGCCAAAATTATAATTCGTGAGGATGGATGAATGGACGGACAGTTTTAGCGTCTATCCAAAGGACCGTTATGGATGAACATAATCCTACATTAAAAATTGAAAAAAAAAAAAAAGAATTTTAGAGAACTTTGGAGAGCTGATCAACTTTTACTCTTCCTCCAGATGAAATCTAAAGTCAATCATAGTGGTAAGTTGACAAATTTTGTTTCCTCAAAGAATTCTTTGACTAACACTAAGGGTTTGATTCATTGAAAAATAAGTAGATATTAAACGGTTTAATACATTTGGGGGATTCAAATATTTTGGGGGCAAAACAGGGAGACTTATAGAATTCAGAAATCACCTAAGAATTTTAGGAGAGTCAATAGCTATGTCCTTAGTTAAAAGCATACCTCCTCAATATAAAGAATATTAATAACTCTCATGAACTTAATCAGTAACTACATGAATTCTAACAATGCTTGTCCTAACTTGAGAAATGTAAAGTAACAAGGAAACTCTGATAATCAGAATAAGGAAAATTTACCATATTCAGCAATCATCAAAATGTAATCCAATTAAAAAAGTTACTTTGATATAGTCTAATGATGGGTTATTCAATTAATAGTCATCTTTGTTGTTTACTTATTTAAAAAGCTACAATGCATTATAAAAATGATAGTATAAAAAAAAATTAGTTATTATGCATAAAGTAACGTGTGGTTAATCATGAGCCATTTGCAAAACAAGATAAGTAAGTTGGTTGGTTGGTTGGTTGGTTGGTTCAGAGCATCACAATCATCCTTTAGCATTTCAGGGCTAAACAAAGTGGGCACTTAAAGTCTATTCAAGATGGTTATAAATACCCATGTCAATCACAGCAATGAGCCTGCAGTCTCCAAAATACTTAAGCATTATACACAAGAATAAGAAATCTACTTAGACATTAAAATATATAATTGGAACAAAAGAAGCCTCAACATTTTTAGGTAAAATAAGATTTAAAATATTAATGAGAAATCAAATCATATAAAATAGCAAGAATAATTGACACAAAATACTAAAATGACGAAAACATATTTAAGCTTACAGAAGGAAAATTAGTTAAAAAGTAAAATAAAATTAATTACATTATACTCATCAGACAATTCCTTGAATTTTTTGGTAAGATCCTCCACATTTTCCACTAGTTTTTTACATAATTGTTCATCCTTTAAATATTCCCCTTGCTCTACCAGTTTCACTTTTGAAAGAGTTTTATTAATTTTTCTTAAAATTTCCTCATAATCAGGAGTTTTAAGCTCTGTCTGTGTTTCCTCTGGTGTCATCGTAACTTTTTTGAAATTGTCATCCCTTTTTTTAAGCATCTCTTCCTCGTCGAGTTTTTTCTGAGTTGCTTTTGATCTAGTTTTAAGCTCTGTCTGTGTTTCTCCTGGTTTCATCGAAACTTTTCTGAAATTACCATCACTTTTTTCAAGCATCTCTTCCTCCTCAAATTTTTTCTGAGTTGCTTTCGATCTATAGAAAGTTTTAAGGTCTGTCTGTGTTTCCTCTGGTTTCATTGGAACATTTTTTAAATTATCATCACTTTTTTCAAGCCTCTCTAACTCCTCAAGTTTATCCTGAGTTACTTTCAATCTACAAAAAAATAAAAGATGAGCATCTTAGAGAGATTGATAACTGAAAATAAGCAAAATATTAAAATATTATACAGTAAATTTAAATGTAAAAATTGGTCAAAGTTATTTATTTATATTTGAAAGTCAATATACAGAGGAATCTCGATCGATCATTCTCCAAATAATCGTTTATCCGTATGCGTCGTTTATTTCACCCAGTCCCAATGATCATATTGCTTTGTTATGTTACTGCATCTATCGTTTTCCCACATTTATCATTCAGTTCAGTTGGTCTCTTGAAAAACGATAGATCGAGATTCCACTGTAACTCAAACTAATAATAACAATAATATTTAATCAATATATAAAACTGCATCATAATAACATTTTTCTCTGTTTAAAATTTTATGCCTGCATCTTAAATTTTTTAAACATTTTTCCTGACAATATCCTTAGAGAATACAAAATAAAATAAAAAGAAACATAAAGAAAAAAGAATAGATATAAAGTTAATAATGACACAATGCATAAAACTATTTTCTACCAAAAACATCTTTTGCAGCTTAATTTATCATTGCACATTTTTAAAGATGCTACACAGATATATATAACATTAATATAGGCAATTATTTATTAAAGAGAAAATACAAAACAATAATCAGTTACAAAATAAACAAACAGAAAATTGGCCTAGTGTGTAAGAATAAGAGATTTATTTAAAAAGTACACAATATTAAGGATCTCGATCTTCTTCAATATATAAGTATATGTAATTGCATGTATGTTATAAAAAAACATCATTTATACATATCTAAAACACAATTATTCACATACAGTAATTTTTATCTAGTACATTTCAATTCATAATAAATAATTTTAACTATGTAGTATTCAAGTTTATTAATTCTTCACCCATAGTATCAACTTCCACTGTGAACATACACTATATATTTATATAAAGCAATAAAATACTTAACATCTATGGATATACATGCAGATATGCATTTAAAAAATTAGAGTGTTAAAAATTAGAGCAAGAAACATCATTATGGTAAAATAATATCAAATTCTCTGCAAAAACCATGCTTCATTTTAATAAATTTTTATTACTTTTCAGTCAATAACTGAACTTCAGTTGAGTGACCAATCCCAAGATTTTCAGCTTCCTGAACAGTACGTTTATAAATTCCCAGTAATTTTTCTAAATCTCTTAAAGAATCAGATTTTGCCTGAAAGAATAAGAAAATATTCTTCTATTAATATGATACACAAAAATAAAAATAAAATAGTTAAGTAAAACTGTTTAAGAGAGCTATTTTCTCACATTCAACAAATCTGATTGTGCTTTAAGTTTAAAAGGCTTAGTATATATGTTTGGATATACTACTTAATTTGCATAATAATGTCTTGTTTCCATGGTTTGTCACTTTTTCTTTTTGTTTCTTGGCAACGGCTATGTTGTTCATCTTATGTATAAGTTTGTCATCAGAGTTCTGAGGGTGTGTTAGAAGCCGTATTGTACTACCAGCAACTGTCAAATAAATACGTAATTCACTGGATGTATGATTTTTTGTGTGTGTTGTAGATGCCTTTAGCTCGTGTCGACTAATATATTTAATCTATACTTTCACAATATGGCATAGATTCGTGAGTATAACTAAAAAAATATTAACAAGTATAATTTTAAAATTATAACATTAAGACTTACATAGGATTTGCTTCTCAAAAATATAAAAACTCTTTTTATTCCTTTCATGCCTCGCACCTGAAACACTCTAACAGGCTATCTGGCTTCAGTCAAGATATAGTTTAAAACATGCAATCTAGAGTTTAAATGATATCAGTAAAATGGAAATTTTTAGTCCACATTATATTGACAGTTCAGCTTTGACCCAGTTGACATGCCATTCAATCACATTCCTACAATGTGTGATATTTTCTCAAGCTGCCATTGAAGCCATTAGCTCTGTGGAATGCTACAAAAACAGTGAAATTCTCAAGTGTTAATCCCTTATTCCCATACTGTCATCACAAAACATCAGTTGTTTTACAGTCAATTCCAACACACTGCGGAATCCAAGGAAATGAACTTGTGGACAGATTGGCAAAGAGAGGTGCCGCAATTATGCAGAACATGAGTAAACCAATTGCATATAATTCTATTTCTATAAGACTATTTATCTGGAAGAAATGGAAGGACCCATTTTATACATTAATTGACAGAAATTCTACTAAGTTATACGTTGTTAATAGTGCATACATTCCAGATTTTCCAAGGAAGGATTCAGTAGCCACAATCCGGCTTTCAACTGGTCATGACTGTTTGGCTAAACATCTGTGCCACTTGAAAATTCTTGAAAATTGAGAGTCCTTTCTGCACTATTTGCGATAAACCACAAGTTATGGGTGTTTCCCACCTCCAGACCTGCGAGGCACTGTTGGCTTGAGATCTCTGTAACCAATATTGGGAGGCAAGAGCACTATGGTCAACTTTTTGCTACACAAGGGCTAATTATACTGGGACCTACAGTTTAAAGCCGATTCTGAACAGCAACAAACATCCAGGCCAACAGTGGGACTCGAACCCACAGGAACTGAACCGAATGCCAGCACCCTAGACATTTGGCCCTCACCTGGCTCAAGAGCACTGGGCAATTGATACATTCCTGTTTCCTTTAACTTTTTCTCTCTTATTGTTGTCTGTTTTCTTGTACATTTTTTCTTGCATTTGTTTATTGCTTGTCATAGGAAAATGAAAAAAAAAATATATTGCCAGCTTCAATCATATATATTAAATAAGATATCTTTTGGAGTGTGACGGTCATCTTTAGTTGAACAAAGGGTATAACTGTCTGAAGCAACTTAAGGTTTGAAATTAACTTCCCAGGCACAGAAAATTTGCTTGTAGTTACCTGTGCATAAACCAGTTGGTCTTATTATATATAGAAGCATACCTTGTTATAATATAAAAAAAATCCTAAAAGCTTTAAAAATCAACACATATTCCTGTTATCTCGTTAGCAGACAAGGAAATTTTCAAATGGGGAAGCAAGTTACAAAATTTTTTTAAAAATATAAATATATTTACATCAAAATTTGATTGGATGTAAGATCTTTTAAAATTTAAATCTAATTAACTAAACAGTCTAGATAATGAGCTGCAGGATTTTTTTTTTTTTTTCAAATAGAAATCAATGATTCAGTTTTGGATACACACAAAGTCTCAATTCCAAATTCAAACAAGGAAACAGTGTATTAGATCCTTTATATAATTTTTAGTTTGATAAAAAATCATATAATCATTTAAAACATAATTCAAACAATGATTTAACAACATTTTCATAAAATTAATTAATAAAAAACAAGCATCTAGTTTTAAAATGAAAATACTTAATTTAGTTTATCATTGATTAGTTTCACTGAAATGAATTTTGTAGATATTAGAGAACTTAAAATGCAAAAAAAATTTAAGAGCATTTTAAGTGGTAAATAGATAAAGCACAAAATTACAAGATATTTTTGACAAACTAAAGTAACTGAATCCAAAACATTTACCAAAATTTCAGAGAATCCATCACCATATGCATGATAAATATATGATAACAAATTGAATCAATTAAATGTCAAACCATGGATGTAACAGAATTAACCATTATATTATTCTTACTTTGCACCAATTAAATAAGAAACTTCCGAATTCAGAATGTATCTTATAAAACAGAAGTAGACAAACCTAAACTTATTTAAACTTTACACAGTAATCATATTATAAAATTTAAATTATGTTTTACTAAAATCAACAACTTTCCCAGTTAAATAAGCAATAAATAAAACCAATACATTTCTCATCAGAATCTAATTTATGTACTTAACAAGTATGAATACTCCATGTTATTTCAAGTAATCAGTGCAAATAATCTTGCAATTATGAAAAATAACATTTTTTTCTGCTGATGCTCATCAACCTTCCTCAAAACCGCTAAAAGTTAAAAATCAGGATGCAAGTTTTAATTTTTAACTTTTAACATCATTGAAAAAAGCTGATGGATTGCAACAGAAACAGCTTTTTGTTGCTTTTTTCAATTACATTTATTTGCAGTTTTAAACATTTTTACTTGAAATAACTAGGAAATATTGTTCATATTTCTCACAAGACATGCATGCCTCAGAATTTTGAATTTATTTATGCTTGGAAAAATAAACAGAAGTAAATAACCATAAAATACCTAAACTTCCCACATTCACTGTAATATACACTTTAAATAAAATGGATATATTATTTCTATAATGTTTTTTATATGGAGACCTATTTTGAGAGAAAGGCTGAATGTAAAAATATGACTAGGGTATCAGAATAAAACCCTTGCCATGTAGATGTGCCAGTAGAGGAGAAAAATGTAATTGGGGCAAGGGTTCAGGCATGGCGTATCGGCAAAGTTACCATGTAAAGCAGTGGTTCCCAACTGGTGGTCTGCAGACCACAGGTGGTCCACAAGAGCCTCGGGAGTTTGTCCGTACCACATATAAAAAGGTTGCCAAATAAATGGGGATAAGTAATGTTCATTGAACTAGGTGGACGGATTATATCCAATGACTATCAGGTGTTGAATTAAATTTCTTAAAAGTTTAACATAATTATTTTATTATTTAAATATGATATGTTAGAATGTACGTTAATCCTGTATCCCTTTTTCCTGAGGGATATTCTATACCCCCCATAACCTCCAGAAGGTCTCCCCTAAAGTTGGTAGGGGTTGGTGGTGGTCCACACATGGTTCAGTTTCTGGCTTAGTGGTCTGCAGACTTCTATGAATTGAGAACCACTGATGTAAAGTCTCTGGAAAAAGCATGCACGCTCACTTCTTTGTTTACATTTACTTTTATTACTCACAAACTGAACTTTTAAAATTTAAAATCACACCATTTGTTATCTATATATTATTTCTAAAAGGTTTTATATATGGAGACCTATTTTGAGACAACAGCTGAATGTAAAAATATGATTGGGGTATCAAAATAAAGCTCTTGCCATGCCAGGCAAAAAAAAAAAAAAAAAAAATCCTTTTCCTAATCAAACTGTTTGAAAATTTTTAGGACTAATGAGGTTATACATTAATTCTGTTCCTGTTGAACAGTTAGAGTAAACTAATATAGGAAATAAACTTATGGCAAAAATGTGCCAGTTATGTGAAGTTGTGTGTGATCTACCCATATATGTTACAGAATGTCCTAGTTCTATTTAAATTTATTTTGCCATTTGAGTGAGAAAAAATTAATTATATGCGCAGTATATTTCTTTTTTACTAAGCCAGTTATATTTTCAAAATACTTACGGAAAAGTTTCAATTGAAATAAATAAATATTATTAGGTAGGATATAAAAATTAAATTCAGTTTTTATTTTCGCATAACACAAACATTTTTACAAAAATAAAAACTAGTATGCTGAATATATTTGCACCTGTTTCAATGTTATAAGTTCACTGTCAGATCTTGCAGATTTCCTAAATCTTGATGTTTCTCTAGGTGATTCAACTGATGCAGGTGAAAATTCTTGAGGGAAATCAGCAAACTGACTCCAATAATCCTTCTTTATATTGTACTTTTGAACAACACTCTCAACAAAATCAGCTGCTTTTGAAACAACTTTATAAAGTGTATCACTATTACTGATAATTTTTCTAAAATCATTAAGATGCTGTATTCTGTCCTCTTTTTGAATAGAAACTGAGGAATCTCTGAGAGCATAATAGAAAGATGTTCGCTTTAGACCCACATTTAACAGATCATTTTCAGCAGTGAGAACAGTCATGTCCTTTAACATCTCTTCTAAATGCCTCAGTTCAGACCTCAATACATTGATATTTTGTATTCTTTTTTTATTGTTTGAAACATATTTAATGAGAGATTTATGCATATTGTTGATATCAAATGTCAAACGAGTGCACTGACGCAAATAACTTTCTAACTGAAGAATGCTGTTTTCTTCTACTATATGTTGCATATGAGTAGGTGCTTTAGGGATATTTGCTAGCCTCTGATATAATTTAGTGGCCTGAATGCTGATTAAAATATTTGTGATTTTAGAAATTACTTTTAAAAGTAAAATTAATGATAAATGAATATCTTTCAGATGTGAACAAATGTTTGACAAAGAATCAACACTTGATGCTGGTGTAACAAGCTGACTTTCAGTTGGTAAACTTTTGACTGAGGAACTTTTCTGATCATTTGATTCCTGGAATCTGAAATGAAATTTAATACATATTAAATAATAATAAAGTATATCAATTTACTAGACGTAATACTTTAACTAGATACAGGTTTAACCCTTAGACCATTGAGTTTTCGCCTTCAGATTCTTCCTTCAGCGTTGGGTTATTTTTTGGAAACACGTTTCGGAGGATGTGCGTTTTGAAGAAATGTTCAAAAATGCGAGTTCAATACAGTTAAGTTATTTAAATCAAAATAAATAGTACAAAATAAGTGAAACATAAAACTTTTAAGAATACATATATACGTTTGTATAATGCACGGATTATTTTGTTTATAAATTTCTTATAGTATGATATATTTTAAAGAAAGGTAATATGCATAAACCCACTTCACAGTCTTTACAATATATAGTTTATACATCACTTAGTCCACTATAGTCTTTTCATCACTTTTGTCATCGAATAAATCTGAAAAATCACTCTCGGAATCACTTAAAATGTCAGTTAGAATAGCCTTAAGCTTTCGAAAACCCAAAACTCAGGCTATTTTATACTGTATGCATTCTCAAAATATCACCTATAAATCTACTTAGCAGGAGAGATTGTATTTGAATGCCATTAAGTTCTGCCATTTATTGCTGTATGAAAAAATCAATTTAAAACGTGTTAAACTTGTTTGTAATGTGCAAAACATTCGAAAATCCAGTTGGACGCGTCTAGCATGTTTGTAACGTTGGGGGGAAGACTCTGATGAACGCGCTGAGTGCGTTTGTAACGGTCTAAGGGTTAACAATCATTTGCCATATCAACAGTAATAGCCATTAATAAGTTTACTCATTTTTAGATGCTGGTTTAACAAGCTGACTTTGAGTTGGTAAACTTTTGACTGAGGAACTTTTCTGGACATTTGATTCCCGGAGTCTGAAATGAAATTTAATACATATTAAAAAATAATAAAGTATATCAATTTACTAGAAGTACTACTTTAACTAGATATAGGTTTAGCTATTATTTGCCATATCAACAGTAATGGCCATTCATATATTTACTCATTTTTATATAGGCATAAGAGGAAACTGTGATATGCATTATTGAATCAAATTGAATTTTGAGGCCACATTAGTTTAAAAGCAAAGGCATCACAAGAAAGACAATCAAAAGGTACAAACTGACGTAGTTTCAACACTGTAGATACCTTAGGATACTTCTGAACAAAAGGTAAAAGCCAGCCCAGCAGTTCAAGCCCGATACCAGTTACCACTTCTTGAATATACGCAATCATATATAATTCCCAAATGTGCTGAAGATATTACTTAACACTCTCAACCAACCAAATAAAATTATATTAAGGTTATTCCATTTTTTTTTAAAAATTAATAAAAAATTATCATCTTTTTTAAACAGGAGGTAAAATGATATAACAGTACACCCAAAATTATACTGTAACAATATCCTAATCTTTTGAGACATACAGCAATGAGGAAATTTAAAAATTATATTAGCACTAGAAATAACATCCAATTTTTTAAAACCTATGGAAACCTAGTGTTTTACTTCTTAATGCCAGTACAACAAAAAAAAATTAATGTATTCTGCATATATTATGTCCAGAATTTTTATATATTTTTGCACAACTTACCTCTTTTGTAATTCTCTTATTTGGATTTCATCCTGCATGATTCTTTCTTTAGATTTCTCTAGCGCCTGTTTGCAGTCTTCAAGCACAACGTCAGATCTGCTCTTAGAAATCTTTAGAACCTCATCAAGCTGGTTTTGCAGATACTCCAACTAAATTCATTAAAGCAGCAAAATCACATATCTCAACATTCAATAAATAAATGAATATATATATAAATGGATGGATGTGTGTATGTTCTAGCATCACTTTGGGACACCTGGAGCAATTTCAACCACACTTGGTACACACGACTTATAATCTGGGAAGAAACAGTTGGGGGGGGGGGGGTAAGACTGGGTGTTGATATTGTTTCTAACTATACAAATTTATATAACAAATAAAATTCTGAAAATTAACATATTTATATTTATATATGTATATATATATATATATATATATATATATATATATAAATGGATGGATGTGTGTATGTTCCAGCATCACTTTGGGACACCTGGAGCAATTTCAACCACACTTGGTACACACAACTTACACAATTTAGCAGTCTATGCTTGAATTTTAATTTTTGTTTATTTCTATTGTTTATATTTTACATGTTTATATATATATGTGTGTGTGTTCCACCATAACTCTGGAACACCTGGAACAATTTCAACTATACTTGGCACACATGTGATTTACAATCTGGAAAATAATACTGTGGAGATAAGACACCCCTAGGGAAAGGGGGGACATGTAAAAATAATTGAAATTGGCTGATATTAGTGTTGAATTGATAGTTTTCAGGGTCGCTGGGGGGGAGGGAAGGGGTTAAAAATAAAATGTCCAAAATGACTGAGAGTAGTGTCGAATCCATAGTTTTTGGGGTCGCTGAGATGAATAGAGGAAACTAAAATTGTGGTTTATAATCAAGTTTTGAATTAAATTAATATTATAGTGAATTTGAAATTTTACTTTATAATTTGCATACTGTACATATACTTTTAAATACCTGTACATAAAATTACTTAGATTTTACACTATAGGTAGAATTCATTCCTTTTCCTGCCTAATAAAAAATTGGGGGAAATAAATATCCGGTAAATGCTGGGTAAACAGCTAGTATATATATAACAAAAACAAGAACAAAATCTCATCAAAAGAAAAATAGTTATAGTAAGCATATCTAAATATAATTCTTTTCTCTTACATTATTAATATTTATAATCAACACATCTGTATAAAAGTCCATTGATCTATTTTTATTTTATTTTTATTTCTTGTACATAAAACACAAATAAAAATACACAGGGATAAACATTTGTAAAATAACATACCTCTTCTTTCAATTTCTTATTTGCAAGGATATCACTTCTTATAGATTCTACAATGTAATAATAAAAAAACTATATTAGAAGTCTTGGAGAAGAAGAGTGGACAAGATAGGTAAGACAAAGCATGACAGAAATATATCAATATTATTATTCCAGTTTTATTCACAATTTTTAGAATGATAAAGAAAATGAATGGCATTGGAGAATTTCAGAGGAGAAAGACAGAGAGAGAGAGAGAGAGAGAGAAAGAACTACAGAGAGATGTGCACATTTATGAAATACACATGTAATTAGAATTTCAAATTTAAAAAAAATTTAAACATTTTGTATGTAAATAAGATTTTTTTTATTTAAACAAATCCTTTATTTTTCATATACTTGACTTTCATCTACTATGCAAAAAAAGTTTTAAAGGGCATGGAACATAACTGCATTTAACAAGTTAATTTATTATTATATATCTTTTTTGTGAATAAGTTAACATTGTAATTCTAGAAGAAAATTATTTGAAACATTTTGAAAATAAGGAGATTAAAAAAAGAAAAAGGCATAGTACATATAATGCCCAATATTTCTTGGACAACCCCCTTGTAGAAAAATATGAGACAAAATGTGGCACGGAATTTTTAACTGTTATCATAAGCCCCTCTGTTGTCTAAAAATGCAAATTGGAAATGCATTACTAAAAATGAGACTGTGATACTTATAATACAGACACTGACTTCGCTGCCCAACAGATGGTGTCTAAGATTACTATAACAACATCAGTCTATAAGTTTCTGGCTATTTTGAAACTAGTACCAGTAGCTATGGAAACTCAGAATACTATTTTTCATGCTGTGCATACACAGAAAGAATAAAGAAAAATCTGGAAGAATTCTAAAAGTAAACAAGATTGAGCCCCAAAACTTTTTTTCCCTCCTACGTCAGGACAATGACCACATCGGCTATAAGCCCTCTAGCAGCCCAATAAAAACTAGCCTTGTTATGAAAGTTGTTAGGAGGGCAGTTCAAAAAAGAAAGTGCAGGATAGCTTGTTAAATGAGTAAAATCCATAAGAGTGCCTGAAGAACACAGGATACAGTCAGGTCTATCTACCATTCCAATATGACCCAGGTGATACTGTAAAAAGTCATGGCCAGTTAAAAGTCTAAAATTAGCAGTGAAGACCAAGCAAGGAAGGTTCATGGTGATTTTGAAGAGACTTTTGTAATTTATATTTTATTACTCCACAAATTTGCTGGTTGGACAGAGTAAAGTGTGGCTGCTGCAAGTTACATCCGTTTTTTGCAAGGATGTCGGCTTTTTCATTTTCTGGAATCCTGCAGTAATTAGGAATCCATTGAAGGACAATTTTCCAGCCTATAGAAATTGCTTAGTTAAGAAGCTTCTTAGTTTCTTCCACGTGGAAGGAATCACTTATTATATGTGAAGTAATAGCTAAGAACTTAAAACTTAAGCCCAAAAACTTTTGGGCATAGCTATTTTGAAATAAAACTAAAACTAATAAAAAAACAACTAAAATAAATAAATTAACTATAAGCACAACTAAAATTAATAAATTAACTATAAGCACTTAAAGTTTCTAATTCTAAGATTATAAAACAAGCAAAAACATCTTATAGACAGATAATATATTTCAGTAAATTCTTGCGAATTAATAATAGTGCTAAACCAAGAAAAAGTTTTAAATCAAGAAAATATGACTAAAAATGTTCCATTAAAATATTACAGAAATAAAATAAGCTTTTCCCACAAGAGTATATTTACAAATAAATGTATATTTACGAGACTTTGTTGAAGGCTCAGATTGATACGCAATTTCAACTTTAGGATCTTTTAAAATATAAATAATTTTATCTCGTAGATCTTGTTCATGAGTCATGGATAAAAGCTGGCGTATATTTGTGTGCAGTTGCTCTTCATTTCTCTGAAAAATAAATCATAACTTTATAATCAGGAAATTAAAAGTTATAATTTAATAATGAAAATTTTGATTAAACATAAAATGTGACATGACATAAGCACTATATAATTTGGCAAAACAAAATTTAAAATATGTACTTTTGTAACAAACAATTTAATTTAGATGTATCTTAAGATTTGCATTAAATAAATAATTTAAATCTAATATATGCCTTTACCTTCAATTCATCATTTTCTGCAGATACTTTAAGAAAACGCTCTCTCTCCTCAAATACACTAAGCTGGAGCTCAACTAAAGCTTTCTGTAGATCAGATATTTTTTCTCCTCTTCTTAAAACTTCCTCTTCTAACTCATGCTGTGTGAGAATTTCAACAAATATTTGATTGGCACAATCTGAGATGATATAGGAACTGCTGAGCTAATTAATTTACAAAACCTCAATAATAGTAATACTCCTGGAAAACTTAAAGGGCAAATTAAAAAAGAATTCACCGTACAATAAAAATTAAAGTACATTTTTTTAAAAGCTATTACAATCACTAGTACAAATGTTATCTTCTTGGGGGGGGGGGGCACCTATACAGTCCCCCCCCCCCCATTGAAAGAAACAAAAAAAATTCTCACAGATAAAGTGAGAGTGTCTTCATTGACAAGTGTCCTGCACTGGCAAACAACATTTTATCTTTTTAAGTTTAAAAGAGCCTATTTAATGCTAACTATATATATATTTCTACTGGTACCAGTTAAACTCATCTGTCAGAAGTATGGTTATGGCAAGAGTTTGATTGCTACTAGGAAACTTTTCCTTCTGATTTAATTCAAGTTTCCTGAAGGAGTGTATAATTTACTTAATTACATAAAACAGAAGCAAACTGCTAAACCACCATAACTTTGACAATATTATGAAGAAACTCTCATATCACATAATTTTGAGAAACTCTTATAATAGTTCCCTCTCTATTTCTAGACCAAAGTTCAAGAACATTGCGAGTAATTTTTTACAAATTTTAAAGACCCATCTACTTACATCACTATAAAATATCCTCCTATTTTAGAAATATATGAGTTTAAGTTGATAGCATACAAGATAAAAATTTTATCAATAAGAAAAGTTTTCAAAAATTTACGGTGACCACGGCTCTCGCTTATACGCCCTATCGAACTACTGACCAGTCACTACGTAACAAAACCTGTATACACAGTCGAGGGTTGATTTCCCAAGTTTGGAGCAGCTCATTTTTATAGGCCTGGGCACCGAACGGACAGTACAGATCTGCCGACCAAATTGGGCAACTCTGGGCCCCTTATCAATAAGAAAAACCAAATTGTTATAATATATGGATCTTCAAAATTTAAAGATCCCTGGTAAGGGTTTTTTAAATTTTCAACCGGAATATTTGACAACATTTTTGTAAAAAGGGCCCAAAACATTTAATGACTTTTAATAATCCTGAGAACTTTGTGTCTGAAAGGATATAAAACACAGAACCTCAATAACAAGTCCTTTAAAACAGTGAATCACATTGACTCACCGCTGGGCTATATACAATGAAACAGACTGCTTAAGCTAGAAGAAAATTTTTTAGACCTTCATGAAACTTTTCTTTAAACCTGTTTTACCCATCTTTAAAGTCACAGCATTGTTATGTACATAAAACAAGCCATCAATAATGCTACTTTAAATGCAATGACACTGTTTTGAAAAGCTTTTTCAAAATAATATGACAAAAAATTATAATTATTTATTTCAGAATGCAGCAAATACAATGTCAGTTTTCCTCTTTTATTTCAATAAATTTCAGATATTTCTTGCATTTTTTTAACTCTAAAGAGACAAGAATTTTTTTCTTACTAAAAAGACTGAACGTCGTCATTTTGACGGTTAAAAATAAAATCAAGAATTTAAAATACTTAATTTTTTTAAATGGTTAAATACTTAAATTTTGAACTATTTCATACCAATATATAATAAATTATTATATATTTAGATATATTTTTATGCAGGTATGGCGAGCTGACAAGCTGGCATGGTTTATCCATAAAAATATATGCATGGCTTGTACAGTTTTTATTTTTCAACACCAATATTCCTGAAGAGCCCATATTTCTGTTATTTGCAAAAGGGGGAAGAGACGAAAAGTAACAAACACTTTTCCAGTATAATTTTACAGATTTCTGCCTGTTTTCTATATTGTCGTCAAATTGACTGCTTTCAGTCTTAGTAGGTATACAACACATTTTCTCCTTCTCTTTATTATCAAATATAATTTTGCAAATGCATGTGCATATTTTGCTTAAAATTAGAAAAAGTCATAAAATTTCTGAAGCCTGAGGACATAAATACAGACAAAGTGCTCAATATTATGCCCGAAACCATCAAAATGACGGCAGCCATCTTTCTAGTGTTAATTGTGTATGTCTTACTAAATTTCAGTTTTAGACAAATAATTTAAGAATGATTTTAAAGCAAAAATTCTGTATTGTATGACATTCAATTCATAATAATAAAGTTTATCTGTCAGTCCATATTTTTATAACTCTATTACAGATAACTTTGAAGATATATTAAGAAAGTAAAATACTGCTTTTACATACCCTGTCAGCCACTAAATTTTTTAAATGCTTATCAATTTTTTCTTTATATTTATCATCTTTCCCCTGATACTCTTCAAATTTCTTTTGGTAAAAATTTAGCAGGTTTTTATCATCAATATCAGAGGAAATACTTTTTGAACTACTTGAACGAGAGGATGAATTTTTACCAGCCATCATAAAGAACTTGCTTGTATAAATTTTTCTTCAAGACTGTAGAGAGAAAATTAAATGCTATTTTTAAAAAAGATAATAATACTACATGCATATCTCAGATTGTTAAAATAATAGAATTTAAATTATATAAATACCATATCTACAAACCTTTGATAATTTTCATTTAAAAATATTGCATGGCCTAATGATATTCATAACTTCCAAACTTAAAAAGCAGTCACTATTTTTACTTCTTAAATATAGATCTTAAATTACATGTTGCTTTGCCTTCAAGTATGTCAAAAGTGACCCGAAGAAAGGTGAAATCACTTCTGTTGAGACATTGCAGATAAAAATATAAAACACAAAATAAGTTATTACAGATAAAAATGTAAAGCATAAAATAAGTAATGACAAATATGAAATAAACGTAAGTGCTCAAAGCAGAATGACTGAACTTCTAGATTGTTTTACAGTTATTATAATTGATAGAAAATAGAACCCCACCCATAAAAAAATGGTCTCAAAGTAAGTCCCATAGTTATACATGGCTGTAACGGAAATTAGTTGTATTTTTCATATGTAGAGGGCGTTAGTCGTCCAGTGTCCTATGTGAATTCAAAATTGCTTTTGTCTTTAATGTTCTTCAGTGTAAAAACGTTTTGCTTTGTATTGAACCACCAAATTTGAGTATGGACGTCCGTTTAATGGGCGATCATATAATAAATGAGTTATTGACCAGGATATGAGTGGCAGATTTTATTTGAGTCTGCTTTGGTCAATCATTTTTTGTGAAAATGGCTACTGTGTGCTCAACATAGACATATAATTTCAAGATTTTTACCTAAGAGATGAGTAAGAGCTATTAAAATTACAGGTAATCTAAATCAGATACCATAAGTGCTCCATATAAAGTATATGAGCCACACATCAAATACAGAAGCAGGAAGCTCGACAAAAAGTTATTACCGTTGTAAAACAAGGTAAGACAATCTTTTTTCGGAAGCATCTTTGCTCAGTAAGTTTTATATGCCATTTTTTTAATACTAAAATGATTTAAATATCAATGCTGATAAGTTTCGCTAATTCTGCTCTTTCATTTGAAAGAATAATCCTCCCAATGCTCCTCACAGGCAACTGATTTAAGGAGCATGACAGAGATATTTCCTAGCTACAATGACCTCCTTGGTCTCCAGATCTCAATGAGATCTGCTCCAATCAAACCTTCAAGAACTGAATCCACAATTCATCATTTTTGGGAAAATATTCCCTTTGAAAATTATAACGACGCTCTACTTAATGGCGATCTCTATTTAAGGACGATATTTCCTAGTCCCGGCCCCTCCGACATTATGGGAAATGTTACTTTTTCACAAATTCTGTTTAAGGGCGATCTCTACTTAAGGACGATTTTTCACGGTCCCTTGAAAGTCGTTAAACAGAAAGCCAACTGTATATTAAAAATCATCCATTCATGTATGTCAAATCAAACTGATATTGAGTTAAAAACAGCCAAACAAAATATTAGCCACACGTGTGCACTAAGTGTAATCTACCTATCTTTGACTTACAAAATTTGTCAAATTATTTTAAAAACAACAAAAATGATAATGATGCAGCTACTTTTCTTTTCAAAACTCACTGTGAAGTGAAAAAATTTCCTTAAAAATACATGTTTCCTAATCATAAAATTTGAAGAGATAATGATTTAAATTGAAAGAAATATTAAAAGCCAGATGTGTACAGATCCAGATGTGTACAGATGTGTTGGAAATATAAGTATTAATCTATGATCACTCTATTTTGAGCAACATATTAAAAAATTATCACTTTTCGCATTCAATGCAGGTAATTTTCCTTTATTTTCTGTTTAGCAGTGTACAAATACTGAATATGGAATCATTATTTTGTAAACAATAAATAATATTATTAATGTTGTATTTTCTGTATTTACACACCACCTAAATCGAAAATAAAGCGAAATTAACTCTGTGTTGAACATCTTTATACTATATGATGTATAAAAGTCTCTTTTCTTTTTTTTTTTAACATTTGATAATGACATTATCTAGGGTCAACATAATGTTAACATTTACCCAATTGAAAAAAAATTATCAATGACAAATTTGTCATTTTTTGTTGTTTTTTTAACATCTTTTGTGTTGTTATGCTAATTGAGGGCCCGTATTGTGTAATATATAATCGCACTTCAGTAAAAATATGGAAGGTGGTGGCTTAGGTTCAGTGTTTGGTGGGCTGGTGAAAGATTTAAATCTTAAAATATTAAAATAGAAATGTAAATATCCTTTTTTTTCTTAGTCCCGTAAAATCCTACATTTCTCTTAACTAACTCCTGTCTTGTGGTTGCTATGCAGTAATCCAATACATCTTGTTTGGCCATTTCGGTTTGGGCGTGCGTGGCTTGATCCCCACGTGAGGGGGTAGGCAATAATATCGAAACCAGCCCAAAGGAATGTTGATGATTCCCACAGAAGCGCAGGCTCCCTGCACCCCTTTGAGGAGCACAGGCCCTGCACGCAGATGGATACAGCGCTGGGTGCCGGCAACGTTCACAGTGAAAAATATTTAAACAAAAAAAGAAAAGCTAATAAAAAGCCAAGTTTTGTGCAGAGAAAAAAAATAATGACTGTCAACAACAAGTTGGGGAAACAATGCTCCCAGTTTCAGCATGTGTCGTACACAGGGGCTTCGGCGTGTACAGGAACTCCTTTTCGTCGCCCGGCTAAGCACGCGGAGGTTTTTTGGAGAAAAAAAAAATTTTGCGTGTGAGTTCAGTCTTCTTGAGGAGACTCTCCCTGCTGTCTGCTATGCTTGACTGTTGAGGTCTCCGCCATGACTGAAGATGCCCGCCTAGTTCAGCGCCACTTCGAGAGGTGAACCATCCGCCGACTGCATTGGAAGGCATGCCTCTGTCTATTCCTGTCTATACTCCCTTTCTTTTCCTTTTCAACCTCTCCTTTTTTTTTTTAGTTAAAATACAGCCGGCTGAGGTAATATGCATTTTTATTATAAATATTTTTTTTGAGCTCATTTAAAAGTTAATAAGGAGTAATAATGCGTCACAAGCCACCTCTAGTGTAAAATGTATGATGTAATATTTCAATTGTAAAAAAAATGTAAATTAATAAGGCATTGTTAATAATTGTAATTGATATTTTAATATGTTTTTAAATTTAATAAATTGTTGTTGCCTCTAACCTTGAATTCTGTCGTTTTGAGTTGGTTTTCTTGTCATATCACCATATTAACATTTTAGCCTATTTTTTTTAAAGTAAGGAATGCTATACGATCGCTCTCCTTTACACTATGTGTAGAGTGGTTAACCTTAATAGTAAATTAAAATATAACAATGGTAACTAACCCAAATAAGAACCATAACAGTATGATACTGAAATTTTCTCACAGGAAAAGGATGTTAAAAATATAAAAATGAATTCTTTTACACCCAAGTTATCCATTTTAAGTAAAAACTCCAAGAAAGCTGTTTTTTATTACAAAGGACAAATTATCCTTGGTCACTAATTTGACGTGAAAATTAAGCAAAAATTTGTTATTCATAAGATCAAACAGCAAAGTAAAAATTATTGAATCATTAAGTATAAAAATGAACATTAATGCATGTAAATAGTAAATAGTATAGCTTGTTAAAATTACTTACAGTTTTAGTTTTAATCAGATCAAAAATTAAAATTTATTGTAATCAAGAAATAATTTTAACAACATTTTAGCACCTAATAGCTGAGAATTTACTTCCTGTCTTTATGTAATTTATTAATATTTTTTAAAAATTTAAAAATTACAAGAAAACTTATTAAAAGATTTTTCCATTTTGATCCTTAATTTAGTAATAGATGAATAAAAGACAGATAAAAAGAGATGAATAAAAGACAGATAAAAATAATTTCAAAAACAATATTAGCCTTTGAAAAGTTCTGAGAGGTCAAAAACACCACTATTGTATCTGATTTTCAAAAATTAGCCTTAGAAAATTGTTGTTTGGCCTTATTAAATTAAGATGAAGAAGAATTTTAACTAAATTATTACCATTTGTAAGTAAATGATATTAGGACTTACAAAAGAACTTTTAAAGACAGATGCTATTGCAGTTTTTAAACATTGATGAAATTTCTGAAAATCACTCATTAAGTACAGAGAAGAAACAGAATATTTCATATATATTTGTAGATAATAAACAATAACAGAAAAAAAAATTTAATCTCAGCAAATTTTCAACTCAAAAATTTTAAGACATAGTAATTTTAATGTAACTGTCTTATAACAAATAAAAATACTCTAATTAAATGAGCTATTAAAGTAATTACATTTCTAAAGAAAATAAAGTAGTTAAAAAGAGAGTAAAGTTTTCACAAAAAGGTTTTAAATCTTAGTGTAATTTGTTGCCCTTAATAAATTTATAGCATAGTAGTCAATGGCAATACAAGTCAAATTTTAAATTTGAATATTTACTTAGGAAAAATGGTTTTAAATTTCAGTGACAGATTGTCACTTCAAATCAATACCAACATTGTTTATAGTATGCTAAATAGACACTTACAATATAACCTTAAATATATGAAGAAAATCTTCTTCTAACATAATACATTTTTCTTTAGAAGTACTTCCTGGCAGATATCAATCAATGCAAGAACTTTGCATTTCACAATCCCTTAGTAGTACATTTGATATGACTAGAAACCTGTGAGATAAGTATTTAATTCTCATAAATATAAAAACATAAGCATATATCACTTTGAAAAGATAGAATTAACAATTACAGAAATACTATTTCCTGAACTACCTTCATTTATGTCTAAAACAGCTATATAGGCATTTATTCATGTCTTCAGTCCTAAATGTGTTAAGCTTATTATAACATAAAAAGAATAATGCTTAAAAGTTTTATAAGCATGTATTTATAAGAATACTTTTAGTATATTTTTATGATAAAATAAGCAATATATCGTAATTTTGTTAAAAATTTATAAGATGGCATAAAGGTCTTAGGATAGAAAACTAGATTTGAAAATATCATTTAATTTTAATGGCTCCTAAATCAAATTTACTAAGAAATGGATAAAACAAATTTTAATTTTTTTTAGACAGTCTTAATAAACTTTTTAATATGTAATCCCTTCATAGGTTAAGACTAAAAGCAATTGAAAACAATAAATCTTAAAAGGCTATCAATTATCATGCAATATTTACTTTTTTGTTTTGCTAGTGACAAAGTATTTAGGAATAAAGGGTTTATATTTCTCAACTGCAATCAAATAAACTTTCTTCAATGGAATTGAAAAAAATATATCATATATAAAAGTCCTTTTATTATAAAATAATGCATAGTAATGTCATTATCACACTGTAGTTCAAGCACTGAAGATTTGAACAAAATACCAAATTATAAAATTGATAAGAAAATGAAATGACCAGTCCTTAGCCTTAAGTCTAGTCCCTAAGCAAATGTGAAGGTTTCTTAAACTTTCTATTAAAAAATTCCCCGAACAATTTAATAAATATGCACATTTCAGGAAAGATATTTTATTAAATTTTTTGTTGCATGCATATTAGAAAATTCTCCTTTGAACTTTTCAGTTACAAACAATTACAAAAGATACAGGTTTTTTTTTTAATTTTAAGGTAAATAGTAAAAGAAGAAAAAATTTGCATTGATGGGTACTGATATTCTAGAGGAAAAGACTAACAACAAATCTTAAAATTAAGATGAGGTGGTTGCTAAAGTTTCCTTTAAAGTAAACCATTTTGTGTTTAAGGACTAAAACATGAATTTGAAATATTGCATTATAATGTTGAATAAAAAAATTTAAGAGTAAAGACTCGTGTAAAACATCAGACTACTTTGATTGGCTTTTTAATAAATATGGACTTTTACAATAACGTGAAATTTCTCTATCTTTATTACTTAGATTTTAAATTCCCTTTGGAGATGGATGGCTTTCCGTTAGTTTCAACCGCACCCTTGAAAAGTTGACGGACACATTTTGAAGAAGCAAGATACAATGGAATGAACAAAGCAACTGCACATGTATTGGGTAGTGGGTAACAAGATGATTCAGTAGCTCTATAAGTGAGCGAAAAATTAATTATCATAAGAAAGAAGGGATCAAAGAATTTATAAAGTTCATCATAGATATTTCAATAAATATTTTTATCTGCAGAAACCGTGTATTAACCAGCCCATAGAATCGGATAAGTTGAAAATTAATTTTACATGTGACAGCTAAAGAATCTTGTTTTCCGTAGCAAGAAACAACACTTAATAACACTTTTACATTAATTTTATTATTTATTTATTTATTACAATTAATGGATAACTAATATTTAATCGGTCTAATTTTAGAATGAAATATTGGTCGTAAGGTAAAAAGAATAAGAAAATAAGATACAATATTGTGTCTCTTGAAAGATAGGTATCAGATGTGTATATTTACATGAAAAAGAGAAAAGACGAAAAGAATTACGGCAAGAATTAATATATTTGTACAAATACATTATTATAATGAAAACTAAACATTAATGATTTTATGCCCGTAAAAAAAATATCCTTACTTCTCCCATTGCACGAGAGACAGCGAATTTCAGATGTAAACAAACAAACGTTGAATTTGAATTTGCTAAAGTTTAGTTGTACATTCGCGCTTGATGTAACTCACCCCCGGATTCGATCGGGCCTAGTCTCAGCCCGTACGAAAAGAGTTCGCATCCGAGATTCTCCCCGTCCGAGCCTAGTCTCAGCCCGTACGAAAAGAACTCGCATTCGAGAAACGTCAGAAATGACGTCACGAAGGGGGCGTTTTCGTATCCTGGGAGAAAATCGGTAGTCTCGGGCCACTTTTCGGACGCTAAACTCACTTCATATTTCTCACTTAGCGGGTAAAATTTCTCACTGAACTTGAGTCGGTGAGAAGTGTATTTAGCGTGCGAGTTAAGATGGCGCCGCGTGTTTTGTTTTGATTGTGTTCAATTGAAAGTACATTCATTTTTGTAATTAAGAGAAATAAAAGGCTCTAGTTACGCATTTTAGTAGTAGGAACAGTAAGTAAATTTATTTGATTGATGAAATGCCTCTATATAAAACATCTCAGCCTTCGTGGTATTTGAAAAATAAATTAATCTACTCTAAAGTAAAATTAAGATTGTTACGAATTTAATTTGTAAAGAAATACTTGAATTATTCACTGTTAAGACACTGAATTGAATGTATGTATTGGATTTTTAAATAAGTTTAGCAGAAAATACTCAGATTGGTTTACTTAACAGAATCAACTATGTTTTGTTATTTGAAGGAGTGAAGAAAGAGAGAATTTAAAATGCCTCTGCCTTCAATTTTAAATTTACAATGGTTGTGAAATAGGCAGTCTAAAGTAAACAAAATGTGTTATTATTGACTAAAGTAAGCTTTAAGAAAGTTGAATGATTGATCTTAATCTTTTAACCGAAAATTACTAAAGATTAAATTCTAAAATTATTGTGCATAGATCTATCTACCTTGTGGAATTTAATGTTACATGAATCATATTACTAATAAATTGCCTGAAGTTACTATATATATTTCAAATTAATAAATAGCTTCAGTTATATACCTGATTTTAAAAATTTTTGATGATCTTATTCAATTAAAAATTCATGCTCTTCATAATTCCCGTGTGAATTATTATGGCTGTTATAATATGAAAGTTAGTTGTAATAATGCATAATGTATTGAAAACATGAAATATTTCTTTTACTCAAGTAATGAAGTTACATATTTTAAGGATATTTATTTAAATTTTTCATACAGTTTTTTTATAATCTTATGTTTATTTTTGCTAAGTTTTATTATCCTAAATTTTCAGATGTTACTTAATGTATTCCTTGACTTTTAAACAGAAGGAGGATAAACATAGATTACATGTAATTTACATTATGCTGTTATGCATGTGAACATAATACACATAAATATCTTGTTTAAGTTTATAATTGATAAATGTCTGAAAAAGTTAACATTTGATTGTATAACTGTACTAATAGATATAAAAATATCAAATGTATAATTAGCTTTTTATGTTGATCCTTTTGTTTGTTAAAGTTGCTTAAAATGTCTTAAAACCTTTTAAATATGCTATTGTTGTGATGTTTAAAATTGTAATCACTATTTTCTTCCCATATTGTAATATTGATTGCCATTTTATCCTTCTTCACATTGATACTTGTTCATGAAAGGACCTTAGTTGAAAATGTATCTATTCTGCTAGTTGGGTGTAAACTTTAAAACAGAATTAAATAATTTTCTGTTTTGAGGTTTTAATCTTGCTGGCAATTTCATCAATTTCATGACTAAAGAAAGCTGTAGGATGAAATACTTTAAGAGCTACTGTATGATGTTAATAGATTATGGGACATTCCATGAATAAGTGGACATCAGATGAAAAAAATTTTTTTTTAATTTCTGCAAGTGTTATATATCATTATTTTCAGAAATAACTGAATTTTTGTAATTTGATAAGAATAATACCATTTCTCACAGGAAACATGCCTTAAAATACAACAGAAAATACTCTTTTTGCATTGACCATTTGACCTTAACTGGTAACACACATATTTTGTGTGTTGCAAGTAACATGTGTCTGTAATACGTGTACATAACAAAAATTTATTTTAGAGGTGCAAATTTAATGAAACTACATATAAATTAACTAAATATGTTTTATTTGATTGTTACAATACAATTAAAATCAGCATCATGTAAACAAAAATTACTTTTTTACTCCAGAAGCACAAGAGTTGCACACTTTTTTCAAGCACTCTAGGCAACACGGATTTTCGCATTTTATACATTTATATGCAGTTTGCCTCCGTTTTTTGATAAGGACAATATTGGCACGTTTTTCTCGTGGGAAGCTTATAAGAAATTTGAGAGGTGCTATGTGTTTCTTCAGGTTCTCTAAGAATGTCTCGTGCTATTTTTTTTTTAGGTCATCCGGAAGGTTTGGGATGGACAACAGACATTGCACTTGTTTTTTTAACAAACTTTTTCCTAATGAATTTATAAAGTCAAAACGTGTCATTACAGGCATCTCATCATAGCTGGCATAGATAATGCCAAAATTTACAAGACTAACCGCTGTCATATTGTAAAATATTGTCAGGGGCAACCGTCTCAACATTCTATTCGGTGAATAGTTTGCGATAATTTTGTCTAAATTATCCACTCCTGATTTTGTTGAATTGTAAAAACTTATTATTTCTGGTTTATTACTCGATTGGTTGGTAAATTTTGAGTTATGCAAGGAGAATATCAAATTGATGGCTTTATTTTGTGTTGTCATTAAAGACAAAACAAAATAGTAGGAGACTACATTTTAATTGACTGGTTAGGAAAGAAAACTGTTCGCACATAAATTGCTCAAGTACTCATTATTGAAGATGATGATATCAAAGTTCTCTGTATGCATAAACTGGATACTCTAGGACTAATTTATGCATTTCCTTACAAAGAAGACAAGTGTTGGATCACGAAAACTCAAATTAAGCAAAAGCTGAAAAGAACCATCAATAGGAACTGATGGTTCAAACACTAGAATTAGAAGTTGGTTTGAATTTGAAAAATGTATATGTGCTGAGTAATGTATGAAAATCAAGTCAGTTTCAATGTTATTCATAAAATGTGATCTTTTGTAAGTTAATTATAATAAATTTGTATTTGATATTTCAAGCCATTCTTAACAGAACTTTTGTCATTCCATTACCACATGATTTCATTAAGTCTAATTAATTTTATAATATTAATTATTATTTTGATGTTGAAAAATGACTGAAACTTTTAGTATTGAATCAGGTTTTGTTGCTGACATTATTTTTTTGTTTTGTTACTGCAACAGTTGGCTGAATTTTTATTTGTTATTCAATGTTTTTATTTGTTATGTCCAAAATATATCATTCCGTTACCACAAAAAAAGTGATATTTTTTAAACATAGATAATGTGTAGTTTTAAATTATCTGCATTTTTCATTTTAAGTCATTAAGATGTTTATAGTTTGCCCTATTTTCTTTTTTTATTTTAATATTTAAGTTAGTAGAATCTGCGATATATGTTGTGAATGCTTGTTCAAATGTCATTCCCTTACTCATGGGAGGTCCCTTATATCAAGTTAAAAGTTTTAAGAAACTTGTGTGTTGAACTATGAACATGCTTAACAGGAATTATAGTAAAAATTATGTCCTCTATTTTGCTTTTCTATTGTTATTTAACCAATCAATGTCAGATTATAAGAGAATTAATATCCCTGTGTAAATTTTCTTTCAATAAGGCAAGCTTTCATTTTTTTGCTCTTGAAAATTTTGTATCTAGTAAAAGCTTACAAATAATTAATATATTGATTACATTTCCCTGTTGCTGTAGTAGTTTGAAATACATAACATTTAGATTGTATGTTGTTGTTATATATGGCAATTTTTTTTTTAACTAAATCCATACAAATTATATACTGCTGATACTGCTGGCCATTCATTTAAGGGGGTACCGTATGGGTAGCTAGCATTACCCCCATTTGTATGCAATATCAGTTTTCTTGATCTTATTTAAAGAGAACAATGAAAATTTTACACATTTTTAGCTTTAATTTATATATTTCAACATACATGATCACAGATTTCTATATTTTCTGTTTTTAATATCTAACGAGAATAAATAAATTATTAAAAATTAATGTTAGTTAATTAATTAATATTTTATTATATCTTAATTCATTACATCTAGTTAAATATACACGTTTGAATAAAGGGGATAGATACTGCTTATTCCGCTGGCTTTCTCAACATGAAGTTAGTCGAATAATAGAAGTTAATTTGATTGAAAATTATTAGAGCTTTTCTTCTGTATCACTTGAAATGGATCATCTGGAGAGATGACCTCTGGATAAAAGTAATTGCAAGCAGAATCTTTCTTTAAAAAAGAATTACAGATTTTTAAAGTTCTAGTAAAAATTTATTATTTTTATTTAGCTTCGACAGCATTTAACCTAAATACTATGGACCCCCTTAGAAAGTCCATTACAAAAAAGAATTTTTCAATTATGCTTGTAATCCTGAAGAAGTTTTATCTTAACATTATTGTTCGAGATACTAAGTTTGAAATATCACTGTTATGAGTACATAAAACTAAAAATATGATAGTTCTACTTTTATTTAATTTATGTATGAATATATATAAATACACTTTCAAATACTTACTTTCACACACACACACACATGTGAAAAATGTATCCATCTGTGTATACACACATGGATAAATTGTTTAATATTTTGTTTATTTAGACCTTTTTATTAATTTTGTATCTTACCTATTAAATACAATTTATTTGCTGATTATTCAATTTCTTTTGGTCAGATTTAATTTAATATCAATTTTTCATCCTCTTCTGTATAAATGCGCACTTATGTATAAAACTCAAATTAAACAAATGTGTAAAGAAAAAATAATTCAAATTGCTGTTTTTCTGCAGTCAGTTGTATTCTTTTCCGAGACAGCACTTTACTGTTTCCATAGTAACGATATAGAAATTACAGAAAAATAAAGCAATGTTATTGGCTTATCGTTTATCGTTATCAGAAAAAACGTAGTAGCTAGTGGGCGGTGCTTATCCAGAATTCGAACGGTAAAAGCTTTCTCACTGCGTACGGAAAAGGTGGCTGAGACTACCGATTTTGCTCGCATCCGAGAACAGCGTACGAGGTGAACTGCATCTCGGACGGGGAGAATCTCGGATGCGAACTCTTTTCGTACGGGCTGAGACTAGGCCCGGCAGTTCACCTCGTACGTTGTTCTCGGATGCGAGCAAAATCGGTACTCTCAGCCACCTTTTCCGTACGCAGTGAGAAATTATTGTTTTACCGTTCGAATTCTGGATAAGCACCGCCCACTAGCTACTACGTTTTTTCTGATAACGATAAACGATAAGCCAATAACATTGCTTTATTTTTCTGTATTTCCTATATCGTTACTATGGAAACAGTAAAGTGCTGTCTCGGAAAAGAATACAAGTGACAGCAGAAAAACAGCAATTTGAATTATTTTTTCTTTACACATTTGTTTAATTTGAGTTTTATACATAAGTGCGCATTTATACAAAAGAGGATGAAAATTTGATATTAAATTAAATCTGACCAAAAGAAATTAAATAATTAGCAAATAAATTGTATTTAATAGGTAGATACAAAATTAATAAAAAGGTCTAAATAAACAAAATAAATTTGTATATAACAAATTTATCCATGTGTGTATACACAGATGAATACATTTTTCATATGTGTGTGTGTGTGTGAAAGTAAGTCTTTGAAAGTGTATTTATATATTCATACATAAATTAAATAAAAGTAAAACTATCATATTTTTAGTTTTATGTACTCATCACAGTGATATTTCAAACTTAGTATGTTGAACAATAATGTTAAGATAAAACTTCTTCAGGATTACAAGCATAATTGAAAAATTCCTTTTTGTAATGGACTTTCTAAGGGGGTCCATAGTATTTAGGTTAAATGCTGGGGAAGCTAAATAAAAATAATAAATTTTTATTAGAACTTTAAAAATCTGTAATTCTTTTTTTAAAGAAAGATTCTGCTTGCAATTACTTTTATCCAGAGGTCATCTCTCCAGATGATCCATTTCAAGTGATACAGAAGAAAAGCTCTAATAATTTTCAATCAAATTAACTTCTATTATTCGACTAACTTCATGTTGAGAAAGCCAGCGGAATAAGCAGTATCTATCCCCTTTATTCAAACGTGTATATTTAACTAGATGTAATGAATTAAGATATAATAAAATATTAATTAATTAACTAACATTAATTTTTAATAATTTATTTATTCTCTTTAGATATTAAAAACAGAAAATATAGAAATCTGTGTTCATGTATGTTGAAATATATAAATTAAAGCTAAAAATGCGTAAAATTTTCATTGTTCTCTTTAAATAAGATCAAGAAAACTGATATTGCATACAAATGGGGGTAATGCTAGCTACCCATACAGTACCCCCTTAAATGAATGGCCAGCAGTATCAGCAGTATATAATTTGTATGGATTTAGTTTTTAAAAAAATTGCCAATTATAACAACAACATACAATCTAAATTTTATGTATTTCAAACTACTACAGCAACAGGGAAATGTAATCAATATATTAATTATTTGTAAGCTTTTACTAGATACAAAATTTTCAAGAGCAAAAAAATGAAAGCTTGCCTTATTGAAAGAAAATTTACACAGGGATATTAATTCTCTTATAATCTGACATTGATTGGTTAAATAACAATAGAAAAGCAAAATAGAGGACATAATTTTTACTATAATTCCTGTTAAGCATGTTCATAGTTCAACACACGAGTTTCTTAAAACTTTTAACATGATATAAGGGACCTCCCATGAGTAACGGAATGACATTTGGACAAGCATTCACAACATATATCGCAGATTCTACTAACTTAAATATTAAAATAAAAAAAGAAAATAGGGCAAACTATAAACATCTTAATGACTTAAAATGAAAAATGCAGATAATTTAAAATTACACATTATCTATATTTAAAAAATAGCACTTTTTTTGTGGTAACGGAATGATATATTTTGGACATAACAAATAAAAATTCAGCCAACTGTTGCAGTAACAAAACAAAAAAAATAATGTCAGCAGCAAGACCTGATTCAGTACTAAAAGTTTCAGTCATTTTTCAGCATCAAAATAATAATTAATATACATCAAAATAATAATTACAAATTAAATTCGTAACAATCTTAGTATAATTTTACTTTAGATTATTAATATTACTTTAGATTAGATTAATTTATTTTTCAAATAAAACGAAAGAGATGTTTTATATAGAGACCAAAAACATTACTTTCAAGCAAACAGTTTTATCTGAAGAAAATTTGCATTCATTTAATACATTATTAAAGGTATTTCATCAATCAAATAAATTTACTTACTGTTCCTACTACTAAAATGCGTAACTAGAGCCTTTTATTTCTCTTAATTACAAAAATGAATGTACTTTCAATTGAACACAATCAAAACAAAACACGCGGCGCCATCTTAACTCGCACGCTAAATACAATTCTCACCGACTCAAGTTCAGTGAGAAATTTTACCCGCTAACGGGCCTAGTCGGGCCTAGTCTCGGCCCGTACGAAAAGAACTCGCATTCGAGAAACGTCAGAAATGACGTCACGAAGGGGGCGTTTTCGCATCCTGGGAGAAAATCGGTAGTCTCGGGCCACTTTTCGGACGCTAAACTCACTTCATATTTCTCACTTAGCGGGTAAAATTTCTCACTGAACTTGAGTCGGTGAGAAGTGTATTTAGCGTGCGAGTTAAGATGGCGCCGCGTGTTTTGTTTTGATTGTATTCAATTGAAAGTACATTCATTTTTGTAATTAAGAGAAATAAAAGGCTCTAGTTACGCATTTTAATAGTAGGAACAGTAAGTAAATTTATTTGATTGATGAAATGTCTTTAATAATGTATTAAATGAATGCAAATTTTCTTCAGATGAAACTGTTTGCTTGAAAGTAATGTTTTTGGTCTCTATATAAAACATATCTTTCGTTTTATTTGAAAAATAAATTAATCTAATCTAAAGTAAAATTATACTAAGATCGTTACCAATTTAATTTGTAAAGAAATACTTGGAATTATTCACTGTTAAGATACTGAATTGAATGTATGTATTGGATTTTAAATTAGTTTAGCAGAAAATACTCAGATTGGTTTACTTAACAGAATCAACTATGTTTTGGTATTTGAAGGAGTGAAGAAAGAGAGAATTTAAAATGCCTCTGCCTTCAATTTTAAATTTACAATGGTTGTGAAATAGGCAGGCTAAAGTAAACAAAATGTGTTATTATTGACTAAAGTAAGCTTTAAGAAACTTGAATGATTGATCTTAATCTTTTAACCGAAAATTACTAAAGATTAAAATGTAAAATTATTGTACATAGATCTATCTACCTTGTGGAATTTAATGTTACGTGAATCAGATTACTAATAAATTGCCTAAAATTACTATATATATTTCGGTAAATTAATAAATAGCTTCAGTGATATACTTGTTATTAAAAATGTGATGATCTTATTCAATTAAAAATTCATGCTCTTCATAATTCCCGTGTGAATTATTATGGCTGTTTTATAATATGAAAGTTAGTTGTAACAATGCTTAATGTATTGAAAACATGAAATATTTCTTTTACTCAAGCAATGAAGTTACATATTTTAAGGATATTTATTTAAATTTTTCATACAGTTTTTTTTCTAATCTTATGTTTATTTTTGCTAAGTTTTATTATCCTAAATTTTCAGATGTTACTTAATGTATTCCTTGACTTTAAACAGAAGGAGGATAAACATAGATTACATGTAATTTACATTATGCTGTTATGCATATGAACATAATATACATAAATATCTTGTTTAAGTTTATAATTAATAAATGTCTGAAAAAGTTAACATTTGATTGTATAACTGTACTAATAGATATAAAAATATCAAATGTATAATTAGCTTTTTATGTTGATCCTTTTGTGTGTTAAAGTTGCTTAAAATGTCTTAAAACCTTTTAAATATGCTATTGTTGTGATTTTTAAAATTGTAATCACTATTTTCTTCCCATGTTGTAATATTGATTGCCATTTTATGCTTCTTCACTTTGATACTTGTTCATGAAAGGACCTTAGTTGAAAATTTATCTATTCTGCTAGTTGGGTGTAAACTTTAAAACAGAATTAAATAATTTTCTGTTTTGAGGTTTTAATCTTGCTGGCAATTTCATCAATTTCATGACTAAAGAAAGCTGTAGGATGAAATACTTTAAGAGCTACTGTATGATGTTAATAGATTATGGGACATTCCATGAATAAGTGGACATCAGATGAAAAAATTTTTTTTTAAATTTCTGTCAGTGTTATATATCATTATTTTCAGAAATAACTGAATTTTTGTAATTTGATAAGAATAATACCATTTCTCACAGGGAACATGCCTTAAAATACAACAGAAAATACTCTTTTTGCATTGACCATTTGACCTTAACTGGTAACACACATATTTTGTTTGTTGCAAGTAACATGCGTCTGTGATACGTGTACATAACACAAATTTATTTTAGAGGTGCAAATTTAATGAAACTACATATAAATTAACTAAATATGTTTTATTTGATTGTTACAATACAATTAAAATTGGCATCATGTAAACAAAAATTACTTTTTTACTCCAGGAGCACAAGAGTTGCACACTTTTTTCAAGCACTCTAGGCAACACGGATTTTCGCATTTTATGCATTTATATGCAGTTTGCCTCCGTTTTTTGATAAGGACAATATTGGCACGTTTTTCTCGTGGGAAGCTAATAAGAAATTTGAGAGGTGCTATGTGTTTCTTCAGGTTCTCTAAGAATGTCTCGTGCTATTTTTTTTTTAGGTCATCCGGAAGGTTTGGGATGGACAACCGACATTGCACTTGTTTTTCTAAAAAACTTTTTCCTAATGAATTTATAAAGTCAAAACGTGTCATTACAGGCATCTCATCATAGCTGGCATAGATAATGCCAAAATTTACAAGACTAACAGCTGTCATATTGTAAAATATTGTCAGGGGCAACCGTCTCAACCTTCTATTCGGCGAATAGTTTGCGATAATCTTGTCTAAATTATCCACTCCTGATTTTGTTGAATTGTAAAAACTTATTATTTCTGGTTTATTACTGGATTGGTCGGTAAATTTTGAGCTATGCAAGGAGAATATCAAATTGACGGCTTTATTTTGTGTTGTCATTGAAGACAAAACAAAATAGTAGGAGACTACATTTTAATTGACTGGTTAGGAAAGAAAACTGTTCGCACATATGTTGCCCAAGTACTCGTTATTGAAGATGATGATATCAAAGTTCTCTGTATGCATAAACAGGATACTCTAGGACTAATTTATGCATTTCCTTACAAAGAAGACAAGTGTTGGATCACAAAAACTCAAATTAAGCAAAAGCTGAAAAGAACCATCATTAGTAACTGATGGTTCAAACACTAGAATTAGAAGCCAGTTTGAATTTGAAAAACGTATATGTGCTGAGTAATGTATGAAAATCAAGTCAGTTTCAATGTTATTCATAAAATGTGATCTTTTGTAAGTTAATTATAATAAATTTGTATTTGATATTTCAAGCCATTCTTAACAGAACTTTTGTCATTCTGTTACCACATGATTTCATTGTCTAATTAATTTTATAATATTAATTATTATTTTGATGTTGAAAAATGACTGAAACTTTTAGTACTGAATCAGGTCTTGCTGCTGACATTATTTTTTTGTTTTGTTACTGCAACAGTTGGCTGAATTTTTATTTGTTACGTCCAAAATATATCATTCCGTTACCACAAAAAAGTGCTATTTTTTAAATATAGATAATGTGTAATTTTAAATTATCTGCATTTTTCATTTTAAGTCATTAAGATGTTTATAGTTTGCCCTATTTTCTTTTTTTATTTTAATATTTAAGTTAGTAGTATCTGCGACATAAGTTGTGAATGCTTGTCCAAATGTCATTCCGTTACTCATGGGAGGTCCCTTATATCATGTTAAAAGTTTTAAGAAACTTGTGTGTTGAACTATGAACATGCTTAACAGGAATTATAGTAAAAATTATGTCCTCTATTTTGCTTTTCTATTGTTATTTAACCAATCAATGTCAGATTATAAGAGAATTAATATCCCTGTGTAAATTTTCTTTCAATAAGGCAAGCTTTCATTTTTTTGCTCTTGAAAATTTTGATCTAGTAAAAGCTTACAAATAATTAATATATTGATTACATTTCCCTGTTGCTGTAGTAGTTTGAAATACATAATATTTAGATTGTATGTTGTTGTTATATATGGCAATTTTATTTTTAACTAAATCCATACAAATTATATACTGCTGATACTGCTGGCCATTCATTTAAGGCTAGCTACCAATGCGTATGGGTAGCTAGCATTACCCCCATCTGTATGCAATATCAGTTTTCTTGATCTTATTTAAAGAGAACAATGAAAATTTTACACATTTTTAGCTTTAATTTATATATTTCAACATACATGAACACAGATTTCTATATTTTCTGTTTTTAATATCTAAAGAGAATAAATAAATTATTAAAAATTAATGTTAGTTAATTAATTAATATTTTATTATATCATAATTCATTACATCTAGTTAAATATACAGGTTTGAATAAAGGGGATATATACTGCTTATTCCGCTGGCTTTCTCAACATGAAGTTAGTCGAATAATAGAAGTTAATTTGATTGAAAATTATTAGAGCTTTTCTTCTGTATCACTTGAAATGGATCATCTGGAGAGATGACCTCTGGATAAAAGTAATTGCAAGCAGAATCTTTCTTTAAAAAAAGAATTACAGATTTTTAAGGTTCTAATAAAAATTTATTATTTTTATTTAGCTTCCCCAGCATTTAACCTAAATACTATGGACCCCCTTAGAAAGTCCATTACAAAAAGGAATTTTTCAATTATGCTTGTAATCCTGAAGAAGTATTATCTTAACATTATTGTTCGACATACTAAGTTTGAAATATCACTGTGATGAGTACATAAAACTAAAAATATGATAGTTCTACTTTTATTTAATTTATATATGAATATATATAAATACATTTTAAAATACTTACTTTCACATACACACACATATGAAAAATGTATTCATCTGTGTATACACACATGGATAAATTTGTTATATACAAATTTATTTTGTTTATTTAGACCTTTTTATTAATTTTGTATCTACCTATTAAATACAATTTATTTGCTAATTATTCAATTTCTTTTGGTCAGATTTAATTTAATATCAATTTTTCATCCTCTTCTGTATAAATGCGCACTTATGCATAAAACTCAAATTAAACAAATGTGTAATGAAAAAATAATTCAAATTGCTGTTTTTCTGCAGTCACTTGTATTCTTTTCTGAGACAGCACTTTACTGTTTCCATAGTAACGATATAGAAATTACAGAAAAATAAAGCAACGTTATTGGCTTATCGTATATCGTTATCAGAAAAAACGTAGTAGCTAGTGGGCGGTGCTTATCCAGAATTCGAACGGTAAAAGCTTTCTCACTGCGTACGGAAAAGGTGGCTGAGACTACCGATTTTGCTCGCATCCGAGAACAGCGTACGAGGTGAACTGCTTCTCGGACGGGGAGAATTTCGGATGCGAACTCTTTTCGTACGGGCTGAGACTAGCGGGCCTAGTCTCGGCCCGTACGAAAAGAACTCGCATTCGAGAAACGTCAGAAATGACGTCACGAAGGGGGCGTTTTCGCATCCTGGGAGAAAATCGGTAGTCTCGGGCCACTTTTCGGACGCTAAACTCACTTCATATTTCTCACTTAGCGGGTAAAATTTCTCACTGAACTTGAGTCGGTGAGAAGTGTATTTAGCGTGCGAGTTAAGATGGCGCCGCGTGTTTTGCTTTGATTGTGTTCAATTGAAAGTACATTCATTTTTGTAATTAAGAGAAATAAAAGGCTCTAGTTACGCATTTTAGTAGTAGGAACAGTAAGTAAATTTATTTGATTGATGAAATGCCTTTAATAATGTATTAAATGAATGCAAATTTTTTTCAGATGAAACTGTTTGCTTGAAAGTAATGTTTTTGGTCTCTATATAAAACATATCTTTCGTTTTATTTGAAAAATAAATTAATCTAATCTAAAGTAAAATTATACTAAGATCGTTACGAATTTAGTTTGTAAAGAAATACTTGAATTATTCACTGTTAAGATACTGAATTGAATGTCTGTATTGGATTTTAAATTAGTTTAGCAGAAAATACTCAGATTGGTTTACTTAACAGAATCAACTATGTTTTGGTATTTGAAGGAGTGAAGAAAGAGAGAATTTAAAATGCCTCTGCCTTCAATTTTAAATTTACAATGGTTGTGAAATAGGCAGGCTAAAGTAAACAAAATGTGTTATTATTGACTAAAGTAAGCTTTAAGAAACTTGAATGATTGATCTTAATCTTTTAACCGAAAATTACTAAAGATTAAAATCTAAAATTATTGTGCATAGATCTATCTACCTTGTGGAATTTAATGTTACGTGAATCAGATTACTAATAAATTGCCTAAAGTTACTATATATATTTCAAATTAATAAATAGCTTCAGTGATATACTTGTTATTAAAAATATGTGATGATCTTATTCAATTAAAAATTCATGCTCTTCATAATTCCCGTGTGAATTATTATGGCTGTTTTATAATATGAAAGTTAGTTGTAACAATGCTTAATGTATTGAAAACATGAAATATTTCTTTTACTCAAGCAATGAAGTTACATATTTTAAGGATATTTATTTAAATTTTTCATACAGTTTTTTTCTAATCTTATGTTTATTTTTGCTAAGTTTTATTATCCTAAATTTTCAGATGTTACTTAATGTATTGCTTGACTTTAAACAGAAGGAGGATAAACATAGATTACATGTAATTTACATTATGCTGTTATGCATATGAACATAATATACATAAATATCTTGTTTAAGTTTATAATTAATAAATGTCGGAAAAAGTTAACATTTGATTGTATAACTGTACTAATAGATATAAAAATATCAAATGTATAATTAGCTTTTTATGTTGATCCTTTTGTGTGTTAAAGTTGCTTAAAATGTCTTAAAACCTTTTAAATATGCTATTGTTGTGATGTTTAAAATTGTAATCACTATTTTCTTCCCATGTTGTAATATTGATTGCCATTTTATGCTTCTTCACTTTGATACTTGTTCATGAAAGGACCTTAGTTGAAAATTTATCTATTCTGCTAGTTGGGTGTAAACTTTAAAACAGAATTAAATAATTTTCTGTTTTGAGGTTTTAATCTTGCTGGCAATTTCATCAATTTCATGACTAAAGAAAGCTGTAGGATGAAATACTTTAAGAGCTACTGTATGATGTTAATAGATTATGGGACATTCCATGAATAAGAGGACATCAGATGAAAAAAAAATTTTTTTAATTTCTGTCAGTGTTATATATCATTATTTTCAGAAATAACTGAATTTTTGTAATTTGATAAGAATAATACCATTTCTCACAGGAAACATGCCTTAAAATACAACAGAAAATACTCTTTTTGCATTGACCATTTGACCTTAACTGGTAACACACATATTTTGTTTGTTGCAAGTAACATGCGTCTGTGATATGTGTACATAACAAAAATTTATTTTAGAGGTGCAAATTTAATGAAACTACATATAAATTAACTAAATATGTTTTATTTGATTGTTACAATACAATTAAAATCGGCATCATGTAAACAAAAATAACTTTTTTACTCCAGGAGCACAAGAGTTGCACACTTTTTTCAAGCACTCTAGGCAACACGGATTTTCGCATTTTATGCATTTATATGCAGTTTGCCTCCGTTTTTTGATAAGGACAATATTGGCACGTTTTTCTCGTGGGAAGCTTATAAGAAATTTGAAAGGTGCTTTGTGTTTCTTCTGGTTCTCTAAGAATGTCTCATGCTATTTTTTTTTTAGGTCATCCGGAAGGTTTGGGATGGACAACCGACATTGCACTTGTTTTTCTAACAAACTTTTTCCTAATGAATTTATAAAGTCAAAACGTGTCATTACAGGCATCTCATCATAGCTGGCATAGATAATGCCAAAATTTACAAGACTAACAGCTGTCATATTGTAAAATATTGTCAGGGGCAACCGTCTCAACCTTCTATTCGGCGAATAGTTTGCGATAATTTTGTCTAAATTATCCACTCCTGATTTTGTTGAATTGTAAAAACTTATTATTTCTGGTTTATTACTGGATTGGTCAGTAAATTTTGAGTTATGCAAGGAGAATATCAAATTGACGGCTTTATTTTGTGTTGTCATTGAAGACAAAACAAAATAGTAGGAGACTACATTTTAATTGACTGGTTAGGAAAGAAAACTGTTCGCACATATGTTGCCCAAGTACTCGTTATTGAAGATGATGATATCAAAGTTCTCTGTATAGATAAACAGGATACTCTAGGACTAATTTATGCATTTCCTTACAAAGAAGACAAGTGTTGGATCACAAAAACTCAAATTAAGCAAAAGCTGAAAAGAACCATCAGTAGTAACTGATGGTTCAAACACTAGAATTAGAAGCCAGTTTGAATTTGAAAAACGTATATGTGCTGAGTAATGTATGAAAATCAAGTCAGTTTCAATGTTATTCATAAAATGTGATCTTTTGTAAGTTAATTATAATAAATTTGCATTTGATATTTCAAGCCATTCTTAACAGAACTTTTGTCATTCCGTTACCACATGATTTCATTAAGTCTAATTAATTTTATAATATTAATTATTATTTTGATGTTGAAAAATGACTGAAACTTTTAGTACTGAATCAGGTCTTGCTGCTGACATTATTATTTTGTTTTGTTACTGCAACAGTTGGCTGAATTTTTATTTGTTATTCAATGTTTTTATTTGTTATGTCCAAAATATATCATTCCGTTACCACAAAAAAAGTGCTATTTTTTAAATATAGATAATGTGTAATTTTAAATTATCTGCATTTTTCATTTTAAGTCATTAAGATGTTTATAGTTTGCCCTATTAACTTTTTTTATTTTAATATTTAAGTTAGTAGAATCTGCGACATAAGTTGTGAATGCTTGTCCAAATGTCATTCCGTTACTCATGGGAGGTCCCTTATATCATGTTAAAAGTTTTAAGAAACTTGTGTGTTGAACTATGAACATGCTTAACAGGAATTATAGTAAAAATTATGTCCTCTATTTTGCTTTTCTATTGTTATTTAACCAATCAATGTCAGATTATAAGAGAATTAATATCCCTGTGTAAATTTTCTTTCAATAAGGCAAGCTTTCATTTTTTTGCTCTTGAAAATTTTGATCTAGTAAAAGCTCACAAATAATTAATATATTGATTACATTTCCCTGTTGCTGTAGTAGTTTGAAATACATAATATTTAGATTGTATGTTGTTGTTATATATGGCAATTTTATTTTTAACTAAATCCATACAAATTATATACTGCTGATACTGCTGGCCATTCATTTAAGGCTAGCTACCAATGCGTATGGGTAGCTAGCATTACCCCCATCTGTATGCAATATCAGTTTTCTTGATCTTATTTAAAGAGAACAATGAAAATTTTACACATTTTTAGCTTTAATTTATATATTTCATCATACATGAATACAGATTTCTATATTTTCTGTTTTTAATATCTAAAGAGAATAAATAAATTATTAAAAATTAATGTTAGTTAATTAATTAATATTTTATTATATCATAATTCATTACATCTAGTTAAATATACAGGTTTGAATAAAGGGGATAGATACTGCTTATTCCGCTGGCTTTCTCAACATGAAGTTAATCGAATAATAGAAGTTAATTTGATTGAAAATTATTAGAGCTTTTCTTCTGTATCACTTGAAATGGATCATCTGGAGAGATGACCTCTGGATAAAAGTAATTGCAAGCAGAATCTTTCTTTAAAAAAAGAATTACAGATTTTTAAAGTTCTAATAAAAATTTATTATTTTTATTTAGCTTCCCCAGCATTTAACCTAAATACTATTTACCCCCTTAGAAAGTCCATTACAAAAAAGAATTTTTCAATTATGCTTGTAATCCTGAAGAAGTTTTATCTTAACATTATTGTTCGAGATACTAAGTTTGAAATATCACTGTTATGAGTACTTAAAACTAAAAATATGATAGTTCTACTTTTATTTAATTTATGTATGAATATATATAAATACATTTTCAAATACTTACTTTCACATACACACACATATGAAAAATGTATTCATCTGTGTATACACACATGGATAAATTTGTTATATACAAATTTATTTTGTTTATTTAGACCTTTTTATTAATTTTGTATCTACCTATTAAATACAATTTATTTGCTAATTATTCAATTTCTTTTGGTCAGATTTAATTTAATATCAATTTTTCATCCTCTTCTGTATAAATGCGCACTTATGCATAAAACTCAAATTAAACAAATGTGTAAAGAAAAAATAATTCAAATTGCTGTTTTTCTGCAGTCACTTGTATTCTTTTCCGAGACAGCACTTTACTGTTTCCATAGTAACGATATAGAAATTACAGAAAAATAAAGCAACGTTATTGGCTTATCATATATCGTTATCAGAAAAAACGTAGTAGCTAGTGGGCGGTGCTTATCCAGAATTCGAACGGTAAAAGCTTTCTCACTGAGTACGGAAAAGGTGGCTGAGACTACCGATTTTGCTCGCATCCGAGAACAGCGTACGAGGTGAACTGCATCTCGGACGGGGAGAATCTCGGATGCGAACTCTTTTCGTACGGGCTGAGACTAGGCCCGTAAGTGAGAAATATGAAGTGAGTTTAGTGTCCGAAAAGTGGCCTGAGACTACCGATTTTCTCCCAGGATGCGAAAACGCCCCCTTCGTGACGTCATTTCTGACGTTTCTCGAATGCGAGTTCTTTTCGTACGGGCTGAGACTAGGCCCGAATGTTACGTTTTAGCTCTTTAGCTCTTTAGCTCTTACGTTTAAGCTGGTTAGCTAGTTAGCTCTTTAGCCGATCCGTATTCAAATGTCCCAAAAGAGCGAAATATCCGGTCGCCTGTTAGCTAACGCTTGCTAGGTGGTTTCTCTGGTGGTGTTTTTGTTTTGATTAAGGTTTTGAAGTTAGTAATTAACTCTTTCTTGTATTTTTGAATATTCCAAATTATATTTATTTACCCCCGGATTCAATGTAACGTTTTATCTCTTTAGCTGGTTAGCTCTTTAGCCGATCCGTATTCAAATGCCCAAAAAGAGCGAAATATCCGGTCGCCTGTTAGCTAACGCTTGCTAGGTGGTTTCTCTGGTGGTGTTTTTGTTTTGATTAAGGTTTTGAAGTCAGTAATTAACTCTTTCTTGTATTTTTGAATATTCCAAATTATATTTATTTAGCAGTTACGTAAAATACGTTATAAATAATCAAATTATCTTTTGTTAATTAGATTAATCTTTTGTTACGTGCACTTTAAAAAAATGTCATGTTTACCGTTATGTATAATGATTTGGAAATTTGCAGTAGACATTATGGTATTAGTGATTACTATAATGATTTGAGAATTTCTGTAGCTTTAACCGCTTTCGCTTGTGTTGTAAAATGGACGAGTTATATACAGTTCGCACGCACAAACGAAATATAGATTTTAACTATCAAACATTTCATCTCTTCTCAGTTTAGATATCCGTAGAGGAAGAGCACTGAAGAATTTTAGAAAATACGTTTAATTAATCAATCTTCGTGCTAAAGAATGAGAATTGTATTAATCACCAGAAACTTAGTAATAACACTACAAAATATTTGTATCTAAGCTGGAAAGCATTTTAAAAATTTATATTCCTCTTCCCAGACAAATTACAAGCTTCAAGCCCAATACCTGTTCCCTGGAAATTAAATTTTGATGTATATAAAATGGGTTGTTCTTCCTGGCTGTTGCTCTTTTTTAATAAAAACCATAGTGGGTATTGATTTTTCCCGTTTATTACTCTTTTACATAAAAGGAACAATTTTATCTAGTATGTCTGTGAAGAAACTGCTCTCCCATGTGTGCAATAATTGTTTTATTGTGTTAAATTTTGTCAGTGTGTAATTGAATGCTTACCTAGAAGAAACTTTTTTTTCAATCTAAAAAAAAAGTACAGCTATAATATGTCTTTAAGTATGATTTTCATGAGCACAACATTGATTTCTGTTTGTATCAATTTTATAAAATGTGGTTAATTCCAGTTTCCAGGACTGTACTTTTTTCTTCTTTTTTAATATGTAAACAAAATTTAAGTGTTAGAAAAGTCAAGCCTTTTCAAAAACAGTTACTAATGTTAAATTTTACAATGCACAAGCTTATTCCTGACCTGATATAATGTTCTATTAAAAATTAATCGAACTACAACTAAAATCAAATTTGGCTTAGCTATGGGTCTTGAAATTTCAGCCAGGACTATGAAATTTGGTACAAACCATGTTTCTGTAACTGTTATATTTATAATGTGATTCAATCAACTGCTTGTTGATTGTTCTCTGTGTGTTTCTTCAGAAAATTCTAAAATATTTGTGAAATTGTATTTTTTTTTCTGCATAACTGCAAAATTTAAGGTAACTTGAAATTTTAAATTTTTATCGCCACAAATTGAATAAAATATACTAGTAACTTAACTATGCAGTACTTCATTACTTTATCTTTTAAATATTGCTTATTTGCACCTAGTATAAAAAATGAAATGAATACCTTAAAATTATATATTTGTTGCATAGCTATGAACCAAAATTAATGATAGTCGACCCCAAAAAAAAAACTATCAATTGTATTCCATTGTACTTAATTGTACTAATTGAATTGTGGATTAAATTACTGAATTCCTCACATAGAAAAAAGATTAATGCAGAAATTAATTACTTTTAATTTTGTTTGACTGTTATATGTATAATGTGATTCAATCAACTGCTTCTTGTCTGTTCTCTGTGTGCTTCTTAAGAAAATTCTAAAACATTTGTGAAATTGTATTTTTTTCTGCATAACTGCAAAATTTAAGATAACTTGAAATTTTGAATTTTTATCCCCACAAATTGAATAAAATATAGTAACTTAACTATGCATTACTTCATTACTTTATCTTTTAAACATTGCTTATTTGCACCTAGTGTAATGAATGAAATGAATACCTTAAAATTGTATCTTTGAATAGGTATGAGTCAAAATCAGTGATAGTCGACAAGAAAGTACTATCAATTGAATTCCATTGTAATTGATAGTACTTTGCAGATATGTCACTCTGTAAATTAAAATACTAAACTACAAAACTGCAATGCAGCTGAGTATTTTACTGTACTCAGCTGCATTGTAGCTGTACTTTACAAAGTACTAACAATTGTATTCCATTGTAATTGATAGTACTTTACAGATATGTCACTCTGTAAATTAAAATATTAAACTACAAAACTACAATGCAGCTGAGTATTTTACTGCCCTATTCCTCATAAAGAAAAAGATTAATACAGAAATTAATTATATTTAATTCTGTTTGACTGTTATATTTGTGAAACTGTGTTTTTTTCTGCATGACTACAACATTTAAGATAACTTGAAATTTTTAATTTTTATCGCCACAAATTGAAAAAAGATAGTAACTTAAGTATGCAGTACTTTAAATACTTTATCTTTTAAACATTGCTTATTTGCACCTAGTGTAAGGAATGAAATGAATATCTTAAAATTGTATATTTGCAATTATGGGGGATGCTGGTGGTTCAGTATTTACTTGGTTCTTTATTCTTGTCAATACTTCACCTTAAGTACACAATAACTTCTGATCTCGGGTTCGCACATAATCTGCTTTATTATACATAATATTTACACGCATGTATTTGAGTACAGTGCGGTGCTAATCCTTGCTCCCGCGTTTCGCTTCGAATCTGCGTCGAATCTGAATGTCCGAGTGGGGTTACAAAACTATAGAGTGGCAGCGCTATCTAGCATCACAATTTCGCACACACTCCCCACCTGGACTCTTTTAAGAGTACATAATTATTACAATCAATATTTAACACTTTTCAAAATAAACAATATCTAAATTCAAGTACAAAAATATTCTAATAGAAACATATTCAAATTCAAATGTTTCAATGAAATTGTATTAAACATATATATATTTTAATATTAAATCAAAATTAAATCCACATATCAATATGAGAAAATCAAATTACAAAGAAATAAACTCAAATTATCGCATATCATACTTAAATTGTAAAAAGTAAACTACTTCATGTAAATTGACTATTTATAAGATAAAAAAATTAATTTTAAAATTAAACATTTTATGCAGAGAAATAATATTTAAACAATGCAAAAAAAGAAAAAAACATATAAAAAATCAGTTTTAAAACACTTAAAGTTACACTATTAATCATTCAAGTAGAATCTAATTCAAAAGGATACAACAGTTGTACTGGTTTTCTGAACAATCCCTTTGAAGTTTTTACCATACATGCTCTAATAAGATTGTCTCTACCATGAATAATGTCTAGAATTATTCCCAAATCCCATAACAGTTTAGATTTGGAAGTCCCGTCTACCAGTATAATGTCTCCGACCTGGAGATTTCGGTGTTTTTCTGCAGTTTTGTAATGATGGGCAGAGTCCAAATGGAATAAATATTGTTCCTTCCATTTAGTCCACAGCTGTTTCAATAACCTTGTTTGATAAATCTTCCTTCGGATTAAATTCTCTTTAGTGGAAAGTTTATTTTCCAGTTCAGCAAAATGGAAGGGATAACTAAAGTCCTGTCTACCGAAATGGAGGAAATGAGCAGGTGTGAGGGGCTCAGGTTCTCCAAATTCACTGGTTGTGTAAATCAGAGGTCGCATATTGAGAACGGCTTCAATTTTCGTTAAAATTGTCGTTACTTCCTCAAATGAAAGAAGAGATCGTCCCAAAATCTTCCGCAATGGGTCTTTTACACATTTTACCATTCGCTCGTAGAAGCCTCCCCACCATGGGGCACGTTCCACGATGAACTTCCATTTCACACCTTGGCTGGAAATGAAATATTGTAGTTCGCGCTCTTTTATGATCTTGTGAAAATTTTGAAGCTCTTTATCCACAGCCTTGAAACATTTAGCATTATCTGAGTATATTACCTTACAAGTGCCACGTCTTGACAGAAATCGCCGAAAGGCCAAAAGAAAGGATTTTGTGGTCATGTCTGTTGATAGTTCTAAATGGACAGCTCTGGTTGTGGCGCAGGTGAATAATACGATGTACGATTTTGAGGTATCGGTTTTGTCTCTTCTTATGAAAATCGGTCCTGCAAAATCGAACCCTATTACGCTGAATGGTGGTGATTCTGTTATTCTGTCCCTTGGCAGTTGACCTGTTAATTGGTTGGATGGTTTCGCATTATATTTCTTACAAAGTAAACATTTTCCGATGATTTTTCTGACAAATTGTCGTCCTTGCGGAATCCAAAATCGTTTTCTTATTTTCGTTAGGGTCAAAGTAACTCCGCTATGCATCATTTTTCGATGTTCTTGCATAACCAACAATTCTGTGAATCTTTCATTTCTAGGTAATAGAATTGGATTTATCCCACTCGGACTAAAATTACCTTGATTGAGTCTACTTCCTATTCGTAATAAATTATTGTCATCTTAATATGGGTATAAACTGTAAATTTTTGAATTTTACTTAACGTGCTCATTATCTTTTAAGGAATCAATTTCTTTATAAACTTTCATTTGCACTTCTTTTATCATGAACTCTTCGGCTTCTTTCATTTCTTCAACTGATAAGATTCCTTCACGTTTAGTTGAATTTCTTGAGTTAAATATGAACCTTTTTATCCATGCTACTATTCTAATAATCTTCAGTAATGAACTAAAACGTTCCATCTCTATAAATTGTTCTTGAGAATCTGATGTACAAAAATTCTGAGAAATTATCTTTCTAGTTTCTTCCTGCTTAAATTCGTCTTCTGCTTCTTTGGCTTCTCTGGGCCAAAATTCAGTTTCTTTAATCAGCCTTAGAGGACCAGACCACCATAACTTATCATTTTCGAGGTCCGTAAGATTGAGTCCTCTTGTAAGTCGATCAGCAGGATTATCACGACCAGGACAATGTCTCCAGTCTTTTGGGTTAGTTAGAGTTTGGATTTCAACAATCCTGTTACTCACGAAGGGTTTCCATGTACTAGAGGAGCTCTTAACCCAGTGAAGAACAATGTTCGAATCTGTCCACAAATATTGTTTTTTAACACTAAACTTAAGGATTGACAGTACACGGTTGATCATCCTAGCGCCAATCAAGGCACCCATAAGTTCTAATCTTGGTAATGACAAACGTTTTATTGGAGCTAGTCTGCCTTTTGAAGTAACAAAGCTTGTCTTCACATCGTTATCCTTTTCGAATCTAAGAAAAATCACAGCACCAAAGGCCTTCTCGCTTGCATCACTAAAACAGTGAATTTCTACGTTGTCATAAGTGCCCTGTAAATCTCGGAAATAGTACCTGGGTATTTCTATCTTACTGAGGTGTGGAAGTTGTGCACACCAGCTATCCCATTTGTTCTCTAGATTTTCTGGCAAATTTTGGTCCCAATCGATACCCTGTTCCCACAATGACTGGAAAACAATTTTTATAATGACTGTAAACGGAGTTAGGAATCCAACTGGATCAAAAATTCTCCCAGCCGCACGAATTACGGTTCTTTTAGTTTTTTCCTGACAATTAACAAATTCCGAAAGATTGTGATTATCTAATCTGAAAATATCTTTATTGGTATCCCATATTAATTCCAAAATTTTAAATGGGGTTGCACTAAGTGATGTGTCGAGACATACATCCAAATTTGATGTTCGTAAATATTCCTTTAAAAGAGGAAAATTACTTTGCCATTTGCGTAGGGACATGTTAGCTTTTAGAAAAATGTCGAATGACTCTTTTGATAGCTTTAATGCCTCTTCCACTGTAGATGCACGTAACAACAAATCATCTACATACATTGAATTATTGATTACAGAGCAAGTTTCGGGATATTGACTTTCAAACTCTTTTACATGGTGTTTAATTACAGCTCCTAACAGAAACGGACTAGATGTCACACCAAATAATACACGCGTCATTTTCATTATTACAAATTCCAACGGAGAATCTGCATTTTGTGGAAGTTGATCAATCCACAAAAATCGGGTCAAATCTCTATCACTTTCTGCAAGGCTTATTTGTAGAAATGCCTTTTCTATATCTGCCACTACTGCTATGTTATTACTCCTGAATTGCAAAATTAAATCAAATAAATCTGAATTTAAATTTGGACCTGGAAGAAGTACGTCATTTAGAGATAACTGAGAAGGAGAATGTGCCGAAGCATCAAAAACAATGCGCAGTTTCGTAGTTTGTTTATCTTTTCGAATTACCGGGTGATGGGGTAAATAGTAGGTTAAATTGCCATTAGCTGAGTTTATATCCTGGGCTTCAACTATTTCTACTATTCCTGATGACAGATAATCTTCAATGACGGCTTTGTACTCTTTAAATAAAGTAGGGTTATTTCGAAATCTTTTAAGTAAAAATTCAAATCTCTTTTTTGCAAGATCATAATTATTTGGAAGATCAATTGCACCGAATCTCATAGGTAACTTGACTTCATATCTATCATTCTCAAATTTAATATTTCTTTTAAATTCTTCTAAGGTTTGTTTATCGCATGCTTTTGTGTCTATAGGTTCATCCCTAATTCCTAATGATTCAAGTTCCCAAAACCTTTTGAGTTCAATCGATGCTTTATCATCATAGTTATTTTCTTCCCAAATAGAAACATACATTGCTCCCACTAAATTACTCGAATTAATTTCATTAGAAAATCTTCCGTGAAGTGTCCATCCAAATTTTGTTTCGTTCAAAACAACAGTTGGTGAAAGACGTTTAATTTTTCCTGTCATAATTGACCAATAATAATCACTACCTACTAATAAGTCTATTTTATTTCCTTCTTCGTTTAATTCATCAGAAACATCTGACAAATCAATCCCCAATTTTTTAATTTCAGCGCAAAATTCAAGGTTAGGCACTCCTATTATATCCGGACAAATGCTTTCTGATTCTAAAGCTTCTAGACTAAACATATAATCCGAATTCGCATCTTTCAATAACACACGTACTCGATTTTGAGAGCTCACTGGTGGGTTTGGACCGCCTGCAAAAGTGTGAATTCTGAGTGACTCATGACCTGTCACCTCCAATTCCAATTTACGTGAAACAGTTTTGTTTATGAAGCTCCGTTGAGCGGCGGAATCGAGTAATAAGCGAACATTAACAATTTCGTTTCTGCCGACAAGCTTACAACGTATCGTTTGAAAGTAAACATAAGAGTCACCGGTTTCGCACTTGTTTTTATTATGTGGTTGATGAATCAGAGACGAAACTATCACTCGTTTCTCGCTCGTGGAAGGTTTAACTGGATGTTTTGTCTGCATATTTTTGGTGCCTCTTTGACAGGCAATTAGTACATTGAATATGGGTCGAACGGCACTGGTTTGCACGATGGAATGGTTTATAGCATTTGAAACATTTAGCTTGCTTACGTAAGGAATCCTTCCTCTGCTCTAAATTTAAGTTACAATTTTCAGATTCATGTTTTTCGCTACAAAATGCACAATGATTTACTGTTACAGTATTTAAAGTAAATGCAGATGGGGTCTTATTTTTTATCTGATAAGAATATTTCGTCGGAAAGTTTTGTTTAGATCTATTTTCAAAAGGCTTTGTGTTTTCGAAGTTACAAGTTGTTACATTTAGAGATTTATCGCGCGCTTCTGTTTCCTTTTTAAGGTAATTTAGTAAGTCGGTTACATTCGTTTCTTTTTTATCACTTTGCTCCCTATGGAATTGCAAGACAAGATCATTTGGAATACATTTGTACAATATAGGCAACAATAAACAATTGTACGAGTCAGACTTAATTTCTAGGGATTCAAGACTTCGTATTTGTACAGATATTTAATCGTATAATTTTCTTAATGCAGTTACATCGTTTGATCTACGCACAGGCTCTAAATTTAGAAGACGGTTAGTATGTGAGGAAATTAAAACGTCCCTTTTACCATAACGATCAGTTAAAATATCGACCGCCGTTTTATAGTTTTCAGCAGTTAAGGGCAGACCACTTATGGCGGTAGCCGCTGAATAGCTAAGCAAAGTTTTAAGATAGTTAAATTTTTCTATATCCTGAAGTGTTTCGTTTTCGTGAATTGCGACTTTATATTGAGGCCAAAACTCTTGAAATTTACATATGTCCCCTGTAAAATTATTTAGGGATATACGAGGTAATTTCGTATTAGTTTTCAATTTTGTATCGCCTATTGTTTCTGTACTAGATCGATTTAGATCTGTATTACATTGATTTGAAATCGAATCTTTATTTAATTTACTCAAGTACCTATTTGCACGTGATCTACAGAGCACAATTGACTGATTATATTCAACCGAATATTCTATTTCCGATTGTAAATGTTTAGTTTCAGTTTGGTTTTCAATGATCTCATCCAAACCAGTTAATGCAGTTTTGTGTTCTAAAAGAACATCGAGGGAATCTTGAACAACTTCTGGGTTTGAATCTTTATTTATTTCATCATCAATTTTCTTAATTAATTTAGTAATTAAACTTCTAATTGTTCCCCTTTTCGTTTTGTTACGTTTTAGCGAATCTTCTGTACTCATCTTTATTCTTATACAAATTTCAGAAAACAGAAATAAATTCACTTACCCGATGATCTTCAATCAAAATTTTTACCTCTAATGGGTATCTAATCTGTGTATCCAAAAGAAAGGTGATATTAACAGCTTCCCGGCCGATGCACCAACTTATATGGGGGATGCTGGTGGTTCAGTATTTACTTGGTTCTTTATTCTTGTCAATACTTCACCTTAAGTACACAATAACTTCTGATCTCGGGTTCGCACATAATTTGCTTTATTATACATAATATTTACACGCATGTATTTGAGTACAGTGCGGTGCTAATTCTTGCTCCCGCGTTTCGCTTCGAATCTGCGTCGCATCTGAATGTCCGAGTGGGGATACAAAACTATAGAGTGGCAGCGCCATCTAGCATCACAATTTCCCACAGCAATGAACCAAAATTAGTGATAGTCGAAAAAAAAAGTACTATCAATTGTATTCCCTTGTACTTCAATTAAACTAGATTTAGCATTTTCTTCATTTACACATGGATATGTTTAAAAGAGTGTAAATCTATCGATTTTCTTAAAAGGATATTGTATCAACATTTAAAAGATTGAGCTAAATGAATTCTTGTGCAGTGCTGTATTTATACTGAAGCAGTGTCTGTACTTGTAATTTTTTTTGGCTACTATTAATTGTGATGCATAATTTGAATGTTATGAGTTCTAAATCTTAACTGAGAATAATCAGATGAGTACATCTTAGATAATACTATTTAATTTAAAGTTTGTCTGTATAATATAATGTGTATATTTGAAAATTTTAAATACAATACTGTTAGTTTTAAATACCATGCTGTTTTTATAAACTTCAGAGATTTGAATGTGTTTTATTTCAGATGGGAAACACATCAATATGATAACTATTTTAAAAGCTTTAATTAAATGTATTTAATTGAAACAAGGGCATCACATAAAGTTAAGTGTATCATTTTATCAGAAACTTTTTTTATGTTAAAATAAATAGCTTTTGGAAGGTTAGATTATTGAATACAACGATATTTTAACATTTAGCTAAACTTTGTTTTAAATATATTTTACTTCGTATCCTCCATATTCGTAATATTTTTCATCATCTGTATTCTCTACTAATTAATTTAAAAAAATGTGGCATTTTGCTAAAAGAAAAGAAAAATAAAGCTTCCGGTAATTTAACATAGTGAATTATAAATATTTCAAATAAAGTTGAACATAGAATTATGAAAATATTTGTAAGTATTCTATCCACAAATTTAAAATCATTTGATTCATTTTTCTTTTGTTGCTTATCCAGGCATTTCCCCGTTTGGTACAGATGTGTTAGACGCACCTCATTGCCAAGTTGGCGATTTTTTGAAATTTGGCGATTTTTTGAAATTTTGGCGATTTCGTGAAGTTTGGCAATTTTGTGTTTGGTGTGGCATCCATGCGATTTTGGCGAGATTTTGTTATTTTGTGGCAACCCAGTTTGAACGGCTAGTTGTGTGTGTTTGTTTATGTGATATAGTATGGCGGCCATGTTGTTGCGAAATATTAATGACGTATTTTGGATAGTATTAGACGTAGATTTTACTTTGGTGTTGCCAATTTGTGTTTTTGTTGCTTTTAGGATTTTGTTGTTGCCAGATTCGGGTGTGTCTTGTGTTTTGCGTCATTGAATGGGTTTTTTTAAGGGTCTTTGGTGTAGTTATTATGTTGTGGCAACCGTTTTTGAATTTTTAGTTTGTTTTAATTCAGATTTTAAGTTTTAGCTAGGATGCAGCTTGGATACAATGATCTGGTTGTATATTTCAATATATTTTTGTTCATTTATTTATTATCTGTTCAGTATTTAGTGTAATTTAGAAATATCAGGGGATTTTAGTGTCTAAAGTAGAGGGGATATAATGGAAATAGATCGTTTGAATTTGTGCTGTAATAAATGTTTAATGAAGAAATATATATTTAACCAAGGTGTTTTTTATGTTTATTTATATTAGTTATTAGTTGGACTGACTAGTTGTATTATACTGACTTTTTTAGCGGGGAGGCCGCCCACCTAACAAATTTCTCAATTTTAAGGTTTTAGTTTTTGTATATATGCAGCCGTTTTTAGATATATATTTTTAATACAGCCGTTTTTAGATATATATTTGTAATACAGCCGTTTTTAGATATTTTTGTGTATGCTTTAAAGTAGCGGTTGAGCATTTCTGTTTAGGGTTTGAATTTTAATACAGCCGTTTTTAGATATATTTGCGTATGTTTTAAATAAGTGGTTGAGCATTTCTGTTAAGGTTTTGAAGTTTAATACAGCCATTTTTAGATATTTTTGCGTATGTTTCAAAGTAGCGGTTGAGCATTTCTGTTTAGGTTTTGAATTTTAATATAGCCGTTTTTAGATATATTCGTGTATGTTTTAATGTAGCTGTTGTTTTGTGACATGTTTTTGAAAGTTTATTATTGCCATTGGTAAGTTTGTTTTGAATTTATTTTTATATTTGAGTTGTTATTGATATTTTGTGTATATTTGTTATTTTAAGTGTAAAATGTCCGCGTAGGCCTGTTTTGGCGACAAAATTTTTTTGACGAGTATTTGCCGTCAAAAAAATTTTGTCGCCAAGGGAGGTGCGTGTAATACATCTGTTCCAATAAACTTTGCTAAATACATGCAAGCAGTTTAAGATGATTAGTTCCTATAATGTAAAGAAATTTCTGCCAATAGCTCTTGATATTTTAATTTTTCATGTCTAAATTTTAAGTAAGTTTTCAGAGAGTTGATATATTCATGTAAAAAAATATGTACTAAAATTATTAAAGATCTGTGCAGTGTCTAATTTTTCTCTGATGTTAATTTAATTTGCATATTTGAAATTGTTTTATTTTGTGCTTTGATAATTTAGCAAATAAATAAACCTTTACTGATACATACCTGAAGTAATAGTTAAGACAAGTTCATGCAACATGAAGAAATTTTTGATTATGAAGTAAATGCATGATTTATTGCATTTACTGCATTTATTGCATTTACATCCCCCCTCAGACCTAGGGTTAGATTTCATAATAAGTTAACTTGTTTCTAAAAAATTAAAAAAACTAACTTAATCAGGCATTTTTGTTTGACTGTTTGGTGCATATATAGCTATTTTTCTTTTGATTCATTTACTGTACTAATTTATTTTTCTATTGACAGCTTCTGTCTGGCTCACCAGGGAGAAGTCATAACGGAAAAATTTGTTGAAGACTTAATAAAGGGATTTTTCCTTTTTTCGAAAGACAGAGAAGGAGGGAGAGATAAAAGAACTGTGTATTTTTGAAAATGTAAAATTAAATTTTATTAAATTTTTTGTTAAAATAAAAAAAATTGATGAAAAGTTGTGTTTTATTAAAATTACTATAACATGCCTTATTAAGATGCTGTTTTAAAATATTAAACAAGGTAAGTCCAAAAATTGATATAACAGTTTTATGGAATGTTTTTAAAAAAATCAGACCTCAGTTGTATATATTGTATCAGACCTGAAGACAAATTAGAAGATAAAGTGTTTATAAATATATATATATATATATATATATATATATATATATATATATATATATATATATATATATATATAAATAATGGAAAAAATATTTATTTAAAGGCAATCTTACAAAAAGTATTTGTCATATTAACTCAGCATGAGTGTGCAATTTGACACCAGTTGATTATAATGGAAAGGTGTTTATTTAAAAAAATTGATATATGTAGTAAAGTGACTGATTTAAAAACAACAGGTAGCATTGATATATATATATATATATATATATATATATATATATATATATATATATATATATATATATATATATATATATATATATATATATATATATATATATATATATATATATATATATATATATATATATATATATATATATATATATATATATATATATATATATATATATATATATATATATATATATATATATATATATATATATATATATATATATATATATATATATATATATATATATATATATATATATATATATATATATATATATATATATATTATATATATATATATATATATATATATATATATATATATATATATATATATATATATATATATATATATATATATATATATATATATATATATATATATGAGAGTGACATGAGATTTATAATATCACTAAGGATATAATCTATAAGATTTATTCTCTTTAAAAAGATATAAAGTGTTTAAAACAAAACACTTTATATAAACAATGTCAAGCAAAATGTAAACTGTTAAAAATAACATTAAGATTAAAATGTATTGTTGATTTTTGTAAATTTTAATATTTAACTATGGAAACTTTTTGATTTCATAAAAGAGTGAATTTTGTAGTTTTCAAACTACTTTTTTGGGAAAAGAGTTATGCATTTTTCAACCCAGCCAACAACTCTTTGTTCATTGGGCCAATTGTCAAACTATCCTAGGGTCAACAGTTTGACATTTTGCTAATTTTCAGCAGACCGTTTACAAAGAGAATTTTCCTTTTTTAAACAGTTTATTAAGTTCAAGTATTTAGTCACAAATAATTTACATAAAAATAGTATATCCGAAATTCTTTTTTGAATATATAAAATAGGATATTCAAAAATGCTTTTTTGAATATACTATTTTTATATAAATTATTGGTGGCTAAATACTAGAACTTAATAAACTGTTTAAAAATGGGAAATCCTCTTTGTAAACGATCTGCTGAAAAATAGCAAAATGTCAAAACTATTGACCCTTGGATAGTTTGACCATTGGCCTGATGAACAAAGAGTTGCTGGCTGGGTTGAAAAATGCATAATAGCCCCAAATAAACTTAATGTAGGCTTACCTACAAAGTTGATTGTTGGGCCAACTGAATGCCTACTGTTGATCAACCTCGTGCCAACTGCCAAATCATTTAAATCCAACCGTTGGGCCAACAGAACGCCAACGGCCAAATCCTGTAAATCAAACCGTTGGGCCAACAGAAGGCCAACCGTTTCCCTACAAATCCAACCGTTGGGCCAACAGAACGCCAACCGTTTCCCTACAAATCCAACCGTTGGGCCAACAGAACGCCAACCGTTTCCCTACAAATCCAACCGTTGGGCCAACAGAACGCCAAAGGCCAAATCCTGTAAATCCAATGGTTGGGCCAAGTGAATGCCAACCGTTGGGCCAACTGAACGCCAACCGTTGGGCCAACTGAATGCCAACTGTTGGGCCAACCTCGCGCCAACGGCCAAAAACCACCGTTGGCCAACCATGCCCGAAACACTGATTTTCATATTTTGGGGCTCTAACCTCTTCCATAACTCATCATCTAAACATCCTTAAGAGGATTTGCCGTTAAATCAAATTTTAAGATGTATACAATCACATAAGTGAAAAAAGTCAAAACTTGTAGGTGACCCAAAGTGGAGGGTAATATGGACCCCCATCTTTTTTACCAAAAATCCTTTATCTATTTATTAAATAGCTTGAAATAAAAAAGAGAAAAATTTTCAAAAGAAAAAGTGAAAGAAAGAAAATAATATTATTAAACAGTTGGATCATTAAATATTATCTATATGAAAAAAACTTCAACTTTGGTGACAGAAGTCGCAAATCTAAAACTCAGCTTTGCCTCCGGTGCACACAGAATAAGCCCAGTGTAGGCACATCACACAACGAATCCAAAGTTCTTCGAATGTGTCATCTTTGAATGCACCTTCACAGAAGATGCACGATGCTTCTTGGAGGTCTGGGCCATCTATGTAAACATATGAGCTTGTATCCACTTAGAGAGATGAGCTCTTCCAATTACTTCGGATGGGGCTCCATTCATAAGCTGATCCGTCAGGTTTTTACGAGGAAATATCATCGTTGGTGGGCACTCATGCAGCAGACCACAGTTACCAGAGAACCCCGTTCAGCTGTAGTCAGAGCTCCCATATGACGTTTGCACTTCAACAAAGATGACTTGGAAACATTTGACTGAACCACACTTAAACCAGTCTGATCTACATTGAAGATTCTAGAAATCATTCCCAGAACACAATCCTTCAAGAAAATAAAAAAAAATACAGCCACCTGCTCATTTGTGAATCCTTCTGCTCGTGCATATGACGTCCCTGTAGGTTTCCTGATCGAAAATTGTCCTTTATGACGAGTGAGGAATCGGTTCAGCCAGTCTCTCCCTGCTGCTTTGTTTATGACAGAGTGGGATATATTATTGCGTTCAGCCAATTGGAACTCCAATTTCCTGACATTTTGTCGAGTGAGACCGTAAAATACTGACTTTACCTCTAGCAAATAGGCCGCTAACTCTTTTTCAATGTAATCTGGTAAAACAGGCTTCCTCCTTTGATTTTGTACAGCCAAATCTATACTGCTGGCTTATCCACTTGTGAAACCAATAATCTCAAAGTTATTCTCGGTACACCAAATACTCTGGCAGCCTCCTTAGTCTCATTTCTCCGCATCTTAGCTTCTGGATAGCTTTAGCCATCTCCATCCTATCCCAACTTCTGCGCACTACAGAATCCTCTCCAGCGGGAGATTTCTACTCAACTTGCATTCTTAGCTTCCAGAATAACCCAAAAAGATTACAAAACATGAAAATTAAAGGTATCACAATGAAATCTTTTGTGGAATCGCATTTTCTCACGGAAATATTATTATTATATCATCCAAACTGGTTGTTGGTAATATGGACCCGGGTCCATAATACCAGCACCCAAGGGGTCCATAATTCAAACAACCCCATCTTGGAACAAACTCGTTTTTCACATTATGAAATACATAGAATTTAATTTCGAACTAGCTCAAAAAGAACTTCATCTCATGTAGAATAAGACAGAAGAATCAGTTTTTACAAAATATAGTAGTAGATATGTAAAATATTCACTTTTACATTCCTCAAAAAATGTTTGAAAACTCGAAAAATAAACAATTGGTCATATGACGTCATCCGGGAATGAACTGGGGTCAATGACCTTGACTATCCACTGCAGCCCCCTAGGGGCCCTAGATCACAGATATAATTAGCGGCTGCATCTGAGCATAGGGCAGAGATGCCCTATAAGTCTGCGCATAGGGCTGCATTTATTAAGGGGGTCCATAATCCCACCTTCTTCTCTAGTTATTTTTTATTTTTAGTAGTTATTTTTTCTAATTTTACTTATTATTATGATTTACTTATTAATTTCAACAGAACAAACTATTCATTAAAACTAAAACAACCAATTATGTGTTTGGATAGACTATCGGGGTAATGATTACGTGTTAGCACAGCTATCAAGTCTATAATATGCTTATTCCTATTGTCTTTAGAACAT
>OU015495.1:33728098-33803098 GCA_907164885.2 Dolomedes plantarius | reverse complement strand
GTGTGTTTGTTTGTTTGTTTGTTTGTTTCAAACCACTTAGACGACAGACAAAAGTGAAGTTCATGTTTGAGGTTAGTGAAAACAAAATCTAAATATCTCTCAGAACTGGCAAATGTTTCTCAAAGCAGACCCCGAAATTATTATTCTAACTCCGTTTTCAGCGATGTTTGTAACTAGCAAAAAAAAGTGACAAAATGTAACAGTTGCTTAGTTGCTGTATTCTGTTAAGAAAATATCTGAAACCCTTTTGGAAGGGGAGGGGGAATCTAGAACACAATATTTTACTCATTTTATAATTGCGCGACCATTGTAGTGCTTCCCCCTAAAATATGGATTTTTACAAGGTTTTTTTTATAAGGTCACAAACAATAATTAGACAATTTGGATTTTTTTCCAAAAGTATTAAAATTAATTTTATTTTCTGTTATATCTGTTGAATCAATGACTGTAAATATTTATTATTTTTCTCTTTTTGTGCGTGGGAAATGTTTCAAATTAATTTGTATTTTGAATTTATAAAAACATTTAAGAATAAAAAAAATTTGTGAATTTAAACGGTAACAACAAGCAACAATTTTTCTTTTCAAAATAATATTTGCATCCGGGAAACCGTTTACAATTTTTTTGTCTAAATCGAAATCCGGAAGAAAGCTTAAATATTTGATACATCCTTTTATACAGATGTAAAATTGGGAAAAATTCCATTGCATAAATAATGCAGGAATGAATAGTTGTAATTAGCAATGCAATCGTTGTAGAAACATGCCGTTTGCGTTATTTTATCCAAAAAATTCCACGGAAGGTATTAAGCCATGGAAATAAAAGTGTGCCAAGAAAGTTTGTTAATATCAGGTGGATACAAATTTTTTCAGGTGAATATTTATTGGAAGTACTTTCTTAACAAGTTCGTTTGATGATTTTATCTTTAAAATACGAATTATGATGGGTTGTGATTGAAACTTTTTTCTTTTTTTTTTTAGGTGCTACGTTCTGGCCGACGATGGTTCGTATTTTCTTGAGTTTTCAGCATTTTATTTTAGATTATCTGACCAGTAATCTTGATCAGAGGATCTACGTAACTTACTTAAATGGAATAGCTATTATATTTTAATCAATTTTTTTTGGACTTTAGAGTACGTTAAAGGATCTGCTAATTAATTGCGGAAAATCAGATATTTAGCGACAGTGTCAAAAAAATTTAGTTATTTTAAAAAGTGCCTTTCTATACTTTTTAGCGTCATCTTGCCTAAAAAATAGCTAGTGATTTCTATTTGAATGAGGAGAAAGGAAGAAAAACTCCTAAAATAAAGATTTCCTAGATTCAATGAAGTTTTTAGGATTTCCTAGAACAGTGTTTTCTGTTACAGCCATGGCACAATAATAGCCATGGAAGCGTCTACCACTAGGCTAAATAGGCACGTGCCTAGAGCCCACACAGAGGTATTTGTCATTGAGAATGTAGTCACTGTTTCTTAAAAATTGAATTTTATAATGGATTATATATTTCCTAACGGGATTATTTATAAATATCGTATGTAAAATATATATATATATATATATATATATATATATATATATATATATAAATAATGGGTATATTATCTAACGGAATAATTTAAAGATTGTTTTTAACATTACCAATGAGCAATGCTTAGGGAAGAGCGCTCATTTCTTTACTGAAACTGGTAAGGAAACGTGAACGTGAAAAAGGATTTCCGTAGAATTCCTCTTTCGAAGCAAAAGCTTAATGCATTGGCAGTACTTTACATAAAAAAAGTATATTCTTAAAACACTTTGTTAAGTTACTTATAATATATTAAAACGCTTTGCTACAATATTGTTGATAAGTTTACAGATGTCAAAATTAGAGAGCAAAATTTTTCAATTTCTTAAAACAATTAAATATTGATTTTTAATTTTCATTAGATATATTTTTTGTGATCTCGAACAAATTATATTAATTTCCACATTTTCAAAAATTGTGATTTTTTTAACACAAATATCACCCTCATTCTTGTTTATATAAGGAAAGCCTCGACCATCATTTGTATGCCTGGGGCCCTGATAATACGTAGTAAGTTCACTGCACAAACTCATATGTTGCATGGCACTCGCAAGAAACGGCTTTTTATGCTGCGCATATATTCACTTAGAATGAAAAAGCATTTTAATACAGTTGTTTCAAATTTCAAATAAACACCCGCACTTGATCCATGCGAATTCATTTGATTTGCTTCGTTAAAGAAAAAAAATGTCGTGAGAAATTAGCTTCTTGATTGATCATCAAATATTGAAAAGCCTGCTCTGCCCACTTATATCTAGCTCTTTAAATATTTGTTATCGTAATGTGAAACGGCAAAATCATGACGACAGTGCAAGTTAGGACGTAAAAACTGCGAAAGAGTTAGTCCGAAGAGAAAATACAATTTATAGCGTTGGCTCATCGTCGATCATACCATGTTCCTTTAAAGTAATGTATTTAATATCATCATGGTAGGATCTTTTGCACACAGTGCATTTTTACTCCAATTTATTTGGACAGTGGACTCGTTTATCCAACGAGTTTTTAGAAGTTCATAGATCAGTCGAATGTCACTGAATGAGTGACACTGGCATTTGAATGATGTCTTACGCTATCAAAATCTTTAACTTTTGCATTTACTCTTAATAACTCAATAATGCTCTGATAATCACGTCTTTGCTTGATAATTTTCTAGAAATCAGATTTGTCCCAACCAGGGTGAAGAAAATCGATTTCATCTGCGTATCATTGCAGCTTTTCATCTGGCACTTCTGATCTGTCACTTGATATCTAGCAGACAGCCTGGTATGAGACTGTCGGGAAAGCATGAAACAATTCAAGATCTTCGTTGTTTCTCTTATAAAGGCCCAGTCAAGGGGATTCGGTTCAAAGTTAAAATGCAGTCGAAATTTTTGGCACATATTTAATGGTCGCACAGATAACACCCTGGAGCGGACACTCTTCTTCACAGCACTAGGAACGAAACCAAACCAAATTTTAGCCAGGTGATGGCCAAATGGCTAGGGTGCTGGCATTCGGTTTAGATCCTGTGGGTTCGAGTCTCACTGTTGGCATGGATGTTTGTAGCCGTTCGGAATCGGTTTTAAACTGTATAGGTTCCGGTCTAATTAGCCCTCGTGTAGCAAAAAGTTGACCGTAGTGCTCCGAACCAAGCCAAACTTCAAACTCGCCGGTTAGGCAATTCTTGCACAATACCTGTGTGATATTTCCGCTTCGCTTTAACCCTTACGTCGTCTCATCGTGTCTTTATACTGTTCCCCAGCTCATCGGTCTCACAGACCGCCACGCTATAAAATTAGGATATTTTCCTATTTTTATAAGTTTTTCGCAGTTATAAGTCATTAATGAAAAACTACTGCCACCTCTCATTCTTGAAAAGGGTAAATAAAAAATAGATTATTCGACAAAAATTTCAGAATCCGATTCCTCAATCTGTGATAGTGCGAGAGAGAAAATGTCTGGTTCGTTGTGAAACAGGAGGAATTCTTCCAGCCATGTAAGCTACAAAAATAAAACAAAGATCTTAGAAATAGAATGCATGCAGACTGACAGATAATTAATACGGTTCAAGGCTTATCGGTCATACAGACATGCAAAAATTTAAATCAGTTCAAGGTTCATCGGTCCAAAAGACCGACTATTTTTTACAAAGATTAAATTTATCGACAAAATGCGAGCGAGCGAAAATCTCCGATGTGTTGTACTTGAAGTTTCAGGACCCGATTGAAGAACTCATAAACCCTCAACAGTCTGATCACTCCCATCACCCCCCCCCCCCCCCCCCACCCTTCAGATCAGGTGCAACAGCGGTCTCCTATACCGATGAGCCGATGTAAAGGGTTAACATTCAGTCGGTGTTCCGTCATATCTGTTATGAATCTCTACAAAAGTAGTCTCAGGCCTTTGCCTCCGATATGGCTGACATGGCTGACATAACTGAAATTGAGTTGACTTCAACAGAGAACGGCATTGCGTTGGGGCGCTGGGCTCTTGATTGGTTGAAATTTTTATCTCTCCGCAAGCAGTGGGAGCATGTGCTGTCTAGTTCAAAGTAGTACGCCATCGCGATGCGGAAACTTCTACTGTCGCATTGGTTTTAATAGCTGACATTATTGTGGAATTTTCAAAAAGTATAAATTAAGTGCTGTTGTCTATAACGAATTAATCTGAATACACTGATGTTTCCAAACGACTACTCTTGATTTCCAAACGACTACTCTTGATATTATGTATTAAATTTGCTTTTTGAAAAAAAAAAAAAAAAAAAAACCTCTGGTGTAATTCTTAGGTTTTAAAACATCATCGAGTTCTGAAAATCAAAGTTCGCGAGTATTTTAGGCTGTTTATTTTCCCGAGGCTGGAAATAAGGATTCCAATTCCGACTGGAAATTCCTATAATTCTGTATTGGGCTAGAATAATTATTTTATTTAAGATTTTTATTTATGATTTAACGTATCAGATTTAAAGTCAAAATATAACTCTCATATTTATCAATTGTGTAAAATACTAGGAAGAAAACACGTACGGTAAACAAGCAGCTACCATTAAGTTTTTAGGTCAATAATTCGGATTGAATTCTTGCTGTACATTGAATGAATGGAAATCCTATCTAATGCTATTAGAATTAATTTTCATCAAATTTATAATCATGTTTATATCATTTAAATCAAGTAAAAACATTTTCGTTAATTTCTATTTGTTTGTAAAGATAATAACAGTAAAGTTTTAGTTGATATCAATGTCATATTTCATGTACCTTAAAAATTCTGTTATAGATCCTGTGCTATTTTTCAAAGATGACGAAAAAGAAGGTGAGTTATTCATATTTGACATTTGAACCCCTTTTAAAGTAACAAACACAAATACTCAAGGACTCATAAAATTTAAAGCCATTACTTTTATTCATCTATATATAAAATGCTAAGCCGACTTTTTGGGCTGCCCGTGAGAGAAAACTACTGCATCAATTTATTTCATTTTGGTCTGAAACAAAAGATTGTAATCTGTAGATTTGTCAAATTTGGTTTTTGTAACCACGATTTCTATTAATGAGCGATAATTTATAATTAAACAAATTATTTCTGCTCATGCTCAGTGGCATATTTAAATCTGTCTTTAGAAACTCACTGTTTCTGCGCATGCTCAGTGACATGTTTTAATGATAAACACGTTTATTCCGAGGAGTCTCTCTAGATCTCTCTCTGCCATTTTTATTTTTATGATAATTATGTTTGTGAAATATAAGATTAAACCTGGTTGAATTGTTTATTTTTAGCTGTTTAATTAGAGATAATTTACAATAAAAAATTTGCTTTCTGCGCATGCTCAGTGACATTTTAAAATCTGGCTTTAGATACTCACTAAGCACGAGGCCGCTTAAACACATTAATTTGTTTCAGCGCATTATTATGATTTTCAACACTTGCCAATGATGTGTTGAGTATAATTTGTGTATTTGTACATTTATTTGCTATCTAGTCGTCATGTTTTGACGGGTACCAACTCGTTTTTATTTATGTATAAAGCCCAACTCTAACTTTCGAAATGACTGACTTGTAAAATCGTGGATATTAATTAATTTCATAATGTGGAATGTAAACTCTCTTGCAGAACTTTTGCCATTTTTTCCAGTGGATGCCTCGGAAGGTAAGTAGTTAAACCCATAGTCATTATTAATTTAATTGTTACATAACTACTTCCTATTTTGTATTGTTTTGACCGATTCTCTGACAGGAAATTAAACAGTTGATTCATCTTGTGCATGTTTGTTTTTGTGTGGGAACTACGTCCTGAAATGGAAATCGAACGAGTGTTGCAATTTTTCTTTAAAAAAATTATTTTTTACTTCCACTTCGCAACAAGATTAAAGGTGTCCCTTTTGTATTACACTTGAGCCGTTAAGTATATCTTAAATTATTCTTTGCAAGCTTCTTAGAGTTACTGTTGAATGACAGACACATTCTATCTCTAAGTTCTTGAAGAGATAGAAGGAGATCCGTTTGAGAACTGGTGCTGTAAGTCCTCTTAAAGGGGAAAAAAAAAAAAAAAACCGACATTTGTGTTCAGTTTGATGACTGTAGTTAGTTATTTCAGCAAGAAAACCTCTCATGAAAAGCTAAGCTGAACTAACTTTCATCTAATCGTTTAATACTGCATTTAGTCATAAATCTTGAATGGTTAACTTTTTTCCCTTCAGAGTGTAACTGTCACAAAACTATTTTATTGATTCGTATTCTTATTTTAAGAATAGAATACTAATCAAGGATTTATTGAGGAGCAGTTGATATCTACCTCCGTATAAACTACGGGGTAATTTTCTCTCGATACTTTTCTAATCAGAGATTAGCAAATGCATCTTTCTGAATTTTGTTTTCTGCATTCGAAAATAGAACTTGGAATGTAAAGTCTGTATCTATCAAATATTTTTTTATTCAATTTTTTTACAAAAAAAATTATTTTCCAGCGATACACATCGATAATAACCTGAAAAAAAGCTTGGTAAAAATTTTAAATTTTAAAGACTTCTTACTTAAATATCTGTCATCACGTGCAGAGAAAATAGAATTTACAAATATGTATTTACCAATCAGTGACTTGGAAAATACCAAGAGAAAAATTCCCCAAACTTTAACATTGCCCCTGAAGACATGAAACATCAACTGTCGTCGCCTTATAGTGATATTCCTGTTTCCCAAAACTTAAAAATGCCGTGAAAAGAATTTTTCTCCAGACTTTTGATTTTTCGAAATTAGAGGTCTAATGGTATTGCACCCTCTGAAAGTTCTCTTTACCCCACTGACTGTTACGAAAAGAAACTTTTTACTTTTTTTCCCTAGCAGAAAAAGAAATTCGAATATTTCCTTTCTAAATATTTTCTTTTACGTTAAAGGGCAGAAAGCAAAACAACGAAACGGCCATACACGCAAGTGATCTGCCTCCCTTCAGATCTTCTCTAATTTTTCGAAATAAGAGGTCTAATGGTATTGCACCCTCTGAAAGTTCTCTTTACCCCACTGACTGTTACGAAAAGAAACTTTTTACTTGTTTTCCCCAGCAGAAAAAGAAATTCGAATATTTCCTTTCTAAATATTTTCTTTTACGTTAAAGGGCAGAAAGCAAAACAACGAAACGGCCATACACGCCAGTGATCTGCCTCCCTTCAGATTTGAACGACGATGAAATGCAATTAGATGACTCCCAACTCTGCCCTATCGTCATGTACCTTTCACCAGCCTATTCTCCACCTAATACACTATCGTCATCACCAACGCCCCTTATCCTTTTAGAAGGGTCACTTGTGTTCCCAGCTTTGGTAAATGAAACTGCTGTGTATAAGCGTTGTTTCCTACATTGCCATCATGGTGAGTTGGGAAACAACATTCCTTGAAGCAAGTCCCCCAGTGAAGAGATATGTGACTAGGCTCTGCAGAAAGCCAAGTTCAAACCCTTCGAGAATAGGAGAAAAGGAATCTGTCTAGATCGCTGCGGATCCAAACACTGAGGGCAGGCCCTGATTTTCCATTAGGCCCAGTAGGCCCGGTCCTAGGAGCCCCTAAATGTTGGGGGCCTCCTAAAAATTTTAATTTTAAAAGGAAAAAAGAAAAAATTCCCAATTCAAATTTTTTTAATTCTACATTTTTTAATATAAATTTTTTTATATATCCTTTCAAATTTGACTGATTGATTGGTTCATCATATGTATAGTTATACGTATGTATAGTTTATCATAAGTATGTTACAGTGTATGTAAGGGATTAATAAGTTTTTCTGGTTGCATTGTATTGGTGTTTTAATGATGAAGTTAATAAGTTGTACTGCTCTTTGTTATTTGATAATGTTCTAGGTTTCTACACTTCAAATAGCCAATTCTTGGTAAAATGGTACTTTCACAATGATTCATGATTATTATTATTATTTTTTTTGTGTGTCAATTTTGGATATTTAACACCCACATCCGTGTTAGGGGGGCCCCCATCCCGAGTTGTGCCTATAGTCAAGAATTTTCTAAATCGGGCCCTGACTGAGGGAAAGAAATCTAGAAGGAAGTTGAGGAATAGCGAACAAGTAGAAAATTTGAGAATATTAAAATAATCTTTACGTTTATCAAATTATTATTTTATGTTCCATAACTAGCCAAGTACTGTTTTTATGTTATAAATTTATTATTTTATTTTTTAAACACAAAAGAAAATTAGGCAAAAAAATAGCTTTCCCTCCATTTTCAGATTGTGTTCATTTACATAAATTATCTTGAAATTTATTTCTTTCGTTTTAAATCTATGCCAGTGCCATTTATGACTTTCTGCGTTGCTTTACTGATTTGGCAGGTTATTATGGAATATGGGAACTCTAAAAAAATTTCATGCGAGTTAATGGTAATTGCTTCCTCGCTTTACGCCATTTCATGTGAGAAACGGCTTTAAAGGAAGGTTTTATATTCGGCTAGCGGGGGAAACTTGCATTACACCTATTCAAATTTTTTTCATTAGTATCTTCAAAAAACTTCTCTTTCCACATCACCTCTCATATTTGTCAGTAAATAAAGGATAATAATATTTCTCTTCTATTAATAGATATTTGTTTGGAACCTCCAGTTCCATCGTATGGGGAACTAATTTGCGGAATACCTAAAACGGACAGAGACAGGCAAGTATAGATGACACTCTTTTACTTCCATTTCACAACATTTTATTTAGTTAATGTGAGGCTTTTCTTTCTTTCATTTTGTTTTTATACGTTTAAGAAAGGCTTATCTGCATCCCAATAACATATTTTTCCACCCGCAGATATATATGTAAAGCTCGATGTGACCCAGCGTATGAATTCCCCAACGGAGAGGAAAAGGGAAAACTCGTCTGTGACTTGAGGTCGGGACAATGGTCGCCGAATGACAAATTTCCTGACTGCCAAGAAAAAAGTAAGTTTTCAAGTTGACACATTTTACCATGTTTTTATTAACTTGCTTTCTTGTTTGTGTGTTTGTCTGGTACAAATCTTGCAATCGTTTTTTAACTAACTTCCCGACTAGCTAGACATTTGAAACTTTTAGAATAGCTCAGAAAACGATGACAATGCATTATTTTAATACTTTTAGCCATCTTTATTCCATATTTTAAAATCCATTACGTAAAAATACGAGTAGCATCTGGAGCAAAAAGTAACTGCGCTACAGGCGCCATCTATTAACGTAATAGTGAACCTATTAACGTAATAGCGAAATTATTCGGGTAATGTGTTTATATATGTTATTCAATAAATAAATGTTTGAAAATTTCTTATAATTGGTCTCTTTATTACGCATTACATCATTTTCTTTCAAGTTGATGGGATAATTTATCAAAAAAATTTTAAAAAGTATTTATTAATATATAGAATTGTCAAGTTTATATGATTCAACAGAAAATTTAAAAATATGGTATATAAAAAGTCTTTTTAATCTTGTAATTATTATTAACTCGCTTTCTTGTTTCTTTGTGTGTGTGTGTGTGTTTGTCCGGTACAAATCTTGCAATCGATTTTTAACTAACTTCCCGACTAGCTAGACATTTGAAACTTTTAGAATAGCTCAGAACACGATGACAATGCATTCTTTTAATACTTTTAGCCATCTTTAAGCAGAATTGAATCCATTTTCAGTTAATTTTGTTTTGTAGACTGGTGCAGCCATCTATCGGCCGGGAAGGGAACGAAAAGTTAAACGCAAGTTAACTTCCAATTAACTTAATTTTCTTTCAAGTTGATGGGATAATTCATCAAAAAAATTTTAAAAAGTATTTATTAATACATAGAATTGTCAAGTTTATATGATTCAACAGAGAATTTAAAAACATGGTATATAAAAAGTTCTTTTTTCTTGTAATTCCTTCTGAGTCTTGACATGTATGCACCATATATATACCACGTGAGAGTTTCAAAGAAATTCATAAAATATTTCAATCAATTTTTTAAATAAAGAAATTAATAAACAGTACAATCGCTCTCGAACAGTGCTCTCGAAGTTAGAAATGTCTAATTGCGAGTGACGAAAATTTGTATGGTGTTTTTCTATCAGTAATTATCATACAAGTCGAAGAGTGGGACGTGCCCGAAGATATCTGGCACCCTGCTACCCAATCGTGTAGTAAGGTGATAATTAAAAATAAGCTGTTAATGATTTAATAGTAAAGAAATGTAAGGTGTTAATTCTTAGTGTAAGTATAAAAAAATGTAAAGTTATTGCACTGACCAAATGTAATGTATACTGTTTATTATATATTATACCTAAAGGTATTGTATGTTATGTATTATTATGAATAAGGTGTTTTTGTATTGTTATGTTTTGATTATTATGTATTGTTTAGTATATACCGTTTTTTGTTTAATGGTGTGATTTAATTTGGCCCACCTAAATGTAGCAAATTTGTTTGTACGGTGGAACAGATGTATTACACGCACCTCCCTTGGCGACAAAATTTTTTTGACGCCAAATACTCGTCAAAAAAATTTTGTCGCCAAAACAGGCCTACGCGGACATTTTACACTTAAAATAACAAATATACACAAAATATCAATAACAACTCAAATATAAAAATAAATTCAAAACAAATTTACCAATGGCAATAATAAACTTTCAAAAACATGTCACAAAACCACAACAGCTACTTTAAAACTTACACGAATATATCTAAAAACGGCTGTATTAAAATTCAAAACCTAAACAGAAATGCTCAACCGCTACTTTAAACACGCAAAAATATATAAAAACAGCTGTATTAAACTTCAAAACCTCAGAAGAAATGCTCAACCACTTATTTAAAACATACGCAAATATATCTAAAAACGGCTGTATTAAAATTCAGAACCTAAACAGCAATGCTCAAGCGCTACTTTAAAACATACGCAAAAATATCTAAAAACGGCTCTATTAAACTTTCAAACCTAAACAGAAATGCTCAACCGCTACTTTAAAACATACACAAAAATATCTAAAAACGGCTGTATTAAAAATATATATCTAAAAACGGCTGCATAAATACAAAAACTAAAACCTTAAAATTAATGAGAAATTTGTAAGGTGTGGGGGGGGGGTTGCCGCCCCCCAACCCCCACTAAAAAAGTCAGTATAATACAACTAGTCAGTCCAACTAATAATAACTAATTTAAATAAACATAAAAACACCTTGGTTAAATATATATTTCTTCTTTAAACATATATTACAGCTCAAATTCAAACGATCTATTTCCATTATATCACCTCTATTTTAGACACTAAAATCCCCTGATATTTCTAAATTACACTAAATACTGCACAGATAATAAATAAATGAACAAAAATAAATTGAAATATACAACCAGATTATTGTATCCAAGCTGCATCCTAGCTGAAACTTAAAAGCCCAATTCAATTCAAACATAAAACAAAAAATTCAAAAACCGTTGCCACAAAATAATATTACTACACTAAAGAACGTAAAAAAAAATCATTCACGGCTCCTATAAGGGCCTGTTCACATAGGAGTCCGTGGCGGAGCGTTAAAGTATTGAAATATATTTAACCAATGACAAACCTCCAAACGATTAGCAATGAAATTTTTAACGCCTATGATTGGTTTATTTTCGTTCAACGTCATCTTTCCCTTAACGCTACACAATGGACTCCTATGTGAACAGGCCCTAAATACGCAAAAAACAAGACACACCCGAATCTGGCAACAGCAAAATCCTAAAAGCAACAAAAACACAATTGGCAACACCAAAGTAAAATCTACATCTAATACTATCCAAAATACGTCGTTAATATTTCGCAACAACATGGCCGCTGGAAGCTGATGATCTATCAATACAACATGATCTATCTATCTGTATACAAAACAGCACTCTAACTGAATGACTGACTGATTCCTCAACCCCGCATTCAGTGATCATATTCAATACAGACTATTATACATGGACATCAAAACAGCTGTCGCCGCTAAAAAATACCATATGGACCCTCCTTTAACCAGAACCGCCAAAATACGCTCATTGTCTTGGTTACATCAAACTGAAACTCTTAGAAACAAGTGAACATTAATTCTCGCCCTTTTGAATGGGTTGCCGAGTGGTTCAACCCGAAAAATACGAGACTCGATCGGAAAAAACACGAGACTGGTCGAGTATATTTTGATGGTATCAATACAATGTCCTTTGTCAAAAGTGGATACGCTATTGATAATTTAAGAGAAAAAGATTTTCTTTAAAGATGCTACACTCAGTAACGCGGATGAATCCTAAGCTTGTGTCTGAATTTGTTACTCTAATACTGCTTTTCAAAATTAGTAAATTTGTATGAATTGTAAAAAAGCCTATTTTAAAATATTAGAATATGGTATTTGTTACGGGGAAGTAAGCGTAACATTTGAAATAAATTAGAGAAGGAAAATAATGAAATATAAAGAGGCAAGCGCGAACAAACGAAGTTTAAGGGGATAAATATACGGTGAAGACTGCAATGAGGATTGATGAACACAGGAGATGAATAGGCGGTGGACTTAGCTAGATCCTAAAGAAGTAAGACGTGAAAAGGCAATTGGATGAAAAGAGACGCCGCAAGGTGAATTCCAGGTGGAGGAGCAATTATGGCACAGAAAAGAGATTGCAGATGGGGAAACGTTTGAAAAACAAGTCTTGAAAAATGAGAATAGGTGAGCATGAAAGACGGGGAGAATATATGACTTAGCCAGAAAATAAGGTGAACGAAAACATATGTAGTTCCTGGAACACGGGAAAGAGCCGTGGGAACTGAGGAAAATGTACGGATGGGCGGAGAAAGAAAGGTCCCCAAAAAACATAATTAAACCAATGAAAGAAGGAAAAGGATTTTGAGAGCCAATGACGAAGAAAGGCGGATCACAGCGAAGGAGGAGTAACGAGGGGAAGTAAAAGATATTAACGAAGGAAATAGAAAAAAGAGAGCAGATCAGATGATGCTGGGATCCTAAAAAATTATTACGACAGAGGAGCATCAAGGACGGGCACCTAGCCCGCAGTTAATGGCATGGGCTGACGAGTTGACTTAGTACGAGAAAGCACGAGATGAAACTCAGAGCCAGCTTATTATAAATGAATTTAGTTTGAAGCTTTATTTTGCACCGATGTCCCCAAAGCGAAAAATACTAGGCAGTGACGAACGACGAGATTAGTTGATACTGTGAAAGAATATAGCCGGCCGACAAGGTGGATGCAGAGTGCCCCATCCCGAGAATCGAATCACCTGAGCAGTATATGCAGCAAGACAATATGCCCCAGCGTTATCTACAAGTTGAATTTACGGACCCTAGAAGCGTGCCTCAACAATAGAACGGGTTTGAAAGGACGATTCCCAAGCGAAGCGAGCGCATTAGATGTACTTCAGAACCAGTTCATCAAAGGAGAGCGGGTTGAAAGACTGATTCCCAGACAGTGCCAGCGCATTAAATAGATTTCATGATAGTTCGTCAATGGAGGTATGTCTCATTTGTGCTCCGTATTGATCACTTGTTTTAAACGTGTGCCATCGCGATTTCTCATTCATACACCATAAATTTCGAATGTATATACAATAGATCGTTTTTTTAGAAATAGATATAATGTTGAATTATGATTTAAATTGATTAATGAAGGTCAACTGGTATTTAAACAAATAAGTGCTAGTATATGATTTATTGTGAGTTGATGAACGGGTTATAAAATCCATTAAAGGAGGGAAATATTGTAGAAAAGGTTTAATAATTGATGATAAATTACTAGAGTGATAATTGTATGTAGGAAGTAAGAAAATGAAAAGGGTTATAATGATATTGAATGAAACTGTTAATGAAGTGATTATTTGTAATAACATAATGTATAAATATGCTTTACATGATTCCAATTAATAAATGTATCTATTATTATATCAATCAGATGGTCCGTAATGATTTGTTAAAAAACACAACGCAGTACTTAATTCTATATATGCCAATCATACCATCGGGTAGCATAATTGATAACCCCTAATCCAATGCTATTTTGGTCTCATGATCAGTTCCTTCTTATCTCTTCCCCCACTAATCAATCCATTATAGTATTATAAAGCCTTGAAGTTATATCAAATAATTTTTGAACAATGTGTCTTTGTTTTCGTTCAGTTGTATGCTACCCAGTCTGCAAAAATGGAGGTGTGTGTAAAGCAGGAAATGTTTGCAAATGTCTTGAACAATACACAGGAGAGAGATGTGAAGAAAGTAATATTTTGTTTCACCAATTACAATGCATTACGAATGTACAAGCAAATGCTATCCTGTAGATTATAAAAAAATTGGCTTTGAAATGATTACGAAGACAAACATTACTGGCAATGTTTTAGGAATAAAACGTCCTTTGAAACTGATTACCTTCACTCATTCTCACCATCACCATCTTGGTTTTGTATTCCTATCACTATCAGAATTAATTGAGGTGGTCAGCATCAAAACTGTGCTTATTCCCCCCCCCCCCCCCAAAAAAAAAGTTAAAAACAATAAGGTTGCTGCGTCCTAACCATATTAGATACGCTTCCCCCCTCCCCCCAATGTTAACATATGGAGAAAATGTGTCTAATATTGACAGCTGCATAAATGTTGATCATCCATTAAAAAGAGTATTTTCAGGTAGTGTGAACTTTTCTGCACCTTGCAACAGGATTCATTTGATAAATTTCGTCCACCTAAAGAATTTAAGAGCGTTTAAAGCCCACTAGACCAGATTTGTCCCCGAAAAATTAAAACATTTAAAATATTATTTCCTTTTTTTTTAAAAAAACAATGCCCCCCCAAGGTGTAATTTTTTTTCTCTATTACGGAGTAAAATTGAAAAAAAGCTCTTTCAATCCAAGCCGGCAATCCTTGGACAAATTGTCTTCGTATATTAACACTGAAGTGAGCGAATCCAACGAGTTTAGTACATAGCAGCCTTAACCCGCAAATGGTAGCGTCTGTCGAAATACTCTAACAGTAACATCCACCCATGAGACTAAGTTGGATTTCGTAGCTCATTACTTATGTAATTTTCCAATTTTCATTTAATTTTAGCTCTGTATTTGAGGTATAATTGATTTATAAAATATATTTACACTTGGTTTTAATTTTCATATAACTTTATTCAGTAAAAGTCAATCTAATTTGTTTTAGAATTTCAACAAGATATACAAAAGAAAATTAAATTATTAGAAATAGATTAGGATAAAAAAGTAAAGTAGTGACAAATATAAGCATGATTAAAATGAAATTTCATCATAAAAGTTTTACAAATTTTGTACACAAATATTACATATTATTTTTGAACACTCCAAGCAATTAGGTGCATACACCCGTAGTTCATCATTCTATTTTTTTGTGTAAGGACAGTACCTAAAGCTTTTCCTCTTATCCAACTTGGCACTTTTTAATTGGATTGCTTACTTAAACTTGCTTCCCGGTCATCTTCTGGACCAGGAGTGGCCAACCCGCGGCACGCGTGCCACAGTGTGGCACGGCCGCGTTTTAACAGTGGCACGCGGAGACGTATTGAAAAATTAAGCAATTTGAAAAAATAATAATTTGTCAAAATCTGTAAAAACCGTACTCATACGCTATTGAAAATAACAGCGCAGGAAAGCGGCACTGCTTGACACCAGTACAACGATGCGCTAAGACAGCTGATCGATATTGTGGAAGAACTTCTTGATTTGCGCCAACTAGTTTTAACTACAGGTGAGGACATTTTTAAAGAACTTAAAAATGTAATTGAAGTTAACAAAGTAGAGTGGACAAAATTAGATAGTGTTTGCACAGATGGAGCGCCTTGCATGGTTGGCATGATAAAAAGTTTTGTTACATTGCTGGAAAATTATTTGGGAAGAAAAGTTTTTAAGTATCATTGTATTATCCATTAAGAAGTTCTTTGTGCCAAGGACTTAAACCATTCTTCTGTTGTTGACCCTGTAGCTCGCTGTATCAACAAAATACGAGCTCGAGCTCTGAATCGACGACGATTTCGTGAGCTTTTCCCTGAAGAAACGGAAGAGGATGGCGAGTTACTCCTTCATTGTAGTGTGCGCTGGCTTTCAAAAGGAAATGCACTCGTGAGATTTTGGAATTTGAGGGAGTGTGTTTTAAAATATCTGGAAGAAAGCAATGAACTGTCCAGTGAGTGCTTGCTACTCAAGAATGAAGATTGGCTATGGGATTTAGCTTTTATCACTGATATTATGGGACATTTAAATAATTTAAATTTAAGATTGCAGGGAAAAGATTGTATTTTCCCTACCCTAGTTGGTCATATATTTTCTTTTGTGAACAAACTTTTGTTTTTTTGTCTCGATTTTGGAGAAAAAATATTAACACATTTCCCATTAATGCAGGAACTAGCTACCAAAGTCAATAATGCTCCGAACTATGATGGATTTAAAAATTTAATATCTATTTTGCAGGATTCTTTCAGTGCTAGGTTCGATGATTTTCAAGATGATAAAAAAAATGCTGATCTTTTCACAAATCCTTTTTCAATTTCTCTTCAAGACGTTAATTGTTACCCACCTGAAATCCAAATCGAAATTATTGACCTACAGCAACATACTACACTGAAAAGAAAATATAAGGAACTTATTTCAACTGCAAATGATCCAAATTATACTGAATTTTAGAAATTTGTACCAACAAGCAATTTTCCAAATTTACATGATTTGGCTGTCAGGTATTGTTATAGGTTTGGATCTACATATGTTTGCGAACAAATGTTTTCTATTATGAACATAATAAAATCAAAATATCGATCAAGATTAACTGATATGCACCTAAAACACCTAATTTTGTTAGCATCTTCAAGAACTAATCCTAATATAGATGACTTGGTAAAAAAACTACAAATTCAAAAGCCACATTAATTAAGTACTGACTGTTTAATAATTATTTAGAATTAAATGTTTCAAGTTATTCATTTTATTTTATACATAACCTAACTGACTGAACCTTTAAAAATGTTTATTAACAATGAAACCTAAGTTTGTACTTTTGTTTTATTTATTATATTATTTTTTTAAATCTCCACTACTCAGATGATAAAAAAAATGTGCTATTTGTGTAAAAATCCCATAATTATCCTATAAATAACATTTTTTCACCTTTTTATATTTTTTGTATGTTGGAAAAGTTGGAAGTGGCACGCATAATATTTTTTTTTCAGATAGTGGCACTCTTCCCAAAAAGGTTGGTCACCCCTGTTCTGGACGAACAATTTCCATTATAATTTTTTTTTAGTCGTCTGATAGACGGACCAAATACGCACCTGTAAAGTAATATCCGTCTCAAAAGCGGAAGGAGCTTTCTTAGAATGGTAATTGTAAGGCGATAAAGTAAACAAAACCCAAAGATAAACAAACACAACCAAGGTCATGGAATGATTGAAACATAGCTCGAACATGAAGGTTTCAAATCGATAATTACGCACCCTAGCGGGAAAGGTATGAACTCTACTCGTCCGAGAGACGGATGTTACTATTTACGGATTAAGGTGGCACTCCTGCATGTAGGTGTAGCTGAACTATGTAGAAAAAGTCTTAGTCAATTTCCTGAAGAAATTTAATCATAAAATACGCAGTCATCTGCAAAACTCTTCATGTCCATTGCAGTGTTGTTACAAAACGGCTCTCTTCCTCTTCAGAAGGTGTGTAACAAAACTAGTCTTTACCTATGTTATAGCCATTTTTTACATGTTTTTATTAACTCGCTTTCTTGTTTGTTTGTGTGTTTGTCCAGTTCAAATCTTGCGATCGATTTTTAACTAACTTCCCGATTATATAGATATTTGAAACTTTTAGAATAGCTCAGAACACGATGACAATGCATTATTTTGATACTTTTAGCCATTTTTAAGCAGAATTGAATTCATTTTCAGTTAATTTTGTTTTGTAGACTGGTGCAGCCATCTATCGGCCGGGACGGGAACGAAAAGTTAAACGCAAGTTAACTTCCAGTTAACTTCATTTTCTTTCAAGTTGATGGGATAACTCATCAAAAAACTTTAAAAAGTATTTATTAATACATAGAATTGTTAAGTTTATATGATTCAACAGAAAATTAAAAAACATGGTATATAAAAAGTTCTTTTTATCTTGTAATTATTAATGTTGCAGTTAAATTTCAAAACTGACCTTACTAACAACGTTGTTAAAGGTCTAAAAATATTTTTTTTAAAGTACAGTTCCATGTTTCTGTATGGTATAAAATTATTTCTTTTAAGTATTTTAAAGGAGAAATTTTGCTGGTCATTCGTTGTGGGTTTTTTTTTCTAGCAACAATGTATGCCGTCAGTTGATTTTTTTCAGTGAATTACTTTGTTTCAATACAGCTGCAGTATTATAAATTTTGAGAGTTTTTTGATGTTTTCAAAGTGAAATAAAAAACTGAAAATTGAGGACTTAATTGTGCAAGATGATGTTTGCAAGTTTAAATTTTTTTCAACTTTCAGATTCTGATTACTCTATTATATATTTTTTGGCTGTATTTTGTTGTGATTTACTTACACAACTGATATTTTGAGTGGCCAATATGTGGTTCATTATTGTTTAACTTAAGTAATCCACACTCAGATTCCCCCTTCCCGCTATTGACTTTGGAATTCAAACTTGGATTGAATTCCAAAGTTGATTAAACTGATTGAAAAGGCAACTTCCATTGTGAATGTGTCTTGGCACTAACAAGCTGCGTCTTCTGACTCTATTGACTGTGATCCAAGAGAACAAATTGTAACAAAATTAACACCAAACTTATAATGATGCAGTTACCATAAAATAAAGCTTTTAGTTTCTTAATTTTACCAGAATACACCAGAATTTAAAAGAGCATTAATTATAGTGATATTTTATGGGGCATTTTCTATAAAATTTCAGTTGTATAAATGTTAATAATTTTCTTTCAGGGATATGTACTCCACCTTGTCAAAATGGAGGTACTTGTCTAGATGGAAACGTCTGCTACTGCTCTCCCCATTTCAAAGGAGACAAATGTGAAATTGGTGATTGTTTTGTTTTGGTAGTTTGCGCATATACCTTCATTTTAAGCATATATTATCCTCAAAATTCCTCGTTGTCAATTGCATCCGAAAATTAACTAATTACAGCTCTGAAAAGTCTTATCTCACAGGTGACCTTTAATAATTTTAATAAAAAATGCAAATATCGTTACGTTTCTCACATTTTTAAACTCTTCTCACGTTATAATTGCAAACTTTCCTCCTAGAGATTTTCAGTCGCTCCTGGATATTAACTGGTTACTCCTTGGAAATTCATACTTCATTAGTGCTTTCTTCTTAGCAATTTTGCTGTAAACTAAAAATATCGCCTTAATTTAAAACTGCTTCCCTAAATTTTTCACTGTTTAGTTTTTACATTCAAACTTCCATACTAAACAATTAAGCTAGAATTTCGACGATTTTCAGTTGCTTCTGAAAATTAGATGATTACTCCTTTGCAAAGGTCTTCGCCCCCGAAACGATCTTACTAAAAATTTCAAATATCATTATGTCTGATACACTTTTTTAAATTGTCTTTTCCTTGTACTTGCTATCTTTCGAAATCGCAATTTAGTAAAGTATCTGTCTACATGTAGATTTCCTATGACTAGACATAAAAAATGACTGCATTAAATCTGTTTTTGACAACATATATTTCAGTATTTATATATTTGTCATAGATGCATGTAAAGTGAAATTCATTCGTAATAAGAATGAGATTGTACTTAAAAAATTTGGTTGATTGAAATTGAAATGCATTGTGATTGTGTAAACTAGTTCACAGAAAGCATGGCATACACGCAGTGTTTTTCTGTTATAAATAATACTCTAAACATGTATGGAGAGTTTGTGTGGGTGCTCTCATAAGATTTTCGTTCTGAGCTCTTTGTTTTTGTCCTCTGTTTTAGTTCCCCGAGTTTGCTTAACTGTAATTCAGTACAGAAAAAAAGCACAAGTTCGATTACACACACCTTATTTGTTCAAGCTTACACGCGAGGAAAATTAATAAAACATATTTCCTTAACAAGTAATATAAAAAAAATTTAAAGTCAATTCCTACTGAGGTGAACAAAGAAAAATTTGAGTGTGAACTAATAGTAGGAATTGCAACAAGGATTGCCTGCCAGAACCTTTCCTACTGTGCGAGATTAGGAGGGGGGGGGACAAAAATAGAGAGCAAATGTTTGTCAGGTTGGGGATTCGATCCCGCAACTTACAGGACGGGAGGAGCGCGCGTTACCGCAGTGCTACCGTTTACACAGTAAGAAGAAGGAAATTAGGCTTCTTGTGCCCTTCAAGAGCAAAAGAAGCTCTAGGTATCTTCCCATTGAAAGGGCTCCCATATAAAACTAAAATTAATTAATTAAATTTAATTAATGAATTAATATTTGAAAAACTGTATTAACATCAAGTGTCATCCACTACAAGTTAAAAAAAATGTATTTGTATTTGAGTGGATGAATAAAAAGTATTTTATTAACGATTGAAAACTTGAACAAGATATATAAATATATATAGGGAGAGTGTGAACTAATAGTAGGAATTGAAAAATGAGCCATGGATTCGGAAGTTATAGACAGTTTAATTATTATACAGTCGAACCCGGTTAACTGGACCACCGGTTAATCGGACCAGCCGCTTATTCGGATCGAACCCTAAAGAGCCGAAACAAATCCTATTCCATAAGCCTAATAGGGCATGTTCGTGAAATTGGAGCAGCGTGATTAGGACCAAAATGATCGCGTCCCGATGTGGTTCGATTACCCGGAATCGACTGTATTCCATATTTTACCCATTATCAAACTTAGACGAAAATTGACAGATTCACTTCAAGTTCCATTGCTGATTTATTTAGGCAGACAGGAAAAAGGTTTTTTTAAGTAAAGTTAATTAATTTATTATGAGAAAAAAAACTTAGTGGACTCACAGTAGCATTGAAAAATAATGAGAAAAGTTCGAATAATTCTGAAAAAGGCAAATCAAAAGAAAATACTGTCTTCGAAAACAATCTGTATTTACCAAAGCGAAATAAATTCGAAAATTATTGATGAATAATTATTAATTTAAGTTTTTTATCTATGAATGACATTAATAAATTTTTTTTAAATCCTCAAATTATCTCAAATAGCTTTTTTTCATGATCTTTGAATAGTTTTTTCTATTTTCTAATGTGGAGGCACTTGTAAGACATTCAACTTTTGATCTTTGAACAGTGTAAGATACAACCTGCCAGTGATAAATCTCTCTCCTATTTACAGACTTGTGTAAAGACCCACCAAGACCCCCTAATGGAAAATATATATCCTGTAATACGCTCATAAAGGACCAGAACAGGCGAGTACACTTAATATACAAGGTGCGCCCCTAAAGTAACCGGACAAATTAAAAGATCAAAAAATAAAATAAAGAAGTGAAAGAATAATCACCTGGCTAGAAAGAGTGACATCTCAACTCTTGTTAAAGCCAGTTTCAAAATCAAAGACTAAAGTGATGCTGATTGCATTTTTTGATTACAAAGGACGTATTCACCACGAATTTGTTCCTGAAAATCGAACAATTAATCAGTATTTTTACAAGGAGGTGCCTTTTCGATTAAGAAACAGGATAAGGCGAGTTAGGAAGGAACTGTTTGATTCTGGGCAGTGGTTTCTATTACACGATAATGCTAGCCCCATACAGCAATATCTTTATAACAATATCTAGCTAAGCATTCAATTACAGTGATAAATCACCCACCATATTCTCCCGACTTATCGCAAGCTGATTTTTTCCTTTTTCCGAAGCTTAAGATTGCAATGAAAGGACAGAGATTTGAAAACGTCTCGGATATCAAATCAAATGTTTCGCGTATTTTGCGAACGGTTAGTTCCAACGCCTATAAACAGTATTTCGATGACTTGAAAAAACGTTGGAAAAATTGTATAGACTCCTTTGGCGATTATTTTGAAGGAGATAAATTTATTTGAAGGTGAGTCATATTTTTTTTATTTAAAAAATATTGTCCGGTTACTTTATGGGCGCACCTTGTAGTTTAGAAATGTGAGGTTTGACAACCTTTTCTGAAAATCTCTGTGTACAGCCTCGAAGGCCCAATGATAACAATTATACTTTCTTATACACAGTTATGCGTGTGTAGTGGAATGTCAAGCTGGATATCACTTTCCCAAGGGAAAGAAACGATTGAGACATAACTGCGATTTGAGAACTGGACTGTGGACACCAGAGCATGAATTCCCGGATTGTGAGGGTGAGCGTTTTAGAGTTAATTTTGAACTCATGATGCCGGATACTGAGCTATGGTCCCATGTAAACAACTTTTTCTGTTTTCACACCACTTAATTTTCTACTTCTTTCATTAAATGATAAATTAGATAATTTATGACACACAGGTGTTTGCCTTTGAATTTAGTTGCCGGTTCTTTGTATAACCAGTAAAGTAACAAATTTATTAAGGCATCTCGTCCCCTTAGGGCTTCGAACATTCTTAACAATTTAATGAAAAGCTTTTACTAGATCTAACTTCTTTTTTGTTTTATCTGATTATCAAAAACGCTTTCTTCTAATCAATCTAATACCTTAAATTACTAGTTCTACCAAAGACTTTACGGAGGCATCTAAATTTAAAATTTTTTTTACAAATGACACAAATAAATGGCAGCTTTGAACATTTGCCAAACATACACCAGTGGATTATCATGCCCACCATTGTTTGTAAAGAACACCAAAAATGTACACTGAGTGGCAGATTTATTATGACCACCTAAGAATGTTATGGAAATCAGCTATGGCAACCCTCTGTTGCTGCCAGAGGACGAGATGGGTAGAAAAATTATTTCTGGATGATTGTAAAAACAATTGAATTGTAAAAATCCTACTTCCGGATTGAATGTGTTATTTTTTAAATATGAATGAGAGAATTGTGCATGATTATATCGTTCATTATAAAGTAGACTTTTGGATATGAACAGGAGAATTTCCCCAGTGGGATAATTGCTATCAACCTTCTTCACCAATCAGAAAATTTTATTTTACAATTTCTGATATGAGTCTTTAACAAAAAGAAATTTTTTTTCCCATTTCTTCTTTGAAATTTCTATCAGTAAACTACACTCAATAGCCAAAACATTATGACCATCCCTACATTTTGCAATGAATTCGCCTGGATGACGTGGAAGGCACGTGATCAGGTGGAAGTGGTATTTAACTGCTGCTGGAGAGTCTGAAGAATCATTCTTTCACTTACTTCTGTGTGTGATGGGAAAGGCTGCGGATCTAAGCGACTTTGATAGAGGGCAGATTGTAATGGCTCGAAGGCTCGGAACAAGTATTTCCGAAACTGCACGACTCGTGGGTTGTTCGCGACCTACAGTTGTTAGTACTTATGCAAAGTGGATGAATGACGGTGAAACCAGCAGTAGACGACATGGTGTTGGACGTCCACACGCTATCAAAGAAAAAGGTCGTCGGAGACTGTCTCGCATGGTGAAGCAAAACCGGAGCCAGACAGTGGCTCAGCTGACAGCCCAATACAATGCAGGGCCAAGTAGAATAGTATCGCAGCACGCTGTTCAGCGAACACTGTTGGATATGGGGCTACGCAGCAAACGTCCCACTCGTGTGCCTTTGCTGACCAAGCGTCATCGCCAACTGCGCCTGCGTTGGGCCCGGGAACATCGCGACTGGTCCATGGATCAGTGGGAGAGAGTTGCCTGGTCAGATGAATCACGGTTTGTCATTCATCACGCCGATGGCCGTGTCAGGATACGCCGTCTTCCAGGCGAACTGTTGCTCCCTCAATGTACAGTAGGTCATACACAGGCCGGTGGTGGCGGTATTATGCTTTGGGGGACGTTCTCTTGGGCGTCTCTGGGACCCGTGGTTGTGGTAGAGCAGACCATGAATGCTACAAGGTATCTGAACATCATTGCGGACCAGTTGCACCCTTACACGGCCTCTGTTTTTCCAGCTGGAAATGGAATGTTCCAACAGGACAACGCCCCGTGTCACAAGGCTAAAATTGTGTTGGAGTGGTTCCAGGAACATGATGCTGAATTCCAGTTAATGTCCTGGCCGTCTAACTCTCCGGATCTCAATCCGATAGAACACATTTGGGATGTCATGGGACGGCAGCTCAGAGTTCAAAGACCACGAATTCGCAATATCTCGGATTTGCGTCACCGTTGCTTAAACATCTGGTACAATATGTCTCCGGCCATCTACCAAGGACTTGTGGCATCCATGCCAAGGCGGGTTGAAGCTGTGTTGCGCGCCAAAGGTGGGCCAACTCGTTATTGACAGGTGGTCATAATGTTTTGGCTCTTGAGTGAAAGTATATATAATATATATATATATGAGAATGTTTCTGTGTGTGTGTGTCCTTTATGCGTTCCCGAATGGTCCATCCAATTGAGATGAAATATTGTACAGATGTTGTTCTCACTCCCGCGGGAAAGACTCCCTTAGCACCCTTGGGGGGGCAGGAGCAGGGGGCACATGTAAAAATAATCGAAAACGACTGATATTAGTGTCGAATCCATAGTTTTCGGGGTCGCTGAGATTAATAGTGTCACTCCCGATGCTGTCTAAGTGCAAGTTCAGCACCCCATTAGCATTGGGGGGGGGGGCGAGGAGGAGAAGAAGGGATGAATATAAAATGTCCAAAATGACCGAGAGTAGTATCAAATCCATAGTTTTTGGGATCGCTGCGATTAATAGTGACACTCTCGTTGCCGTCAAAGTGCAAGTTCAGCCCCCATTAGCATTGGGGGGGGGCGAGGGGGAAGAAGTAGGGAGTATGAAATCTCCAAAATAACCGAGATTAGTGTCGAATCCATAGTTTTCGGGGTCGCTGACATGAATACTGACACTCCCGATGCCCTTTAAGTGCAAGATCAGTCCCCCATCATCATTGGGGAGGGGAGACGAAGGGGGGGGAGAGGGGGTGAATATAAAATCCCCAAAATGACCGAGATTATTGTTGAATCCATAGTTTTCGGGGTCGCTTAGAGAAACAGTGACACTCCCGATGTCATTTAAGTGCAAGTTCAGCCCCCATCATCATTAGGGGGAGGCGAGGGGGGGGGGAGAAGTGGTGAATATAAATCTCCAAAATGATCGAGAGTTGTGTCGAAGCCATAGTTTTCGGGGTCACTGAGATGAACAGTGAAGCTCCCGATGCCGTATAAGTGAAATTCAGCCTCCCATCAGCATTGGGAGGGAGGGGGGAAGAAGGGGAATAAAATGTTGAAAATGACCGAGAGTAGTGTCGAATCAATAGTTTTCGGAGTCACTAAGATGAACATAGGAAACTAAAAATGTTGTTTATAATAAATTTTGAGTTAAATAATAGAGTGAATTTGTAATTTTATTTTATCATTTGTATGCTGTACATATACTTTTAAATACCTGTAAATAAAGTTACCTAGATTTTACACTATAGGTAAAATACATTCCTTTTCCTGTGTAAAAAATTGAGATGAATAAATACCTAGGCAACGCCGCGTAAACAGCTAGTATTTCTTATAAGCGTGGTCTCGAAATCCCCTTTTACTGTTTTTATAGCTCTTAACTTTCTACTTTCATTTTCTCAGTTATTAATACATGTTAAGCATGTAAAACTGCCTTTTCTTCCGCATGAAATTAATGTCTTACAATTCAATGCATTCCAACAAATGCCATTATTGTGAAAGTAAACTTCGTATAATATTCGAAATCTTTAAGATGAAATAACACTACGCCTGTGCCAAAACGATTCATTGTATATAAATTTTTTTAAGCGTTAATATCGACATTCTTTGCAGCAAAATGCAATCCACCTTGTGAAAATGGAGGAAAATGTATGGAAGGAAGGGTCTGCGACTGCCCGGTGACGTTCACGGGAGAAAGATGTCAACATGGTAATAACGATCATTTTTTTTACATGTTTTTATTAACTCGCTTTCTTGTTTGTTTGTGTGTTTGTCCAGTTCAAATCTTGCAATCGATTTTTAACTAACTTCCCGACTAGCTAGGCATTTGAAACTTTTATCATAGCTCAGAACACGATGACAATGCATTCTTTTGATACTTTTAGCCATCTTTAAGCAGATTTGAATTCATTTTCAGTAAATTTTGTTTTGTAGACTGGTGCAGCCATGTATCGACCGGGACGGGAACGAAAAGTTAAACGAAAGTTAACTTCCAATTAACTTAATTTTCTTTCAAGTTGATGGGATAATTCACCAAAAAATTTTTTAAAAAGTATTTATTAATACATAGAATTTTTCAAGTTTATATGATTCAACAGAAAATTTAAAAACATGGTATATAAAAAGTTCTTTTTATCTTGTAATTATTATCCTTCAGTATCTAATTTCATAATGAGGAATCAGTCTTAAATACATATCAAATCTAAATGAAGAATAATAAACTCATGGCGCAACAGTCCGCAGTGGACCAAGGCCGGCGGTGCCCATCTCCGCTTTCATGACCGTGGGATTGGGGTGCCATACAACATATATCTCAGTCAGGTGGTCAACCTGACGTGGGACCCCCAGAATTTAGCTTCCAAGCATTCTTGGTCCTCATTTTATCGACCCACTCAAGGGATGAAAGGCTGAGTCGAGCTTGCCCAATCACATGATCGAACCATGGACCTGTGGTGTGGCAGCTTGACGCTTTTAACCACTACGCCACCAGGCGTCAGTGAGGAATAATAGTGACATTAAAAAAAGGAGGGGAAAAGGAGATTTGAGTTAAAAAAATGTGATTATAAAATAGATTATTGCGAAATTGACTGAATGCGTGTTCACTTCTCATCCCGACTCTATAACGGCGGTATTTCCTAGCCTTTATTTAAGTAAACTTTGACACAATGAGCTTCCCCAAATTAGTTTTCCAGTCTTTCAGTAATATTCGGAGGAGGTTTCCGGATTGCGATAGCTGTTCCCTATGCGTCTCAAAGAAGTACTAAAAGTTTTCATCCATTTGGCTGGCGTTTTTTTAATATCACAGCTTTTGTAGTACTAGTGAATGGATGCAGCTCTATTGAACTAGTATTGTAATCTATTAAAACGCTAGAGACAAATGTCCCAGTTATCGAGTTCTTCCTTCAGGAAATAAACACTGCGAGGAACAGTGTTTATGCCGAATTCTACGAATAATCTCTCAGTGTTACTCAAGTCCGTTGCTGAACTAACACATTCGGCAACGGTACGCTTGAGAGATCAGAACAAATCATAAGTTTCCTTGCGTAATGGTGTTTCCTGTAAAGTCGCAATAAATAAATAAAAGAGATTTCGGGTTTTAAACTTTGGCGAAATAATTTATAAAAAGGTTGCAGTTCTGTTGTTGTGTCGTTGCTAATGTCCCTTGGTTGGAGGTTCCATTCACCAGGTCCTAATAGGCTATTGGGCTGAAAGGGGCGGCTCTTGTTTTGAATTAGCACCACAAGGGTCGGAGTCCGACTTGGCTAAATGACCGGTCCCGTAATTTTGAACCGAGTCAAGTGATGAGACCGTAACACTTGACAACGCACCTCCAGAGATAAATTTGAAAACTTGGAGGACATTGCAAGCACGACCTATTTTACGTGCCCCCGGCCACCATTAGTGAACATGGCAGGTTGCAGTTCTAAAGTTGTTGAGGCAATGTCCAAAGTGCACACCACAAACGAACAACATCAAACTTATTAAAAAAGTGTCTGCCGCAGTTTACTCTGTATAATCTACGGATTACACTTTTAAAAATGTCTCAATGAGTATTATAGGATATCTCTATGACTTTTTAAAATTTAAATTGAAAACGCATTCTGAGTGAAGTGGAATAAAACATCCTTAAATCACTACAGCATGAAGACTGTATTTACCACGCTACATATTGTTTGTCCATTTCGTTGCCTGCAACACAAATAAGGTCCGATGTTTTGACCCTCGTATATCAGCACAAGAAATAAATGCTGAGAAGATGGTACGTTAAAATAAATAGAATAAGATGAAAAAAATTTAGGTAGTCTCTTTTAATGAAACTACCGCGGGTTATTAACGTAGGATTACTTATCGTTGCTTACCTTTTTTTGTATGTATATATGTATGTATATGTTATGTATTATATGTATCTCTCTATATATATATGTACGTATGTATATATATATATATATATATATATATATATATATATATATATATATATATACAGATATGTACGTATGTATATATATATATACATATATGTATGTCAAAATTTCGACGCATTTTGATATTTTTCTGTTTAACTGTTTAATGCTTGCCCAAGCGATACAGACTGGGTTTGGCACGTTGCCAAAATTATAACTCGCGAGGACGGATGGACTGGCGGTTTTGGCGTCTGAAATTTTGCTTTCTGAAGGACCGTTATGGAGAAACGTAATCCTACGTTAAAATACGGTTTATTAAGAATAAACGATTGGTAACCAATCAACAGCAAGGTTTCATATGATTTTTTGTTCATATTTTCTCGTGTGTTTTTAGTTTCGAAACCCTGACAAAACACGAAGTTAATTCCAGTTACGTTTCTTTAACTGTCTGCGGAAAGAGGAATATTTTTTCTTTTTGAAAAAAAAATTAACAACTCGATGTTATGACGTATTCAAAATTTGAAGCTAAAAATCTAAATCACTGTCTTCTCATTAAAAAATTACATTAAATTTAGCATCACATAATTAATTTTTAATTGTTAATTATTCTGTTAATGACAGGAACGAACTCTGTAAATGTAGTGCATCTAATATCTTTTTTTTGAAATTTTTTACAGCAAAGATGGAATATAGAATTGCGATTCTTTTATTATAAGCTAGCTGAATACCCGTGCTTCACTACGGAGTACATTCAAATTAAATACAACGGTCAATGTATGCAATTAATGCCAATATCTATCTATCGATCTCTCTCTCTCTCTCTCTCTATATATATATATATATATATATATATATATATATATATATATATATATATATATATATATATATATATAAATCGTAACGGATATTTTTATAGACGCTATAATGTAGAAGAAAATATTCAAATTGAATACAACGGTCAATGTATGCAATTAATTTGTAAGTTTAATATCCGTAAAACATACTAATTTGAATTAAATTCTTTAAAAACTTCCATCTCAATTAGTCTAGGGGTTAAATTTTATCTTTTACCGTATATTAACATTTTTTTTATCAATTTATTTCGTTGCTATGCACGTGACGCAAAATTACTTTAGAGTATCTCAAAAGGAAAAGAAACCACGTGATCAGCATTTAATAAATTAAATTCTAAAAATGAATCTTTAAAAATTCACCAAAAATTAGAAAATGAAGGTAAAGTTTCAAAAGATATTTCATTTTAAAGGAAATTTTATGATCTTTCTCGTGATATGAATTTTATAACCCTCAGATTATTATTTTAAATCCAAACTTAAAAAAAGTTACAAACACAGCTTAAAAACTTAATTTTAAAAAAATCTAAGAACTTTTCAAAAATATTTTTTAGTGCACCTCTGCTCTATAAGAAGAATCGCCATGCAAAATTTCAGCCCTTTATGTCCAGCGGTTTGGTCTGTGTGTTACATGTCAGTCAGTCAGTCACGGAAGTGTTTTATATATATACTAGATGACATGAACGACTCAAAAGATTGAATTAAATAATACTAAAACAAACTTGAATTTTGATGCAATATCGAAGATTGATTGATTTCTTCATAACTTAATGGGTTTTCTATCCATATCTTTTAGTAGTTAGTGTGTCGAGCTTCCAAGTGGGCTCTGGTTTGAATCTCGGATAAGCCATGGGCGTATCTGTGCTAGCTCACCTGAAATGTTCTCCCATGATAAAGTAGGCGACAATTGCGCAGTGTCAGGACAAAAAGGACGTGCCTCGTTGGAAGGTACTCAAAGGCTTTCGCGTGGTATAGTTTGATATCTGAAGGCTGTCGGGTACTAGCCATATTGGATTCGTTCAACTCAATTTCAACCTAACGAGAAATTTATCCCAATGACTGACGACTTGGATAGATAGATATTTTTTTCAATTGTACTCCGTTATAGAGAAAGTTTTTTTCTCGGGTATATTATCAATTTCGAAATTTCGTTAGTTAAAGGAAATTATTTGCTTTTAAACCATTTTGCTTTCCGGGGGGGTATAACACATTTTCCCCCCGAATAATCAAAATTTAAATATATTGTTTGCGATTCTTTTAAAGATTGGAAAATATACCCGAATAAAAATTTTCTACGTCTCTAATTCCATGTCGATATTCGTTGGAAGAATTTTCTTCATAGGTTAGCACTAAAGTGAGTGAATCGAATACAACTCCTACCCAGGAGCCTGAACAATAGAATTTTAGAAGCTGAGCTAAGCGATCTCTTTATTCTTTCTAGCAAAACCTGAAAGTTGCGTTCCCGAATGGACTGCATATTTCAATACTGATCACCCCAACAGTAGTGACATCGGCGACAATGAAAGCTTGAATAGGATAAGAGAGCGCCACGATGTCTGCACCGGACGAACTATAAGAGACATAGAGTGCAAAGCCATAGTAGATGGTAAGCTTGTTGATTATAAAGAACTGGATACGCTTGGACTGAAGTGCTCAATGTATAATGGATTCACATGCCACAGACATGTAAGACGGAGGGAATGCGAAGATTACGCAGTGCGATTCCTTTGTGATTGTGGTAAGAAGGTTTATATCAAAATTAAGTATCTCTACTTGAAACATTTTCCCTATAAAGTGGATTTTATAAACTTATTATCTGGATTATATAAGTATGAATCCTACCCTTAAAATTTTTTTAGCACTCTTTGCGCAAACTGATTTCTAAATCGAATACGGACATATCTATCTATGTATATCTATATCTATCTATCAATATATATATGTATGTATGTAAGTATGTATCTCTCTCTCTTTCTTTATATATATATATCGACTATATATATATATATATAATCGATACAATATATAACTGTGTGTATATATATATATATATATATATATATATATATATATATATATATATATATATATATATATATATGCACAGTCGATTCCGGTTAATCGGACCAGCCTGTTATTAGGACCAAAATGATCGCATCCCGATGTGATCCCTATGTGATTAATCGGAATCGACTGCTTATATATATATATATTGAATACCAGTGCTTCGTGTCGAAATACATTATTAGCATTCCTTATGTAATTTGGTTAATTTAATTTAAATTAACTGCAGTAGTAAAGTGTTGTCATTCCTCGGAAGAGTTCACTCTAGAATTTAATTGTAGTGATCAGGCATTAAATATGGGTTTAAATTTATCTTTTATTACGATTTATATCCCAAATTTAACGTACTTAAGGGTTAAGTTAAAAAAAATATCTCTTGTTTAGCACCTGAGGCATTAAGAGTGAAAATTTCAGCTTTCTAGCCTTTTCTAATTACAGAGATATGGTGATTAGTCTGTCAGGGTATTTTTTTTTTTTTTGGTGGGGGCAGGGGACGGGGTGCAGGATTAAGCCCTTTGAACATCTTTAAATTTAAAATTTCTGGAAAAGATTTCTAAATAAGTATATAGGGCCTAAGAAAAACCAACATAGAATATTTTTGCTTTCTAGGACTTATGGTTACAGAGATTCAAATTATGTTTCAGTGCGTATTACTATGAGTCAGTGCATGATTGGTATTTGATTTATATATATATATATATATATATATATATATATATATATATATATATATATATATATTCTTCTCCTTGTAGGGAGCAATGTTCGAATTCTTAAAGGATTCTCCCATGATAAATAACTCAACAAAAATTGAGTTATATAGGAAAGAGTGTCTTAGAAAAAGTGCCTGCCGCCTCGGAAACAAATTTTGTTCTAAGTCTTTAGTTCTAAGGCTGTTTAAAAACCTTAAAATCTTTACTTTGTTAAGTGATATCAGGTGACCAAAGAGTAATGAACAACTTAAAATAAACATTATCGCCATTTTTGTGTACACAGCACATTTATTTCAGAAACACGGTAAGAGCATGCTAATGTGACTCTATGTGGTGAAAAAATATTTTGAGAAAGGAAAGGTAAACACTTGGATAGGATTTAATGCCGGTAAACCAGCCATAAAGTAGTTATAAAATAAGCCTTTGGGCTGAAAGATAAGAGGCAATTTCTGGAAGTAATAAACAGTAATTAAACTTGAATCTTGAACTGTGAATAACTAATAGATTAAAATATTTGTTAGGCATTTAGAATTATTTTCATAGCATTATAAATATTAGATTAAAATACTTAAGGTCAATAAACAGTAGGTAATCAACTGAGTCATGGGAAACAGAAAACTTTAATACTTAGTTTATTTGTGACTGAAGAGCAACAATAAAGAAGGCGCAGGGTAACACCGTAATTGAAAGAATCTAACCATAATCGCAATAATATTTATACAGTGAAATGATTAAACAAGCCTTTGATTCCGTGGGCTATTGGGCTGAAAGGGGCGGCTCTTGTTTTGAATTAGCACCACAAGGGTCGGAGTCCGACTTGGCTAAATGACCGGTCCCGTAATTTTGAACCGAGTCAAGTGATGAGACCGTAACACTTGACAACGCACCTCCAGAGATAAATTTGAAAACTTGGAGGACATTGCAAGCACGACCTATTTTACGTGCCCCCGGCCACCATTAGTGAACATGGCAGGTTGCAGTTCTAAAGTTGTTGAGGCAATGTCCAAAGTGCACACCACAAACGAACAACATCAAACTTATTAAAAAAGTGTCTGCCGCAGTTTACTCTGTATAATCTACGGATTACACTTTTAAAAATGTCTCAATGAGTATTATAGGATATCTCTATGACTTTTTAAAATTTAAATTGAAAACGCATTCTGAGTGAAGTGGAATAAAACATCCTTAAATCACTACAGCATGAAGACTGTATTTACCACGCTACATATTGTTTGTCCATTTCGTTGCCTGCAACACAAATAAGGTCCGATGTTTTGACCCTCGTATATCAGCACAAGAAATAAATGCTGAGAAGATGGTACGTTAAAATAAATAGAATAAGATGAAAAAAATTTAGGTAGTCTCTTTTAATGAAACTACCGCGGGTTATTAACGTAGGATTACTTATCGTTGCTTACCTTTTTTTGTATGTATATATGTATGTATATGTTATGTATTATATGTATCTCTCTATATATATATGTACGTATGTATATATATATATATATATATATATATATATATATATATATATATATATATATACAGATATGTACGTATGTATATATATATATACATATATGTATGTCAAAATTTCGACGCATTTTGATATTTTTCTGTTTAACTGTTTAATGCTTGCCCAAGCGATACAGACTGGGTTTGGCACGTTGCCAAAATTATAACTCGCGAGGACGGATGGACTGGCGGTTTTGGCGTCTGAAATTTTGCTTTCTGAAGGACCGTTATGGAGAAACGTAATCCTACGTTAAAATACGGTTTATTAAGAATAAACGATTGGTAACCAATCAACAGCAAGGTTTCATATGATTTTTTGTTCATATTTTCTCGTGTGTTTTTAGTTTCGAAACCCTGACAAAACACGAAGTTAATTCCAGTTACGTTTCTTTAACTGTCTGCGGAAAGAGGAATATTTTTTCTTTTTGAAAAAAAAATTAACAACTCGATGTTATGACGTATTCAAAATTTGAAGCTAAAAATCTAAATCACTGTCTTCTCATTAAAAAATTACATTAAATTTAGCATCACATAATTAATTTTTAATTGTTAATTATTCTGTTAATGACAGGAACGAACTCTGTAAATGTAGTGCATCTAATATCTTTTTTTTGAAATTTTTTACAGCAAAGATGGAATATAGAATTGCGATTCTTTTATTATAAGCTAGCTGAATACCCGTGCTTCACTACGGAGTACATTCAAATTAAATACAACGGTCAATGTATGCAATTAATGCCAATATCTATCTATCGATCTCTCTCTCTCTCTCTCTCTCTCTCTCTCTCTCTCTCTCTCTATATATATATATATATATATATATATATATATATATATATATATATATATATATATATATAAATCGTAACGGATATTTTTATAGACGCTATAATGTAGAAGAAAATATTCAAATTGAATACAACGGTCAATGTATGCAATTAATTTGTAAGTTTAATATCCGTAAAACATACTAATTTGAATTAAATTCTTTAAAAACTTCCATCTCAATTAGTCTAGGGGTTAAATTTTATCTTTTACCGTATATTAACATTTTTTTTATCAATTTATTTCGTTGCTATGCACGTGACGCAAAATTACTTTAGAGTATCTCAAAAGGAAAAGAAACCACGTGATCAGCATTTAATAAATTAAATTCTAAAAATGAATCTTTAAAAATTCACCAAAAATTAGAAAATGAAGGTAAAGTTTCAAAAGATATTTCATTTTAAAGGAAATTTTATGATCTTTCTCGTGATATGAATTTTATAACCCTCAGATTATTATTTTAAATCCAAACTTAAAAAAAGTTACAAACACAGCTTAAAAACTTAATTTTAAAAAAATCTAAGAACTTTTCAAAAATATTTTTTAGTGCACCTCTGCTCTATAAGAAGAATCGCCATGCAAAATTTCAGCCCTTTATGTCCAGCGGTTTGGTCTGTGTGTTACATGTCAGTCAGTCAGTCACGGAAGTGTTTTATATATATACTAGATGACATGAACGACTCAAAAGATTGAATTAAATAATACTAAAACAAACTTGAATTTTGATGCAATATCGAAGATTGATTGATTTCTTCATAACTTAATGGGTTTTCTATCCATATCTTTTAGTAGTTAGTGTGTCGAGCTTCCAAGTGGGCTCTGGTTTGAATCTCGGATAAGCCATGGGCGTATCTGTGCTAGCTCACCTGAAATGTTCTCCCATGATAAAGTAGGCGACAATTGCGCAGTGTCAGGACAAAAAGGACGTGCCTCGTTGGAAGGTACTCAAAGGCTTTCGCGTGGTATAGTTTGATATCTGAAGGCTGTCGGGTACTAGCCATATTGGATTCGTTCAACTCAATTTCAACCTAACGAGAAATTTATCCCAATGACTGACGACTTGGATAGATAGATATTTTTTTCAATTGTACTCCGTTATAGAGAAAGTTTTTTTCTCGGGTATATTATCAATTTCGAAATTTCGTTAGTTAAAGGAAATTATTTGCTTTTAAACCATTTTGCTTTCCGGGGGGGTATAACACATTTTCCCCCCGAATAATCAAAATTTAAATATATTGTTTGCGATTCTTTTAAAGATTGGAAAATATACCCGAATAAAAATTTTCTACGTCTCTAATTCCATGTCGATATTCGTTGGAAGAATTTTCTTCATAGGTTAGCACTAAAGTGAGTGAATCGAATACAACTCCTACCCAGGAGCCTGAACAATAGAATTTTAGAAGCTGAGCTAAGCGATCTCTTTATTCTTTCTAGCAAAACCTGAAAGTTGCGTTCCCGAATGGACTGCATATTTCAATACTGATCACCCCAACAGTAGTGACATCGGCGACAATGAAAGCTTGAATAGGATAAGAGAGCGCCACGATGTCTGCACCGGACGAACTATAAGAGACATAGAGTGCAAAGCCATAGTAGATGGTAAGCTTGTTGATTATAAAGAACTGGATACGCTTGGACTGAAGTGCTCAATGTATAATGGATTCACATGCCACAGACATGTAAGACGGAGGGAATGCGAAGATTACGCAGTGCGATTCCTTTGTGATTGTGGTAAGAAGGTTTATATCAAAATTAAGTATCTCTACTTGAAACATTTTCCCTATAAAGTGGATTTTATAAACTTATTATCTGGATTATATAAGTATGAATCCTACCCTTAAAATTTTTTTAGCACTCTTTGCGCAAACTGATTTCTAAATCGAATACGGACATATCTATCTATGTATATCTATATCTATCTATCAATATATATATGTATGTATGTAAGTATGTATCTCTCTCTCTTTCTTTATATATATATATCGACTATATATATATATATATATAATCGATACAATATATAACTGTGTGTATATATATATATATATATATATATATATATATATATATATATATATATATATATATGCACAGTCGATTCCGGTTAATCGGACCAGCCTGTTATTAGGACCAAAATGATCGCATCCCGATGTGATCCCTATGTGATTAATCGGAATCGACTGCTTATATATATATATATTGAATACCAGTGCTTCGTGTCGAAATACATTATTAGCATTCCTTATGTAATTTGGTTAATTTAATTTAAATTAACTGCAGTAGTAAAGTGTTGTCATTCCTCGGAAGAGTTCACTCTAGAATTTAATTGTAGTGATCAGGCATTAAATATGGGTTTAAATTTATCTTTTATTACGATTTATATCCCAAATTTAACGTACTTAAGGGTTAAGTTAAAAAAAATATCTCTTGTTTAGCACCTGAGGCATTAAGAGTGAAAATTTCAGCTTTCTAGCCTTTTCTAATTACAGAGATATGGTGATTAGTCTGTCAGGGTATTTTTTTTTTTTTGGTGGGGGCAGGGGACGGGGTGCAGGATTAAGCCCTTTGAACATCTTTAAATTTAAAATTTCTGGAAAAGATTTCTAAATAAGTATATAGGGCCTAAGAAAAACCAACATAGAATATTTTTGCTTTCTAGGACTTATGGTTACAGAGATTCAAATTATGTTTCAGTGCGTATTACTATGAGTCAGTGCATGATTGGTATTTGATTTATATATATATATATATATATATATATATATATATATATATATATATATATATATATATATATATATATATATATATATATATATATATATATATATATATATATATATATATATATATATATATTCTTCTCCTTGTAGGGAGCAATGTTCGAATTCTTAAAGGATTCTCCCATGATAAATAACTCAACAAAAATTGAGTTATATAGGAAAGAGTGTCTTAGAAAAAGTGCCTGCCGCCTCGGAAACAAATTTTGTTCTAAGTCTTTAGTTCTAAGGCTGTTTAAAAACCTTAAAATCTTTACTTTGTTAAGTGATATCAGGTGACCAAAGAGTAATGAACAACTTAAAATAAACATTATCGCCATTTTTGTGTACACAGCACATTTATTTCAGAAACACGGTAAGAGCATGCTAATGTGACTCTATGTGGTGAAAAAATATTTTGAGAAAGGAAAGGTAAACACTTGGATAGGATTTAATGCCGGTAAACCAGCCATAAAGTAGTTATAAAATAAGCCTTTGGGCTGAAAGATAAGAGGCAATTTCTGGAAGTAATAAACAGTAATTAAACTTGAATCTTGAACTGTGAATAACTAATAGATTAAAATATTTGTTAGGCATTTAGAATTATTTTCATAGCATTATAAATATTAGATTAAAATACTTAAGGTCAATAAACAGTAGGTAATCAACTGAGTCATGGGAAACAGAAAACTTTAATACTTAGTTTATTTGTGACTGAAGAGCAACAATAAAGAAGGCGCAGGGTAACACCGTAATTGAAAGAATCTAACCATAATCGCAATAATATTTATACAGTGAAATGATTAAACAAGCCTTTGATTCCGTAACACATGCATATATTTAATACATCCTCATAAAGAGTTTTACATCGTGATATCTAATGCAACCTTGCGTTTATCATTTTTATCCCAACAGGAGTGTCTCAGAAACCAACTTCTCCGCCGCTGCAGATGTGCCCAGAAGTTCCTTCCCATACCAAGAACACGTGTCCACAATCTTGCCCTCGTGGCTTCGCTTGCGATGGATCAATTTGTGTCCCAATTGAAGATTGCCCATGTTTCACATCTGATATGGGTTTCAAAGTAAGGCTACATACTTTATGTAAGAAATTTATAGTATACATTAGGTGATTCAAAAGTCTATAAATAATTTAAAAATCGTTGTTACAAGGATTAATTAACGTACGGTATCGCGAGAAGTTCAGATGCGTATGATAAAACTTCTTTTTCAATTTCAGACAATCAAGAAAATTTAAATGATTAATTACAAATATGTCCACCAGATAGAGATCTATTTGTAAATAAAGAAAATTTTCCTCATAATAAATGGCGAACAGCATTTCCGAGAAATACCTGGTATGATATAATCGACAGCACTAAGTAGCATTTCTGTGGCTATTATAAAGACGTACCTTCGGAAAAACACTTTCAACGTTCCTAGTGACTTACGTAAAGTAGCCGATCTCTGCAAACGTGGTACTTTACGTAGACCCACAAACAACAGCAACCAGTGACAGTTTATGAAATAAAGACTTGAATATCCAGAAAGAAAAACGGTTCTACCAGGAATGACGAGGTGAAACCACACCACACCACGCCACACCGGGACTTTAATCTTATGCATTTGAGTTTTCGTGTAAGCTGTTGGAATTTCGTTTGCTCAGTCTTACCGTTGTGTGTATTTAGAACCACTGAGACTGAAATGTGCATTATCAGTCTAAAACCGATTTGTCACGCTAATCGACGCCTATAGCGCAAATCCGTTCTGTTTGTGAAAATCAGGAGCTGTAACTTCATGGAGGTACTGAATGAATTACTGGTTTTAACCTCGTACATATTTTTCGAATGGAGAAAAATATTTCACGGTTAAATGAATGAACGTTTGATTGTTGTACGTCTATTTCTCTGGAAAATAAACTTTTAAAGATTAGAAGGTGGTCGTTATACATCTTGAGATATTAAAGTACCTGATTTATGAAGGCTTACCACATATTTTTTTACTAGGCCACCCACGTCATATAGTGGTTAGCGTCACAAGCTTTTCACATCCATAAAGTAGTTATAAAATAAGTGTAATTCAACTTGAATCTCGCTTGGGTTGAAATCCCATTGATCAAACTAAGGTTTGGACGTTTTCTGCTGTCCCCTCATATGGAGCCCCTAAAATGGCTCACTGATATGGTGTGCCATTTGGATCACTCATGATGAAAAAACCAACGAAATTTCGCTGTGCGGATGGGCGAATGTCTTCATGACATATCCTTTCGCGATGGAAAAAATAATAAAATCTGGTTATGTGTTAAATGAATTTGAAACTTTCAGTTTTAATTGTATGGCATATGTATTTAACAATAAATCCTGACCCATAAATATCCATTCCTTCCAGCCATCAAAAGCTGAGTGGACAACCGAAAACTGTGAACGCTGCGAATGTATGACTGAAGGGCACTTAAGATGTGGACCTATGAAATGCCCTGAATGTGCACTTGTAGGTACTTTTCGAAAAACATACTTGAAAATAAGCGTGTGTGTGCGCGTGTGCGTTAGATTCAAAATTTTAGTTCTGCAAACACATCGTATATTTGTAGTCGGTTGGGCCAGTGTGGTTCAAGCTTGAATAAAAAACGAAGTTCATATACTATCGAAGACATCATCTATTACGCCGTTGTGGGACAGATTGTTTGAGGTTTAGCCTACAGGAGATATCCCGAAAATCTATCTTAAGAGTGTAAATGTAAAAAGGCTGTTATACGTCACGTAACACCCCGATATTCTTGAAATGGAATTTTCCTTGTAATCATGATTGCGATTATTCATCAAATTTTGCACTCTATAGGACCATATAAGGGCATTCCTCAGTAGTCTAAACAGCAAGCTGGCTATTTTCTCACGGTCACGTTTAGCTGAGCTCGGAGCGCTTCCGAGATTAGGTAAAAATATTATGAAAAGTTTGACAAGGGAAAGCAAAAATAAAATTATATCGGTCAAATTAAGTTATAGGAATTAAGCTACTCAGACATTTTGTATATAAAATAGAATTTCTGCAAAACTTTCCTATCCATAATTATTCCTCGTTTTGGACAATGACGTGTCTAAATTCCCATTATCTGCTCTCTGGAGAAATATTTACACGTAATTTCGTCTTTTAATATTTCCCTTCCTAGCCGCCCATATCCTATAGAGATCTTACAGAGACGCATGCTTCCACATTTTGGGATCGGGTTTGATTACCGAATGAAGCATGGACATTCCTGTCCTGTATTCTCATTCGAACGATGCTAATTCCCCTATACAGTGGATCTGTTTCAATGAAGCCAACATAATCCCAGTGGGGACGGTCAGATATTCTCAAGATAATTGCTCCCGCATTACAAAGCAAAAACTCGTTTTCCAGATCCCTGCCAACTATTTGAAATTGTTCCTGCATTCTTTAACATCCCACTTTTATGTATTTCAGGTCTTCTCGGTTCTATCCCCCCCCCCACGTATTTCACCACAAAATTCTTACACTATGATCGTTCATTTATACAGCGTGTCCCTTTGTTCCGGCTTGTGGTCAAGCAATTTCTGATCCTCGTTCCTCTTATCGCCTCCCAGGTTGTTCTGTTGGAAATATGTGTTGTTTCCCCACTTTGTATAAAAACATTGGAAGATCCTCGCATTCGTGAACTGTTCATAGGCAAAATAACACACAATGCGTCTAATGACTGACGAAGTACTACATTAATTGGTCGAAACTAGGAAAAGTCTAATTTTTTACTATGGGTTTCAAGGGTCTAATTGTTCCTGTTGCGTATGTAAGCTTATATCAGAACCCTAGTGAGTTATTGTCAAAGAAAAGATTTCTAACACAATTATTTTAGAGTTCTTCGAAAGCACTTGCGAGTGAGTTCTACACAGGGATTGCAAAACCATGCAGCCGGGGGAAATTATTGGACACGGCTCAAATGACTGTAGATAAGGGAATTCGAAAGTGATAAACCTGCGGTTTAAAAGACAATGGAGATAAAAATTTTTACCAAGATTCATAATTTATCACTAACTACATTTTTGGAGGCCTTTGTCGTAAGCGTATCCACACTATTAACTACTGCATCTTCCTCAATAATCTCATGTCAATTCCCCCCCACCCCCCCACCCTTCCGAGTGGAATTTGCTTCTTTTGATTTATTCTATATAAAATTTTCAAATAAATTTGTATTTATTGCTGTTGTAAATAACAAATATATTTTGTAGTTTATATTATTTAAAATTATGCAGTCTAATCCGCGACCGACATCTAATCTAGTAGCAAATTGAAAATAAAAATTAACAAAATATTCCCAGACAAAAAAAATAACCAGAATTCGGTAGTTTTGGGTTTTAGTACATATTTCTTATGTTTTCCCGTTTTTCAGGGTGAGAAATCCGTGATGGGAGCTAACTGCAGCTGCACTTGCGTTGCCTGTCCTGAAGGATCTGTATTGTGTCCATCAAGTGGAGAATGCGTGAGGGAGGAACTGTTGTGTAGCGGTGATATTGAATGCCCTGGCGTCGAAATTAGGTGCCCTACAGGTAATGAATAACTAAAAAAACATTATTAGCATTAATGTGCATTCTTAAGTTATAGGCTCTAACAGCAATCGGACGCTTTCGGTGCATTTATTTCAGAAAAGCGGCTTTGGCATGATAAGACTTTTATTATATTTCATAGATTATCCTTTATTATATGTAGATGAGAAGTTCCTTTATTATATGTAGGTGAGATGTTCTATTGCTCCAGTATTTTGGCAGAAAGAATTTCTTTTTCTTTAGGAAAACTATTTTAATATTAGAAAAAAAACTTAGTTCTTGATCTAGGAACGATGTTAATAATTTAAAAAATAAAATTTCTTAAATTATATCGAATAGCTTAAACTCTTCATGATCTTTGAAGAGTGTAGACATTTCAACATGATAATGATTAATCTCTCCTCTATTTACAGAAGTGTGTAAAACCCTCCCACGACCAAGTAATGGAAAAATATCTTGTAATAACCGCATAAATGAACAAAACAGGCAAGTACATTTAATTTAGTTTAGAAATATGAGGTCTGACCCTTCATTCTGAAAATCTCACTGTATAACCTCGAAAGTTTAGTGATAACATTAATAATTTCTTATCCACAGTTATCCGTGTATGGCGGTATGTCAAGCTGGATATCAGTTTCCCAAGGGAGAGAAAATTTTGATACATAACTGCGATTTAAGAACTGGACTGTGGGCACCAGAGCAAGAATTCCCGGATTGTGTGGGTAAGCGTTTTCAAATAATTTTGAACTTAATGATGCCGGATACTGAGTTATGGTACCATGTAAAAAACATTAATGTAAAGTTTACATTTTAAAAGTTTATATTATCAGAGTACATTTTACATAAAAAATGAGAAATTATGTTTTCATGGCCAAAAAAAGTTGTGGTTTGTTAAATTTTAATGAAAACAAAAACTTTAAAGAAACATTATCTATCCTAAGCAGTTTCACTCTTTTATACATTATAAAATTCGCATGTTTTTTTTGTTAACTTTATTCTTCTTTCTGGTATGTAGATGTAGTACCCTTATTCTAAGGACAAATTCAGTTTTAAGTTATTACTTTTTATTTCAATTTACAGGTTATTGTTTATTTTGTGATACTCCAGCGGAAGATAAAAAATAGTTAATGCATTAATAACTATCTGCTATCTTATAAATATCAGATTGCATTTCAGTTAAGACCTAAGGGAAAAAATTATCAACCCTAATTAATTATAAAGCGTAAGAAGAAAGTGATTTTCCATGCTAATAAAACAACTCTCGAGACGCGAGTTTAATAACCGAAAATAAGCAGAAATTTTCTACTCGAAGAGAGTATTTCATAAAACACAGACAATAGCGAGTTCAGTTACTCATCTTCGCGTGTTTTCAGACTCATTTTAAAAGTGAGAAGCGATACCCACTTAGTGAGTTGGTAAGCATGCTGTGGCAGGTAAACGAACCCGTTCGAAGAGCTGGGATCTAGAAGCCGTTTTCTCAGATGGGTTCTAAGACGCACAGAGGCGAGTTTCGATATACAGTTGATTTTTTATCTCGACGAAATGGATTCATAGACACACTTCTTATATCATTGTGTACATCACATTCGAAGTGGAAGTATTACAATTAAACGATAAAATTGCATTAAATAACCTATAAGGAAACACCAGCTGTAGAATACAGATTTTTGCCTGTACTTGGAAAAATGTGTGATTTTCAATTGCGTGGTACTTGGGGATATGTTGGTTCACCTATATGGTGCACCCATTACAGGAAACCAACAAAATATTTCCGAGATTGGGTGAAAGTGAAAAGACAAAGTGCCAGCCGCATTGAAACGATATTAATGGAACTTTCATTACTGTAATTATAAAATGTTAGTGATACAATATCAAAAATTATTGTTATAATCACTTAAGGTTTGAAAGTAGATTTTAAAGTTGTTATTGTTTAGTTTTACTAAAATGATGAGAGTTCTCCTTCTGAATATCCACAATAATATCGACTGAATCGGGCCTTTGTAATGTATGCAAAGAAACAGAAACAGAGTAAGTAAATGCTCCCAGGCCTGATGAAAACCCCCATTTATTAGATCTACATTAGCGACTATTCTTGATTTTTACTGGAGAATTACAGTTTCTTTGCGTACTCCAAGTATGTTAAGTTTCATGTAAGTTTCAGGTTAGTGCGTTTAAATACATTAAGGTGGCCTTTTCATTTATGTATTTATGTTTTTTAGAAATATGCAATCCATCCTGTCTAAATGGTGGAAAATGTGAAGAAGAAAACAAATGCTCCTGTACCTCATCTTTTGAAGGAGACAGGTGTGAAAATGGTAATGTATTTTTCTATTTATTTTTAAATTTATGACACACAGATGTTTACTTTTAAATTTTTATTTCCAATATAGTCTGTTTTTTCTATCCAATATAGTAAGAAATTAATTAAGGGACTGAAAATTCTCAGATTCACTTTGTGTTTATAACATTCTTAGCAATTTAATGGAAAGATTTTACAAGCTCTAACTTTTTTTCGTCTTAATTGAATATCAAAAACGCTTTCTTCTAATGAATCTAATACCATACATTACTAGATTTACCAAAGATTATAGGAAGGCATGTAAATATAAAAATTTGCTTTAAATGACACAAGTAAAGGGGTCTCTGAACATTTGCCAAATATACAGAACTAGTTTATTACGAGCATCAATGTTTAAAAACACCAAAAATATACGTTGAATGGCCAATTTATTATAACCACATAACAATGATATGGAAATCAGCTATAACATCCGGCTGTTGCTGCTAACGGATGAGATGGGTATTGAAATTACTTCTAGATGATTTTAAATACAATTCAATTGTAAAAATCCTATTTTTGGAATGAAAGTGTTGCCTTTTGAATAGGAATGAGGGAGTAGAGCATGATTATATCGTTCATTATAAAGTACACTTATGGAAATGTACAGGAGATTTCTCAGGCTGGAAATTTGTTATCAACCTTATTTAGCAATAAGAAAAATATATTTTATCATTTCCGATATGAAATTTTCATCGTAATATTTGTTATAAGCTTGACAGATTTAAACCCATAAATAAATAAAACCCCTTCGGTAACTATTTTTACTGTTTTTACACCACTTTACTTTCTACTACTTTCATTTTCTCAGTTACTGATACATAATGAGAATTAAAACTGAATTTCCTTGTTCGTAAAATCAGTTATTGCTTTCCACCAAGTACAATTTTAATCTCAAATAATGCTATTCTTGTACATGTATACTTCGTATGAAATTCTAAATCTTTAAGATTAAATAACACTACGCATGTGCTAAAATGATTCGTTGTATATAAATATTTTTAGTGTTAATAGTGACATTCTTTACAGCAAAATGCAATCCACCTTGTCAAAATGGAGGAAAATGTATGGCAGGGGGCGTCTGCGACTGCCCGGTGAAGTTCAAAGGAGAAAGATGTCAACATGGTAATAATTACTCATTTTTAATTCTCCGTATACAAATTAGTCCCTACATTAAGCTATAGAATGACAAGAAAATGCAGTTTTTTAAAAATATTTTAAACAGAATTTTACTCATTGAGTAAATAACTATTCAGATCTAATTTCGTAATCAAGAATCAACTATAAATACATATCAAATCTAAAAGATGAAAAATAGATGGCATACAACGAAAAAGAGCGGGAAAGGAGATTTAAATAATAAAAAAATAATTGATTGCAAAACAGGTTATTGCGAAACTGACTGTGTGCGTGTTTACTACTCACCCAGTCTCAATGACGGCGGAATTTCCTATTCTTTTTTTAAGTAAACTTTGATACAATGACTATTATAATGCATTAAAACGTCAGAGAAAAATGCCCCAGATTTAGAGCTCTTCCTTCCGGATTATAACACTGCGAGAAGCAGTGTTTATATCTGGATGCAGTAGAAACACTGCGAAAAGTAGTTTATGGCAAAATCTGCGAATCATCTCTCAGTGTTACTCAAGTCCGTTGTTCAGCTAACATATTGAGCACGAGCACTGTTGAAACTTGAGAGGAATATAAACTAATAGCTACCTTCCGTAAAGTTCTTCCGACGTCATGTATTTATTATTTTTAGAAATATGCAGTCCATCCTGTCTAAATGGAGGCAAATGTGTGGAAGGCAACAAATGCTCCTGTACCTCAGCTTTTGAAGGAGACAGGTGTGAAAATGGTAATGCATTTTTGTATTTTTTTAAAATTTATGACACACAGTTGTTCACCTTTAAATTTTTATATCCAATATAGTATGCTTTTTATATCCAATATAGTAAGAAATTAATTAAGGGACTGAAAATTCTCAGATTCCCTTTGTGCTTCTAAAATCCTTAGCAATTTAATGGAAAGATTTTAAAATCTCTAACTGTTTTTTCGTCTCATCTGAATATCAAAAACGTTTTCTTCTAATGAATTTAATACCATACATTACTAGATCTACCAAAGACTATACGAAGGCATCTAAATATAAAAATTTGCTTTAAATGACAGACGTAAATGGGGGCTTCGAACATTTGTTAAATATACAGAACAAGTTTATTACGACCACCAATGTTTGTAAACAGCACCAAAAATATACATTGATTGGCCAATTTATCATGACCACCTAACAATGATATAGAAACCAGCTATGACATCCGGCAGTTGTTGCTAGAGGATGACATGGGTATTGAATTTCTTTCTGGATGATTGTAAAGGCAATTGAATTATAAAAATTCTATTTTCGGAGTCAATGTGTTTTTTTTCAAATATGAATAAGAAAATAGTGCTTGATTATATCGTTCGTTATAAATAAACTATTGAAAATGTACAGGACATTTTCCAGGTGGGATATTTGTTATCAACCTTCTTTATCAATAAGAAAAATATATTTTATGATTACTGATAATGAAACTTTCATCTTAATATTTCTTATAAGCTTGACAGATTTAAACCCGTCAATGAATAAAGCCCCCTCGATATCCTCTTTTACTGTTTTTACAGTACTTTACTTTCTACTACTTTCAGTTTCTCAGTTACTGATACATGCTAAGCATTAAAACCGCATTTCATTGCGCGTGAAATTAGAGCTATAAAATTTGTTGCTTTCCACCAAGTTAAATTTTAATCTTGAATAAGGCCATTATAGTAAAGTAAACTTTGTATAACAGTCTAAATCTTTAAGATGAAATAAGACTACGCATGTGCCAAAATAATTCATTGTATATAAATTTTTTTACCGTTAATATTGACATTCTTTACAGCAAAATGCAATCCACCTTGTCAAAATGGAGGAAAATGTATGGAAGGAGGGGTCTGCGCCTGCCCGGTAAAGTTCACAGGAGAAAGATGTCAACATGGTAATAATTACATATTTTTCCTTCTCCGTATATAAACTGGTCCTTACATTAAGCTACAGAATGACAAAAAATTCAGCTTTTAAAAAACTGAATTTTTTGTCAGATTTTTGTCAAAACCTTTTCCACAGAATTTTACTCATCGAGTAAATATCCCTTTATTATCCAATTTCATAACCAGGAATCAATTATAAATACATATCAAATCTAAATGAATAAAAATAGATGACTTACAACTAAAATGAGCAGAAAAGGAGATTTAAATAATAAAAAAAAAAAATCATCGATTGCGAAACAGATTATTGCGAAATTGACTGAGTGCGTGATCACTTCTCATCCACACTCCATGACGGCGGTTTTTACTATCCTTTACTATCCCTTATTTAAGTAAACTTTGATACAATGAGTATTATAATGCATTAAAACGTCAGAGACAAATTATTAATGGTTTATATATGACATGAACGGATTGAAAGTTTGTCCGCCCGAATAATTCAAATTAAAAAATATCATTTGCGTTTCATTTAAAGATAGCAAAAGAAACCCGAGTAAAAATTTTCTACGGAGGACATTTTGAAAAATAAATTTCAAAATCCAATTCGACAATTAGTGAAAGAATTTTCTCCATAAGTAAGCATTGAGCTGAATAATCCGGTATATCTGCTACGCCAGCAGTCTTGATAGTAAAGTTTTTCGAAACTGAGCTAATCGATTTCTTTATCATTGCTAGCAAAACCTCAAGGCTGCGTTCCCGAATGGACTGAATATTTTAATACTGATCACCCCGACAGCAGTGACATTGGAGACAATGAAAGGTTGGATAAAATAAGAGAGAATCACGACGTCTGCACCGGAGGAAGAATAAAAGACATAGAATGCAAAGCCATAGTAGATGGTAAGCTTGTTGATTATAAAGAATTGGATACGATTGGAGTGAAGTGCTCGAAGTACACCGGATTTACCTGCTACAGGCATCTACGACAGATGAAATGCGAAGACTACACAGTGAGATTCCTCTGTGATTGTGGTAAGGAAAATGTTTATATCAAAATTTAGTATCTCTGCTTAAATACATTTTCTCCTTAAACTGGATTTTCTAAACTTCACAGCATGAATCCCATGTAGCTCCCTTAACGTTTATTCAGCAGTCTTTGTGCAGACAGATTTCTACATCGAACACGGAAGTTTATCTTTGTGTGTAGGGTTTAAACAGGGATTTTGAAATTTAGTATATATGTTCTGTATACTTTAATAGGTCGATTTTTTTAACCTTTTGATGGAGAGAACTGTGTTTTGCAATATGCTGATTTGTGAATTCTTCGGAAATAAAAAGGAAACTTCGTCAGTCTGCATGAAAGTATATATATATATATACACTAGAAAGGTAAATTTCAGAAATAATGAACAGTAATATAATATGAATCTTGAATTGTTAATAAGACTAATAGATCCTATTAAATTGTTAGGAATCCAATGTTCATTTAGTATCAAAATATTTAGTATATAAAAATCTTCTTAGCCTATAAATAGAGTGTAATCTACGGAATCATGGGTGACAAAAATGTCTGATACTTAGTTTATTTTTCCCCAATTATAGAACAACAAAAAAGAAGACACAAACTAACACCGTAATTGAAAGAATCCAACCATAATCGCAATAATATTTAGACAGTAAAAATATTTAAAATGGCCTTTAATTCAATAATACATGTAAATATTTATTATAACCTTATAAAAAGTTTTCGTCGTGATGCCCAAGGCATCCTTGAATATATCACTTTTATCCTAACAGGCGGGACTCAGAAACCAACTTCTCCGCCTCTGCAAATGTGCCCAGAAGTTCCTTCTCATATCAAGAATACGTGTCCAGCATCTTGCCCTCGTGGGTCAGCTTGCGATGGATCTATTTGTGTCCAAAAGGACGATTGCCCATGCTTCATATCTGATTTGGGTTTCAAAGTAAGGCTACATACTTTATGTAAGAATTTTATAGTATACATTAGGTGATTCAAAAATCTATAAGCAATTTAAAAAGCGTTGTAACAAGGATTAATTAACGTACGATATCGAGAGAAGTACAGACGCGTATGATAAAACGTCATTTTAATTTCAGACAATGAAGAAAATTTAAATGATTAATTACAAATATGTAAACCAGATAGAGACCTATTTGTAACAAAGACAATGTTCGTTTTAATAAATGTTCAATATGGTAAACAGCATTTCCGAGAAATAGCTGGTATGATATTATGGACAGCACTGAGCAGCATTTCTGTGGCTATCATAAAGACGCACATTCGGAAAAACACTTTCAACGTTCCTAGTGACTTACGTGAAGTAGCCGGTCTCTGCAAACTTGGTACTTTACGTAGATCCACAAACAGCAGAAACCAGTGACGGTTTATGAAACAAAGACATGAATTTCTAGAAAGAAAAACGGTTCCTGTGATGCATTTGAGTTTTCGTGTAAGCTGTCGGAATTTCGGTTGTTCAGTCGTACTGTTGTGTGTATGCAGAACCACTGAAAGACTAAAATGTGCTTTATCAGTTTAAAACACATTTTACAGGCAAATTGACGCCTATAGTGCAAATGCGTTCAGTTTGGGGAAATCAGGAGCTTTCACTTCATGGAGGAGCTGAATAAATTACTTGTTTTAATCTCGTACATATTTTACCAATGGAGAAAAATATTTCACGGTTAAATAAATGAAGGTTTTGATTTTTGTACTTCTATTTCTCTGGAAAATAAACTTTAAAAGTTCAGAAGGTGGTCGTTATACATCTTGAAATATTTACGTGATACCTGAATTTTGAAGACTTACCCCATATTTTTTACGGGGCCGTCGCATCATATAGTGGTTAACGTCACAAGCTTTCACAGAATGGGCTTGGGTTGAAATTCCATTGTTTAAACTGAGGTTTGGACTTTTTCTGCTGCCCAGTCATATCGAGCAAAAATGTCTCACCTATTTGATATGCCATTTGGATCACTTACGATGAAGAAGTCAACGGAATTATGCTTTGTGGATGGGCGAATGTCCTTACGAGAAGTCCTTCCGCGTTGTTAAAAATAGTAGTTATGGTTATGCGTAAAATGAATTTAAAACCTTTAGTTTTAATTATGTGGCACACATATTTAAAAATAAATTGTAACTCATAAATATCCATTCTTTCCAGCCATCAAAAGCTGAGTGGACAACCGAAAACTGTGAACGCTGCGAATGTGTGACTGGAGGGCACTTAAGATGTGGACCTATGAAATGCCCAGAATGTGCACCTGTAGGTATTTTTCGAAAAACATAAGTGAAAATAAGCTTTTGTGTGCGTGAGTGCGACAGATTCAAAATTTTAGGCCTGGAAAAAACATAGCAGTTTTGTAGCCAGATCGGTCAATGTGGTTCAAGCTTGAATAAAACATGAAGTTCATATATCTAAGAAATCATTTATTACGCCATTCGGGGAGAAAGTGTTTGAGATTCACCCTACACAAGAGATCCCCAAAATCTATCTTAAGAGTGTAAATGTAAAAAGGCTGTTATACGTCAGGTAATACCTCGACTTTCTTGAAAGGAAATTTTTCTTGTGATCAGGATTGCGATTATTCATCAAATTTTGAACTCTACTAGAACATACAAGGAAAGTGCTCTGTAGTCTAAACTGCACTCTGGCTATTTTTTTCCAGTCATGGTTAGCTGAGCTCGGAGCGCTTCCGAAATTAGGTCAAAATATTAAGGAAAGTATAACAAGGGTAAGTAAAAATAAAATTTTATCGGTCAAATTAAGTTATGGAGTGTTATAGGAATTAAAGATTTTCTAGAAAACTTTCCTATCTATAATAGTTTCTCAGTTTTGGACAATGATGTGTCAAAATTCCCATTATCTGCTCTCTGAAGAAATATTTACACGTAATTTCGTCTTTTAATATTTCCCTTTCCAGCCGCCCACATCCTATTGAGTTCCTATAGACTTGCCTGGTTCCACGATTTGGGATCGGGTTCGCTTACCGAATGAAGCATGGACGTTCCTGTCCTGTATTCTCATTCGAACGATACTAATTCCCCTATACAGTGGATCTGTTTCAATGACGCCAAAATAATCCCAGTGGGGACGGTCAGATATTCTCAAGACAACTGATCCCTTATTGCAAAGGAAAAATTCATTTTCCAGATTACTTCCAACTATTTGAAATTGTTCCTACATCTTTAACATCCAACTTTTATGGATTTCCGTCTTCTCGGTTTTATCCCCCCCCCCTATTTCACCATTAAATATTTATACTATGATCGAACATTTATACATCGTGTCCCTTTGTTTGCGCTTATGATTAAGCCATTTCTGTTCCTCGTTCCTCTTATCGCCTCCCAGGGTGTTCTGCTGGAAATATGTGTTGTTCCCCCACTTTGTATAAAAGCATTGGAAGATCCTCGTATTCGTGAACTATTCATAGGCACAATGACATACAATACGCCTAATGACTGACGAAGAACTACATTAATTGGTAGAAACTAGGAAAAGTCTAACTTTTTACCACGGGTTTCGAGAGTTCATTTGTTACTGTTGCACAGGTAAGCTTATATCAGATCCCTAGTGAGTGATTGTCAAAGATAAGATTTCTAACACAATTAGTTTAGAATTCTTCGAAAGTACTTTCGAGTGAGTTGTAAAGAGGGATTGCAAAATTAGATAGCAGTGGGAAGTTATTGCATACGGAGCAAATGACTGTAGATAAGAGAATTCGAATGTAGTAAACCTGAGGTTTCAAAGACAATGGAGATTAAAAAAATTTCAAAGGTTCATAATTCATCACTATCTGCATATTTGGAAACCTTTGTCTTAAGTGTATCCACACTATTAACCACTGCATCTTCCTCAATCATCTCATGTCAATCTCTCTCCCCCTCCCCCCCATTCCCAACCTTCCACTGAGTGTCATTTGCTTCCATTGATTTATTCTATATATAATTTTCAAATAAATTTGTATTTATTGGTGTTGTAAATAACAAATGCATTCTGTAGTTTATATTATTTAAAATTATGCAACCTTATCCGCGACCAACTTTTAATCTAGTAGCAAATTGAAATTAAAAATGAGCAAAATATTTAAAGAGGAAAAAAAATTCCCCAGAATTCGGTAGTTTTAGGTTTTAGTACATATTTCTTAGGTTTTCCCGTGTTTCAGGGGGAGAAATACGTGATGGGAGCTAACTGCAGCTGCACTTGTGTTGCCTGTCCTGAAGGATCTGTGTTGTGTCCATCAAGTGGAGAATGCGTGAGGGAAGAACTGCTGTGTAGCGGTGATACTGAATGCCCTGGCGTCGAAATTAGGTGTCCCACAGGTAATGAGTAATTTAAAATAAATTTTATCAGCATTTATGTGCACACCTCAGATTTTGGCTTTACAGGGATAAGACACTTTCGGTACATTTATTTGAGAAAAGCGGCGATGGCATGATAAGAGTTTTATTATACATCATAGATTATCCATTATTATATGTAGATGAGACGTTCCATTGCTGCAGTATTTTACCAGACAGAATTTTTTACCCTTTGAAAATTTATTTCAATATCAGAAAAAAACTTAATTCTGGATCTATGTATGATATTAATAATTTGAAAAAATAAAGTTTCTTAAATTATCTCAAACAGCTTGAACTCTTTATGATATTTGAATAGTGTAGGATACATCATGACAATGATTAATCTCTCTTCTATTTACAGAAGTGTGTAAAGACCCTCCACAACCCCGCAATGGAAAAATATCGTGTAATAAGGTCATAAATGACCAAAACAGGCGAGTACATTTAATTCAGTTTCGAAATATGAGGTCTGACTGAAATTCTGTCTCGAAGGTTTAGTGATAACATTTATACTTTCTTATCCACAGTTACGTGTGTACAGCAGAATGTAAAGATGGATATCACTTTCCCAAGGGAGAGAAAAGTTTGATACATAACTGTAATTTGAGAAGTGAACTGTGGACACCAGAGCAAGAATTCCCGGATTGTGTGGGTAAGCGTTTTCAAATAATTTTGAACTTATGATGACGGATAATGAGCTATGGTACCATGTAAAAAACATTATTGTTAAGTTAACATTTGAAAATTTTATATCATGAGAGCACATTTTAAATAACTGAGATATCATGCTTTCCGGCCCAAAAAAATTGTGGTTTGTTACATTTTAATGAAAACAAAAACTTTAAAAGGACATTATTTGACCTTGGCAGTTTTACTATATTATACATTACAAAATTCGCATGTTTTTCTTGTAAACTTTATTCTTTTTCCTGGTATGAAGAAGCGGCACCCTTATTCTGTGGATAAAATTCAGTTTCAATTTATTACTTTTTATTTTAAATACAGGTTATTGTTTATTATGTGATACTCCAGCGGAAGGAAAAAAATAGTTAATGATTAACAACTATCTGATATCGTATACATTTCAGATTGCATTTCAGTTAAGACCTAAGGGAAAAAATTAGCAACCCTAAGTAATTATATGGCGTAAGAAGAAAGTGATTTTCCATGCTTATAAAACAAGTCTCGAGACGCGAGTTTAATAACCGAAAATAAGCAGAGATTTTCTACTCGAAGAGAGTATTTCATAAAACACAGGAAATAGCGAGTTCAGTTACTCATCTTCGCGTGTTTTCAGACTCATTTTAAAAGTGAGTAGCAATACCCCCACTTAGTGAGTTGGTAAGCATGCTGTGGCAGGTAAACGAACCCGTTCGAAGAGCTGTGTTCTAGAAGCCGTTTTCTCAGATGGGTTCTAAGACGCACCGAGCCGAGTTTCGATATACAGTTGATTTGTTATCTCGGCGAAATGAATTCATAGACACACTTCTTATATCATTGTGTACATCACATTAGAAGTAGAAGTATTACAATTAAACGATAACACTACATTAAATAACCTATAAGGAAACACCAGCTGGAAAATACAGATTTTTACCTGTACTAGGAAAAATGTGTGATTTTCAATTGCGTGGTACTTGGGGATATGTTGGTTCACCTATATGGTGCACCCATTACAGGAAACCAACAAAATATTTCCGAGATTGGGTGAAAGAGAAAAGACAAAGTGCCAGCCGCATTGAAACGATATTAATGGAACTTTCATTACTGTAATTATAAAATGTTAGTGATACAATATCAAAAATTATTGTTATAATCACTTAAGGTTTGAAAGTAGATTTTAAAGTTGTTATTGTTTAGTTTTACTAAAATGATGAGAGTGCTCCTTCTGAATATCCACAATAACATAGACTGAATCGGGCCTTTGTAATGTATGCAAAGAAACAGAAACAGAGTCAGTTAATGCTCCCAGGCCTGATGAAAACCCCCTTTATTAGATCTAAATTAGCGACTATTCTTGATTTTTACTGGAGAATTACAGTTTCTTTGCGTACTCCAAGTATGTTAAGTTTCATGTAAGTTTCAGGTTAGTGCATTTAAATAAATTAAGGTGGCCTTTTCATTTATGTATTTATTTTTTTTAGAAATATGCAATCCATCCTGTCTAAATGGTGGAAAATGTGTAGAAGAAAACAAATGCTCCTGTACCTCAGCTTTTGAAGGAGACAGGTGTGAAAATGGTAATGTTTTTTTCTATTTATTTTTAAATTTATGACACACAGATGTTTACCTTTCAATTTTTATTTCCAATATAGTATGCTTTTTCTATCCAATATAGTAAGAAATGAATTAAGGGACTGAAAATTCTCAGATTCACTTTGTGCTTATAACATTCTTAGCAATTTAATGGAAAGATTTTACAAGCTCTAACTTTTTTTTCCGTCTTAATTGAATATGAAAAACTTTTTTCTTGTAATGAATCTAATACCATACATTACAAGATTTACCAAAGATTATAGGAAGGCATGTAAATATAAAATTTGCTTTAAATGACACAAGTAAAGGGGGGCTCTGAACATTTGCCAAATATACAGAACTAGTTTATTACGACCATCAATGTTTATAAACACCAAAAATATACATTGATTGGCCAATTTATTATAACCACATAACAATGATATGGAAATCAGCTATAACATCCGGCTGTTGCTGCTAACGGATGAGATGGGTATTGAAATTACTTCTAGATGATTGTAAATACAATTTAATTGTAAAAATCCTATTTTTGGAATGAATGTGTTGTCTTTTGAATATGAATGAGAGAGTAGAGCATGATTATATCGTTCATTATAAAGTACACTTATGGAATTGTACAGGATATTTCTCAGGCTGGAAATTTGTTATCAACCTTATTTAGCAATAAGACAAATATATTTTATCATTTCCGATATGAAATTTTCATCGTAATATTTGTTATAAGCTTGACAGATTTAAACCCATAAATAAATAAAACCCCTTCGGTATCTTTTTTTACTGTTTTTACACCACTTTACTTTCTACTACTTTCATTTTCTCAGTTACTGATACATAGTGAGAATTAAAACTGAATTTCCTTGTTCGTAAAATCAGTTATTGCTTTCCACCAAGTACAATTTTAATCTCAAATAATGCTATTCTTGTACACGTATACTTCGTATGACATTCTAAATCTTTAAGATCAAATAACACTACACAAGTGCCAAAATGATTCGTTTTATGGGGGCGTCTGCGACTGCCCGGTGAAGTTCACAGGAGAAAGATGTCAACATGGTAATAATTACTCATTTTTCCTTCTCCGTATACAAATTAGTCCCTACATTAAGCTATAGAATGACAAGAAAATGCAGTTTTTTAAAAATCTTTTAAACAGAATTTTACTCATTGAGTAAATAACTATTCAGATCTAATTTGTAATCAGGAATCAACTATAAATACATATCAAATCTAAAAGATGAAAAATAGATGGCATACAACGAAAAAGAGCGGGAAAGGAGATTTAAATAATAAAAAAATAATTCATTGCAAAACAGTTTATTGCGAAACTGACTGAGTGCGTGTTTACTTCTCACCCAGTCTCAATGACGGAGGAATTTCCTATTCTTTTTTTAAGTAAACTTTGATACAATGACTATTATAATACATTAAAACGTCAGTGAAAAATGCCCCAGATTTAGAGCTCTTCCTTCCGGATTATAACACTGCGAGAAGCAGTGTTTATATCTGGATGCAGTAGAAACACTGCGAAAAGTAGTTTATGGCAAAATCTACGAATCATCTCTCAGTGTTACTCAAGTCCGTTGTTCAGCTAACATATTGAGCACGAGCACTGTTGAAACTTAAGAGGAATATAAACTAATAGCTACCTTCCGTAAAGTTCTTCCGACGTCATGTATTTATTTTTTTTAGAAATATGCAGTCCATCCTGTCTAAATGGAGGCAAATGTGTGGAAGGCAACAAATGCTCCTGTACCTCAGCTTTTGAAGGAGACAGGTGTGAAAATGGTAATGCATTTTTGTATTTTTTAAAATTTATGACACACAGTGGTTTACCGTTAAATTTTTATATCCAATATAGTATGCTTTTTATATCCAATATAGTAAGAAATTAATTAAGGGACTGAAAATTCTCAGATTCCCTTTGTGCTTCTAAAATCCTTAGCAATTTAATGGAAAGATTTTAAAATCTCTAACTGTTTTTTCGTCTCATCTGAATATCAAAAACGTTTTCTTCTAATGAATCTAATACCATACATTACTAGATCTACCAAAGACTATACGAAGGCATCTAAATATAAAAATTTGCTTTAAATGACAGACGTAAATGGGGGCTTCGAACATTTGTTAAATATACAGAACAAGTTTATTACGACCACCAATGTTTGTAAACAGCACCAAAAATATACATTGATTGGCCAATTTATCATGACCACCTAACAATGATATAGAAACCAGCTATGACATCCGGCAGTTGTTGCTAGAGGATGACATGGGTATTGAATTTCTTTCTGGATGATTGTAAAGGCAATTGAATTATAAAAATTCTATTTTCGGAGTCAATGTGTTTTTTTCAAATATGAATAAGAAAATAGTGCTTGATTATATCGTTCGTTATAAATAAACTATTGAAAATGTACAGGACATTTTCCAGGTGGGATATTTGTTATCAACCTTCTTTATCAATAAGAAAAATATATTTTATGATTTCTGATAATGAAACTTTCATCTTAATATTTCTTAAAAACTTGACAGATTTAAACCCGTCAATGAATAAAGCCCCCTCGATATCCTCTTTTACTGTTTTTACAGTACTTTACTTTCTACTACATTCATTTTCTCAGTTACTGATACATGCTAAGCATTAAAACCGCATTTCATTGCGCGTGAAATTAGAGCTATAAAATTTATTGCTTTCCACCAAGTTAAATTTTAATCTTAAATAAGGCCGTTATTGTAACGTAAACTTCGTATAACAGTCAAAATCTTTAAGATGAAATAAGACTACGCATGTGCCAAAATAATTCATTGTATATAAATTTTTTAACCGTTAATATTGACATTCTTTACAGCAAAATGCAATCCACCTTGTCAAAATGGAGGAAAATGTATGGAAGGAGGGGTCTGCGCCTGCCCGGTAAAGTTCACAGGAGAAAGATGTCAACATGGTAATAATTACATATTTTTCCTTCTCCGTATATAAACTGGTCCCTACATTAAGCTACAGATCAACAAAAAATTCAGCTTTTAAAAAACTGAATTTTTTGTCAGATTTTTGTCAAAACCTTTTCACAGAATTTTACTCATCGAGTAAATATCCCTTTATTATCCAATTTCATAACCAGGAATCAATTATAAATACATATCAAATCTAAATGAATAAAAATAGATGACTTACAACTAAAATGAGCAGAAAAGGAGATTTAAATAATAAAAAAAAAAATCATCGATTGCGAAACAGATTATTGCGAAATTGACTGAGTGCGTGATCACTTCTCATCCACACTCCATGACGGCGGTTTTTCCTATCCTTTATTTAAGTAAACTTTGATACAATGAGTATTATAATGCATTAAAACGTCGGAGACAAATTATTAATGGTTTATAAATGACATGAACGGATTAAAGTTTGTCCGCCCGAATAATTGAAATTAAAAAATATTATTTGCGTTTCATTTAAAGATAGGAAAAGAAACCCGAGTAAAAATTTTCTACGGAGGACAATTTGAAAAATAAATTTCAAAATCCAATTCCACAATTAGTGAAAGAATTTTCTCCATAATTAAGCATTGAGCTGAATAATCCTGTATATCTGCTACGCCAGCAGCCTTGATAGTAAAGTTTTTCGAAACTGAGCTAATCGATTTCTTTATCATTGCTAGCAAAACCTCAAGGCTGCGTTCTCGAATGGACTGAATATTTTAATACTGATCACCCCGACAGCAGTGACATTGGAGACAATGAAAGGTTGGATAAAATAAGAGAGAATCACGACGTCTGCACCGGAGGAAGAATAAAAGACATAGAATGCAAAGCCATAGTAGATGGTAAGCTTGTTGATTATAAAGAATTGGATACGGTTGGAGTGAAGTGCTCGAAGTACACCGGATTTACCTGCTACAGGCATCTACGACAATGAAATGCGAAGACTACACAGTGAGATTCCTTTGTGATTGTGGTAAGGAAAATGTTTATATCAAAATTTAGTATTTCTGCTTAAATACATTTTCTCCTTAAACTGGATTTTCTAAACTGCACAGCATGAATCCCATGTAGCTCCCTTAAAGTTTATTCAGCACTCTTTGTGCAGACAGATATCTACATCGAACACGGAAGTTTATCTTTGTGTGTAGGGTTTAAACAGGGATTTTGAAATTTAGTATATATGTTCTGTATACTTTAATAGGTCGATTTTTTTAAGCTCTTGATGGAGAGAACTGTGTTTTGCAATATGCTGATTTGTGAATTCTTCGGAAATAAAAAGGAAACTTCGTCAGTCTGCATGAAAATATATATATATATATATACTAGAAAGGTAAATTTCAGAAATAATGAACAGTAATATAATATGAATCTTGAATTGTTAATAATACTAATAGATCCTATTAAATTGTTAGGAATCCAATGTTCATTTAGTATCAAAATATTTAGTATATAAAAATCTTCATAGCCTATAAATAGAGTGTAATCTACGGAATCATGGGTGACAAAAATCTCTGATACTTAGTTTATTTTTCCCCAATTATAGAACAACAAAAAAGAAGACACAAACTAACACCGTAATTCAAAGAATCCAACCATAATCGCAATAATATTTAGACAGTAAAAATATTTAAAATGGCCTTTAATTCAATAATACATGTAAATATTTATTATAACCTTATAAAAAGTTTTTCGTCGTGATGCCCAAGGCATCCTTGAATATATCACTTTTATCCTAACAGGCGGGACTCAGAAACCAACTTCTCCGCCTCTGCAAATGTGCCCAGAAGTTCCTTCTCATATCAAGAATACGTGTCCAGCATCTTGCCCTCGTGGGTCAGCTTGCGATGGATCTATTTGTGTCCAAAAGGACGATTGCCCATGCTTCATATCTGATTTGGGTTTCAAAGTAAGGCTACATACTTTATGTAAGAATTTTATAGTATACATTAGGTGATTCAAAAATCTATAAGCAATTTAAAAAGCGTTGTAACAAGGATTAATTAACGTACGGTATCGAGAGAAGTACAGACGCGTATGATAAAACGTCATTTTAATTTCAGACAATCAAGAAAATTTAAATGATTAATTACAAATATGTAAACCAGATAGAGACCTATTTGTAACGAAAGACAATGTTCGTTTTAATAAATGTTCAATATGGTAAACAGCATTTCCGAGAAATAGCTGGTATGATATTATGGACAGCACTGAGCAGCATTTCTGTGGCTATCATAAAGACGCACATTCGGAAAAACACTTTCAACGTTCCTAGTGACTTACGTGAAGTAGCCGGTCTCTGCAGACGTGGTACTTTACGTAGATCCTCAAACAGCAGAAACCAGTGACGGTTTATGAAACAAAGACATGAATTTCTAGAAAGAAAAACGGTTCCTGTGATGCATTTGAGTTTTCGTGTAAGCTGTCGGAATTTCGGTTGTTCAGTCGTACTGTTGTGTGTATGCAGAACCACTGAAAGACTGAAATGTGCTTTATCAGTTTAAAACACATTTTATAGGCAATTTGACGCCTATAGTGCAAATGCGTTCCGTTTGGGGAAATCAGGAGCTTTCACTTCATGGAGGAGCTGAATAAATTACTTGTTTTAATCTCGTACATATTTTACCAATGGAGAAAAATATTTCACGGTTAAATAAATGAAGGTTTTGATTTTTGTACTTCTATTTCTCCGGAAAATAAACTTTAAAAGTTCAGAAGGTGGTCGTTATACATCTTGAAATATTTACGTGATACCTGAATTATGAAGACTTACCCCATATTTTTTACGGGGACGTCGCATCATATAGTGGTTAACGTCACAAGCTTTCACAGAATGGGCTTGGGTTGAAATCCCATTGTTTAAACTAAGGTTTGGACGTTTTTCTGCTGCCCAGTCATATCGAGCAAAATTGTCTCACCTATTTGATATGCCATTTGGATCACTCACGATGAAGAAGTCAACGGAATTTTGCTTTGTGGATGGGCGAATGTCCTTACGAGAAGTCCTTCCGCGTTGTTAAAAATAGTAGTTATGGTTATGCGTAAAATGAATTTAAAACCTTTAGTTTTAATTATGTGGCACACATATTCAAAAATAAATTGTAACTCATAAATATCCATTCTTTCCAGCCATCAAAAGCTGAGTGGACAACCGAAAACTGTGAACGCTGCGAATGTGTGACTGGAGGGCACTTAAGATGTGGACCTATGAAATGCCCAGAATGTGCACCTGTAGGTATTTTTCGAAAAACATAAGTGAAAATAAGCTTTTGTGTGCGTGAGTGCGACAGATTCAAAATTTTAGGCCTGGAAACACATAGCAGTTTTGTAGCCAGATCGGTCAATGTGGTTCAAGCTTGAATAAAACACGAAGTTCATATATCTAAGAAATCATTTATTACGCCATTCGGGGAGAAAGTGTTTGAGATTCACCCTACACAAGAGATCCCCAAAATCTATCTTAAGAGTGTAAATGTAAAAAGGCTGTTATACGTCACGTAATACCTCGACATTCTTGAAATGAAATTTTTCTTGTGATCAGGATTGCGATTATTCATCAAATTTTGAACTCTACAAGAACATACAAGGAAAGTGCTCTGTAGTCTAAACTGCACTCTGGCTATTTTTTCCCAGTCATGGTTAGCTGCGCTCGGAGCGCTTCCTAAATTAGGTCAAAATATTAAGGAAAGTATAACAAGGGTAAGTAAAAAAAATAAAATTTTATCGGTCAAATTAAGTTATGGAGTGTTATAGAAATTATAGATTTTCTAGAAAACTTTCCTATCTATAATAGTTCCTCAGTTTTGGACAATGATGTGTCAAAATTCCCATTATCTGCTCTCTGAAGAAATATTTACACGTAATTTCGTCTTTTAATATTTCCCTTTCCAGCCGCCCACATCCTATTGAGTTCCTATATACTTGCCTGGTTCCACAATTTGGGATCGGGTTCGATTACCGAATGAACCATGGACATTCCTGTCCTGTATTCTCATTCGAACGATACTAATTCCCCTATACAGTGGATCTGTTTCAATGAAGCCAACATAATCCCAGTGGGGACGGTCAGATATTCTCAAGACAACTGATCCCTTATTGCAAAGGAAAAATTCATTTTCCAGATTACTTCCAACTATTTGAAATTGTTCCTGCATCTTTAACATCCAACTTTTATGTATTTCCGTCTTCTCGGTTGTCCCCTCCCCCTATTTCACCATTAAATTTTTATACTATGATCGAACATTTATACATCGTGTCCCTTTATTTGCGCTTGTGATTAAGCAATTTCTGTTCCTCGTTCCTCTTATCGCCTCCCAGGGTGTTCTGCTGGAAATATGTGTTGTTCCCCCACTTTGTATAAAAGCATTGGAAGATCCTAGTATTCGTGAACTATTCATAGGCACCATGACATACAATACGCCTAATGACTGACGAAGAACTACATTAATTGGTAGAAACTAGGAAAAGTCTAACTTTTTATCACGGGTTTCGAGGGTTCATTTGTTCCTGTTGCACAGGTAAGCTTATATCAGAACAGTAGTGAGTGACTGTCAAAGATAAGATTTCTAACACAATTAGTTTAGAATTCTTCGAAAGTACTTTCGAGTGAGTTGTAAAGAGGGATTGCAAAACTAGATAGCAGTGGGAAATTATTGCACACGGAGCAAATGACTGTAGATAAGAGAATTCGAAAGTAGTAAACCTGAGGTTTCAAAGACAATGGAGATAAAAAAAATTTAAAAGGTTCATAATTCATCACTATCTGCATATTTGGAAACCTTTGTCTTAAGTGTATCCACACTATTAACCACTGCATCCTCCTCAATCATCTCATATCAATCTCTCCCCCCCCCCCCTGCCAACCTTCCACCGAGTGTCATTTGCTTCTATTGATTTATTCTATATATAATTTTCAAATAAATTTGTATTTATTGGTGTTGTAAATAACAAATGTATTCTGTAGTTTATATTATTTAAAATTATGCAACCTTATCCGCGACAAACTTTTAATCTAGTAGCAAATTGAAATTAAAAATGAGCAAAATATTTAAAGAGGAAAAAAAATTCCCCAGAATTCGGTAGTTTTAGGTTTTAGTACATATTTCTTAGGTTTTCCCGTGTTTCAGGGGGAGAAATACGTGATGGGAGCTAACTGCAGCTGCACTTGTGTTGCCTGTCCTGAAGGATCTGTGTTGTGTCCATCAAGTGGAGAATGCGTGAGGGAAGAACTGCTGTGCAGCGGTGATACTGAATGCCCTGGAGTCGAAATTAGGTGTCCCACAGGTAATGAGTAATTAAAAATAAAATTTATCAGCATTTATGTGCATTCCTCAGATTTTGTCTTTACAGAGATAAGACACTTTCGGTACATTTATTTGAGAAAAGCGGCGATGGCATGATAAGAGTTTTATTATACATCATAGATTATCCATTATTATATGTAGATGAGACGTTCCATTGCTGCAGTATTTTACCAGACAGAATTTTTTACCCTTTGAAAATTTATTTCAATATCAGAAAAAAACTTAATTCTGGATCTATGTATGATATTATTAATTTGAAAAAATAAAGTTTCTTAAATTATCTCAAACAGCTTGAACTCTTTATGATATTTGAATAGTGTAGGATACATCATGACAATGATTAATCTCTCTTCTATTTACAGAAGTGTGTAAAGACCCTCCACAACCCCGCAATGGAAAAATATCGTGTAATAAGGTCATAAATGACCAAAACAGGCGAGTACATTTAATTCAGTTTCGAAATATGAGGTCTGACTGAAATTCTGTCTCGAAGGTTTAGTGATAACATTTATACTTTCTTATCCACAGTTACGTGTGTACAGCAGAATGTAAAGATGGATATCACTTTCCCAAGGGAGAGAAAAGTTTGATACATAACTGTAATTTGAGAAGTGAACTGTGGACACCAGAGCAAGAATTCCCGGATTGTGTGGGTAAGCGTTTTCAAATAATTTTGAACTTATGATGACGGATAATGAGCTATGGTACCATGTAAAAAACATTATTGTTAAGTTAACATTTGAAAATTTTATATCATGAGAGCACATTTTAAATAACTGAGATATCATGCTTTCCGGCCCAAAAAAATTGTGGTTTGTTACATTTTAATGAAAACAAAAACTTTAAAAGGACATTATTTGACCTTGGCAGTTTTACTATATTATACATTACAAAATTCGCATGTTTTTCTTGTAAACTTTATTCTTTTCCTGGTATGAAGAAGCGGCACCCTTATTCTGTGGATAAAATTCAGTTTCAATTTATTACTTTTTATTTTAAATACAGGTTATTGTTTATTATGTGATACTCCAGCGGAAGGAAAAAAATAGTTAATGATTAACAACTATCTGATATCGTATACATTTCAGATTGCATTTCAGTTAAGACCTAAGGGAAAAAATTAGCAACCCTAAGTAATTATATGGCGTAAGAAGAAAGTGATTTTCCATGCTTATAAAACAAGTCTCGAGACGCGAGTTTAATAACCGAAAATAAGCAGAGATTTTCTACTCGAAGAGAGTATTTCATAAAACACAGGAAATAGCGAGTTCAGTTACTCATCTTCGCGTGTTTTCAGACTCATTTTAAAAGTGAGTAGCAATACCCCCACTTAGTGAGTTGGTAAGCATGCTGTGGCAGGTAAACGAACCCGTTCGAAGAGCTGTGTTCTAGAAGCCGTTTTCTCAGATGGGTTCTAAGACGCACCGAGCCGAGTTTCGATATACAGTTGATTTGTTATCTCGGCGAAATGAATTCATAGACACACTTCTTATATCATTGTGTACATCACATTAGAAGTAGAAGTATTACAATTAAACGATAACACTACATTAAATAACCTATAAGGAAACACCAGCTGGAAAATACAGATTTTTACCTGTACTAGGAAAAATGTGTGATTTTCAATTGCGTGGTACTTGGGATATGTTGGTTCACCTATATGGTGCACCCATTACAGGAAACCAACAAAATATTTCCGAGATTGGGTGAAAGAGAAAAGACAAAGTGCCAGCCGCATTGAAACGATATTAATGGAACTTTCATTACTGTAATTATAAAATGTTAGTGATACAATATCAAAAATTATTGTTATAATCACTTAAGGTTTGAAAGTAGATTTTAAAGTTGTTATTGTTTAGTTTTACTAAAATGATGAGAGTGCTCCTTCTGAATATCCACAATAACATAGACTGAATCGGGCCTTTGTAATGTATGCAAAGAAACAGAAACAGAGTCAGTTAATGCTCCCAGGCCTGATGAAAACCCCCATTTATTAGATCTAAATTAGCGACTATTCTTGATTTTTACTGGAGAATTACAGTTTCTTTGCGTACTCCAAGTATGTTAAGTTTCATGTAAGTTTCAGGTTAGTGCATTTAAATAAATTAAGGTGGCCTTTTCATTTATGTATTTATTTTTTTTAGAAATATGCAATCCATCCTGTCTAAATGGTGGAAAATGTGTAGAAGAAAACAAATGCTCCTGTACCTCAGCTTTTGAAGGAGACAGGTGTGAAAATGGTAATGTTTTTTTCTATTTATTTTTAAATTTATGACACACAGATGTTTACCTTTCAATTTTTATTTCCAATATAGTATGCTTTTTCTATCCAATATAGTAAGAAATGAATTAAGGGACTGAAAATTCTCAGATTCACTTTGTGCTTATAACATTCTTAGCAATTTAATGGAAAGATTTTACAAGCTCTAACTTTTTTTTCCGTCTTAATTGAATATGAAAAACTTTTTTCTTGTAATGAATCTAATACCATACATTACAAGATTTACCAAAGATTATAGGAAGGCATGTAAATATAAAAATTTGCTTTAAATGACACAAGTAAAGGGGGGCTCTGAACATTTGCCAAATATACAGAACTAGTTTATTACGACCATCAATGTTTATAAACACCAAAAATATACATTGATTGGCCAATTTATTATAACCACATAACAATGATATGGAAATCAGCTATAACATCCGGCTGTTGCTGCTAACGGATGAGATGGGTATTGAAATTACTTCTAGATGATTGTAAATACAATTTAATTGTAAAAATCCTATTTTTGGAATGAATGTGTTGTCTTTTGAATATGAATGAGAGAGTAGAGCATGATTATATCGTTCATTATAAAGTACACTTATGGAATTGTACAGGATATTTCTCAGGCTGGAAATTTGTTATCAACCTTATTTAGCAATAAGACAAATATATTTTATCATTTCCGATATGAAATTTTCATCGTAATATTTGTTATAAGCTTGACAGATTTAAACCCATAAATAAATAAAACCCCTTCGGTATCTTTTTTTACTGTTTTTACACCACTTTACTTTCTACTACTTTCATTTTCTCAGTTACTGATACATAGTGAGAATTAAAACTGAATTTCCTTGTTCGTAAAATCAGTTATTGCTTTCCACCAAGTACAATTTTAATCTCAAATAATGCTATTCTTGTACACGTATACTTCGTATGACATTCTAAATCTTTAAGATCAAATAACACTACACAAGTGCCAAAATGATTCGTTTTATGGGGGCGTCTGCGACTGCCCGGTGAAGTTCACAGGAGAAAGATGTCAACATGGTAATAATTACTCATTTTTCCTTCTCCGTATACAAATTAGTCCCTACATTAAGCTATAGAATGACAAGAAAATGCAGTTTTTTAAAAATCTTTTAAACAGAATTTTACTCATTGAGTAAATAACTATTCAGATCTAATTTGTAATCAGGAATCAACTATAAATACATATCAAATCTAAAAGATGAAAAATAGATGGCATACAACGAAAAAGAGCGGGAAAGGAGATTTAAATAATAAAAAATAATTCATTGCAAAACAGTTTATTGCGAAACTGACTGAGTGCGTGTTTACTTCTCACCCAGTCTCAATGACGGAGGAATTTCCTATTCTTTTTTTAAGTAAACTTTGATACAATGACTATTATAATACATTAAAACGTCAGTGAAAAATGCCCCAGATTTAGAGCTCTTCCTTCCGGATTATAACACTGCGAGAAGCAGTGTTTATATCTGGATGCAGTAGAAACACTGCGAAAAGTAGTTTATGGCAAAATCTACGAATCATCTCTCAGTGTTACTCAAGTCCGTTGTTCAGCTAACATATTGAGCACGAGCACTGTTGAAACTTAAGAGGAATATAAACTAATAGCTACCTTCCGTAAAGTTCTTCCGACGTCATGTATTTATTTTTTTTAGAAATATGCAGTCCATCCTGTCTAAATGGAGGCAAATGTGTGGAAGGCAACAAATGCTCCTGTACCTCAGCTTTTGAAGGAGACAGGTGTGAAAATGGTAATGCATTTTTGTATTTTTTTAAAATTTATGACACACAGTGGTTTACCGTTAAATTTTTATATCCAATATAGTATGCTTTTTATATCCAATATAGTAAGAAATTAATTAAGGGACTGAAAATTCTCAGATTCCCTTTGTGCTTCTAAAATCCTTAGCAATTTAATGGAAAGATTTTAAAATCTCTAACTGTTTTTTCGTCTCATCTGAATATCAAAAAACGTTTTCTTCTAATGAATCTAATACCATACATTACTAGATCTACCAAAGACTATACGAAGGCATCTAAATATAAAATTTGCTTTAAATGACAGACGTAAATGGGGGCTTCGAACATTTGTTAAATATACAGAACAAGTTTATTACGACCACCAATGTTTGTAAACAGCACCAAAAATATACATTGATTGGCCAATTTATCATGACCACATAACAATGATATAGAAACCAGCTATGACATCCGGCAGTTGTTGCTAGAGGATGACATGGGTATTGAATTTCTTTCTGGATGATTGTAAAGGCAATTGAATTATAAAAATTCTATTTTCGGAGTCAATGTGTTTTTTTCAAATATGAATAAGAAAATAGTGCTTGATTATATCGTTCGTTATAAATAAACTATTGAAAATGTACAGGACATTTTCCAGGTGGGATATTTGTTATCAACCTTCTTTATCAATAAGAAAAATATATTTTATGATTTCTGATAATGAAACTTTCATCTTAATATTTCTTATAAGCTTGACAGATTTAAACCCGTCAATGAATAAAGCCCCCTCGATATCCTCTTTTACTGTTTTTACAGTACTTTACTTTCTACTACATTCATTTTCTCAGTTACTGATACATGCTAAGCATTAAAACCGCATTTCATTGCGCGTGAAATTAGAGCTATAAAATTTATTGCTTTCCACCAAGTTAAATTTTAATCTTAAATAAGGTCGTTATTGTAAAGTAAACTTCGTATAACAGTCTAAATCTTTAAGATGAAATAAGACTACGCATGTGCCAAAATAATTCATTGTATATAAATTTTTTAACCGTTAATATTGACATTCTTTACAGCAAAATGCAATCCACCTTGTCAAAATGGAGGAAAATGTATGGAAGGAGGGGTCTGCGCCTGCCCGGTAAAGTTCACAGGAGAAAGATGTCAACATGGTAATAATTACATATTTTTCCTTCTCCGTATATAAACTGGTCCCTACATTAAGCTACAGATCAACAAAAAATTCAGCTTTTAAAAAACTGAATTTTTTGTCAGATTTTTGTCAAAACCTTTTTCACAGAATTTTACTCATCGAGTAAATATCCCTTTATTATCCAATTTCATAACCAGGAATCAATTATAAATACATATCAAATCTAAATGAATAAAAATAGATGACTTACAACTAAAATGAGCAGAAAAGGAGATTTAAATAATAAAAAAAAAAAATCATCGATTGCGAAACAGATTATTGCGAAATTGACTGAGTGCGTGATCACTTCTCATCCACACTCCATGACGGCGGTTTTTCCTATCCTTTATTTAAGTAAACTTTGATACAATGAGTATTATAATGCATTAAAACGTCGGAGACAAATTATTAATGGTTTATAAATGACATGAACGGATTAAAAGTTTGTCCGCCCGAATAATTGAAATTAAAAAATATTATTTGCGTTTCATTTAAAGATAGGAAAAGAAACCCGAGTAAAAATTTTCTACGGAGGACAATTTGAAAAATAAATTTCAAAATCCAATTCCACAATTAGTGAAAGAATTTTCTCCATAATTAAGCATTGAGCTGAATAATCCGGTATATCTGCTACGCCAGCAGCCTTGATAGTAAAGTTTTTCGAAACTGAGCTAATCGATTTCTTTATCATTGCTAGCAAAACCTCAAGGCTGCGTTCTCGAATGGACTGAATATTTTAATACTGATCACCCCGACAGCAGTGACATTGGAGACAATGAAAGGTTGGATAAAATAAGAGAGAATCACGACGTCTGCACCGGAGGAAGAATAAAAGACATAGAATGCAAAGCCATAGTAGATGGTAAGCTTGTTGATTATAAAGAATTGGATACGGTTGGAGTGAAGTGCTCGAAGTACACCGGATTTACCTGCTACAGGCATCTACGACAAATGAAATGCGAAGACTACACAGTGAGATTCCTTTGTGATTGTGGTAAGGAAAATGTTTATATCAAAATTTAGTATTTCTGCTTAAATACATTTTCTCCTTAAACTGGATTTTCTAAACTGCACAGCATGAATCCCATGTAGCTCCCTTAAAGTTTATTCAGCACTCTTTGTGCAGACAGATATCTACATCGAACACGGAAGTTTATCTTTGTGTGTAGGGTTTAAACAGGGATTTTGAAATTTAGTATATATGTTCTGTATACTTTAATAGGTCGATTTTTTTAAGCTCTTGATGGAGAGAACTGTGTTTGCAATATGCTGATTTGTGAATTCTTCGGAAATAAAAAGGAAACTTCGTCAGTCTGCATGAAAATATATATATATTATATATACTAGAAAGGTAAATTTCAGAAATAATGAACAGTAATATAATATGAATCTTGAATTGTTAATAATACTAATAGATCCTATTAAATTGTTAGGAATCCAATGTTCATTTAGTATCAAAATATTTAGTATATAAAAATCTTCATAGCCTATAAATAGAGTGTAATCTACGGAATCATGGGTGACAAAAATGTCTGATACTTAGTTTATTTTTCCCCAATTATAGAACAACAAAAAAGAAGACACAAACTAACACCGTAATTGAAAGAATCCAACCATAATCGCAATAATATTTAGACAGTAAAAATATTTAAAATGGCCTTTAATTCAATAATACATGTAAATATTTATTATAACCTTATAAAAAGTTTTCGTCGTGATGCCCAAGGCATCCTTGAATATATCACTTTTATCCTAACAGGCGGGACTCAGAAACCAACTTCTCCGCCTCTGCAAATGTGCCCAGAAGTTCCTTCTCATATCAAGAATACGTGTCCAGCATCTTGCCCTCGTGGGTCAGCTTGCGATGGATCTATTTGTGTCCAAAAGGACGATTGCCCATGCTTCATATCTGATTTGGGTTTCAAAGTAAGGCTACATACTTTATGTAAGAATTTTATAGTATACATTAGGTGATTCAAAAATCTATAAGCAATTTAAAAAGCGTTGTAACAAGGATTAATTAACGTACGGTATCGAGAGAAGTACAGACGCGTATGATAAAACGTCATTTTAATTTCAGACAATCAAGAAAATTTAAATGATTAATTACAAATATGTAAACCAGATAGAGACCTATTTGTAACGAAAGACAATGTTCGTTTTAATAAATGTTCAATATGGTAAACAGCATTTCCGAGAAATAGCTGGTATGATATTATGGACAGCACTGAGCAGCATTTCTGTGGCTATCATAAAGACGCACATTCGGAAAAAACACTTTCAACGTTCCTAGTGACTTACGTGAAGTAGCCGGTCTCTGCAGACGTGGTACTTTACGTAGATCCTCAAACAGCAGAAACCAGTGACGGTTTATGAAACAAGACATGAATTTCTAGAAAGAAAAACGGTTCCTGTGATGCATTTGAGTTTTCGTGTAAGCTGTCGGAATTTCGGTTGTTCAGTCGTACTGTTGTGTGTATGCAGAACCACTGAAAGACTGAAATGTGCTTTATCAGTTTAAAACACATTTTATAGGCAATTTGACGCCTATAGTGCAAATGCGTTCCGTTTGGGGAAATCAGGAGCTTTCACTTCATGGAGGAGCTGAATAAATTACTTGTTTTAATCTCGTACATATTTTACCAATGGAGAAAAATATTTCACGGTTAAATAAATGAAGGTTTTGATTTTTGTACTTCTATTTCTCCGGAAAATAAACTTTAAAAGTTCAGAAGGTGGTCGTTATACATCTTGAAATATTTACGTGATACCTGAATTATGAAGACTTACCCCATATTTTTTACGGGGCCGTCGCATCATATAGTGGTTAACGTCACAAGCTTTCACAGAATGGGCTTGGGTTGAAATCCCATTGTTTAAACTAAGGTTTGGACGTTTTTCTGCTGCCCAGTCATATCGAGCAAAATTGTCTCACCTATTTGATATGCCATTTGGATCACTCACGATGAAGAAGTCAACGGAATTTTGCTTTGTGGATGGGCGAATGTCCTTACGAGAAGTCCTTCCGCGTTGTTAAAAATAGTAGTTATGGTTATGCGTAAAATGAATTTAAAACCTTTAGTTTTAATTATGTGGCACACATATTCAAAAATAAATTGTAACTCATAAATATCCATTCTTTCCAGCCATCAAAAGCTGAGTGGACAACCGAAAACTGTGAACGCTGCGAATGTGTGACTGGAGGGCACTTAAGATGTGGACCTATGAAATGCCCAGAATGTGCACCTGTAGGTATTTTTTCGAAAAACATAAGTGAAAATAAGCTTTTGTGTGCGTGAGTGCGACAGATTCAAAATTTTAGGCCTGGAAACACATAGCAGTTTTTGTAGCCAGATCGGTCAATGTGGTTCAAGCTTGAATAAAACACGAAGTTCATATATCTAAGAAATCATTTATTACGCCATTCGGGAGAAAGTGTTTGAGATTCACCCTACACAAGAGATCCCAAAATCTATCTTAAGAGTGTAAATGTAAAAAGGCTGTTATACGTCACGTAATACCTCGACTTTCTTGAAATGAAATTTTTCTTGTGATCAGGATTGCGATTATTCATCAAATTTTGAACTCTACAAGAACATACAAGGAAAGTGCTCTGTAGTCTAAACTGCACTCTGGCTATTTTTTCCCAGTCATGGTTAGCTGCGCTCGGAGCGCTTCCTAAATTAGGTCAAAATATTAAGGAAAGTATAACAAGGGTAAGTAAAAAAAATAAAATTTTATCGGTCAAATTAAGTTATGGAGTGTTATAGAAATTATAGATTTTCTAGAAAACTTTCCTATCTATAATAGTTCCTCAGTTTTGGACAATGATGTGTCAAAATTCCCATTATCTGCTCTCTGAAGAAATATTTACACGTAATTTCGTCTTTTAATATTTCCCTTTCCAGCCGCCCACATCCTATTGAGTTCCTATATACTTGCCTGGTTCACAATTTGGGATCGGGTTCGATTACCGAATGAACCATGGACATTCCTGTCCTGTATTCTCATTCGAACGATACTAATTCCCCTATACAGTGGATCTGTTTCAATGAAGCCAACATAATCCCAGTGGGGACGGTCAGATATTCTCAAGACAACTGATCCCGCATTCCAAAGGAAAAATTCATTTTCCAGATTGCTTCCAACTATTTGAAATTGTTCCTGCATCTTTAACATCCAACTTTTATGGATTTCCGTCTTCTCGGTTGTACCCCCCCCCCCTATTTCACCATTAAATTTTTATACTATGATCGAACATTTATACATCGTGTCCCTTTGTTGCGCTTGTGATTAAGCAATTTCTGTTCCTCGTTCCTCTTATCGCCTCCCAGGGTGTTCTGCTGGAAATATGTGTTGTTCCCCCACTTTGTATAAAAGCATGGAAGATCCTCGTATTCGTGAACTATTCATAGGCACAATGACATACAATACGCCTAATGACTGACGAAGAACTGCATTAATTGGTAGAAAACTATGAAAAGTCTAACTTTTTATCACGGGTTTCGAGGGTTCATTTGTTCCTGTTGCACAGGTAAGCTTATATCAGAACCCTAGTGAGTGATTGTCAAAGATAAGATTTCTAACACAATTAGTTTAGAACTCTTCGAAAGTACTTTCGAGTGAGTTGTAAAGAGGGATTGCAAAACTAGATAGCAGTGGGAAATTATTGCACACGGAGCAAATGACTGTAGATAAGAGAATTCGAAAGTAGTAAACCTGAGGTTCAAAGACAATGGAGATAAAAAAAATATCAAAGGTTAATAATTATCACTATCTGCATATTTGGAACCTTGTCTTAAGTGTATCCACACTATTAACCACTGCATCCTCCTCAATCATCTCATATCAATCTCCCCCCCCCCCCCTTCCCAACCTTCCACCGAGTGTCATTTGCTTCTATTGATTTATTCTATATATAATTTTCAATAAATTTGTATTTATTGGTGTTGTAAATAACAAATGTATTCTGTAGTTTATATTATTTAAAATTATGCAACCTTATCCGCGACCAACTTTTAATCTAGTAGGCAAATTGAAATTAAAAATGAACAAAATATTAAAGAGGAAAAAAAATTCCCCAGAATTCGGTAGTTTTGGGTTTTAGTACATATTTCTTAGGTTTTCCCGTGTTTCAGGGGGAGAAATACGTGATGGGAGCTAACTGCAGCTGCACTTGTGTTGCCTGTCCTGAAGGATCTGTGTTGTGTCCATCAAGTGGAGAATGCGTGAGGGAAGAACTGCTGTGCAGCGGTGATACTGGAATGCCCTGGCGTCGAAATTAGGTGTCCCACAGGTAATGAGTAATTTAAAATAAACTTTATCAGCATTTATGTGCATTCCTCAGATTTTGGCTTTACAGGATAAGACACTTTCGGTACATTTATTTGAGAAAAGCGGCGATGGCATGATAAGAGTTTTATTATACATCATAGATTATCCATTATTATATGTAGATGAGACGTTCCATTGCTGCAGTATTTTACCAGACACAATTTTTACCCTTTGAAAATTTATTTGAATATCAGAAAAAACTTAATTCTGGATCTATGTATGATATTAATAATTTGAAAAAATAAAGTTTCTTAAATTATCTCAAACAGCTTGAACTCTTTATGATATTTGAATAGTGTAGGATACATCATGACAATGATTAATCTCTCTTCTATTTACAGAAGTGTGTAAAGACCCTCCACAACCCCGCAATGGAAAAATATCGTGTAATAAGGTCATAAATGACCAAACAGGCGAGTACATTTAATTCAGTTTAGAAATATGAGGTCTGACTGAAATTCTGTCTCAAGGTTTAGTGATAACATTTATATTTTCTTATCCACAGTTATGTGTGTACAGCAGAATGTAAAGATGGATATCACTTTCCCAAGGGAGAGAAAGTTTGATACATAACTGTAATTTGAGAAGTGGACTGTGGACAACAGAGCAAGAATTCCCGGATTGTGTGGGTAAGCGTTTTTCAAATAATTTTGAACTTATGATGACGGATAATGAGCTATGGTACCATGTAAAAAACCTTTATTGTTAAGTTCACATTTGAAAATTTTATATCATGTGAGCACATTTTAAATAACTGAGATATCATGCTTTCCCGGCCCCAAAAAAAATTGTGGTTTGTTACATTTAATGAAAACAAAAACTTTAAAAGGACATTATTTGACCTTGGCAGTTTTACTATATTATACATTACAAAATTCGCATGTTTTTCTTGTAAACTTTATTCTTTTCCTGGTATGAAGAAGCGGCACCCTTATTCTGTGGATAAAATTCAGTTTCAATTTATTACTTTTTATTTTAATTTACAGGTTATTGTTTATTGTGATACTCCAGCGGAAGAAAAAAATAGTTAATGATTAACAACTATCTGATATCGTATACATTTCAGATTGCATTTCAGTTAAGACCTAAGGGAAAAAATTAGCAACCCTAAGTAATTATATGGCGTAAGAAGAAAGTGATTTTCCATGCTTAAAAACAAGTCTCGAGACGCGAGTTTAATAACCGAAAATAAGCAGAGATTTTCTACTCGAAGAGAGTATTTCATAAAACACAGGAAATAGCGAGTTCAGTTACTCATCTTCGCGTGTTTTCAGACTCATTTTAAAAGTGAGTAGCAATACCCCACTTAGTGAGTTGGTAAGCATGCTGTGGCAGGTAAACGAACCCGTTCGAAGAGCTGTGTTCTAGAAGCCGTTTTCTCAGATGGGTTCTAAGACGCACCGAGCCGAGTTTCGATATACAGTTGATTTGTTATCTCGGCGAAATGAATTCATAGACACACTTTATATCATTGTGTACATCACATTCGAAGTAGAAGTATTACAATTAAACGATAACACTACATTAAATAACCTATAAGGAAACACCAGCTGTAAAATACAGATTTTTACCTGTACTAGGAAAAATGTGTGATTTTCAATTGCGTGGTACTTGGGGTGTTGGTTCACCTATATGGTGCACCCATTACAGGAACCAACAATATTTCCGAGATTGGGTGAAAGAGAAAAGACAAAGTGCCAGCCGCATTGAAACGATATTAATGGAACTTTCATTACTGTAAATAAAATGTTAGTGATACAATATCAAAAATTATTGT
>OU015495.1:33550880-33727598 GCA_907164885.2 Dolomedes plantarius | reverse complement strand
GTTGAAACTTAAGAGGAATATAAACTAATAGCTACCTTCCGTAAAGTTCTTCCGACGTCATGTATTATTTTTTTTTTAGAAATATGCAGTCCATCCTGTCTAAATGGAGGCAAATGTGTGGAAGGCAACAAATGCTCCTGTACCTCAGCTTTTGAAGGAGACAGGTGTGAAAATGGTAATGCATTTTTCTATTTTTAAAATTTATGACACACAGTTGTTTACCTTTAAATTTTTATATCCAATATAGTATGCTTTTTCAATATAGTAAGAAATTAATTAAGGGACTGAAAATTCTCAGATTCCCTTTGTGCTTCTAAAATCCTTAGCAATTTAATGGAAAGATTTTAAAATCTCTAACTGTTCTTTCGTCTCATCTGAATATCAAAAACGTTTTCTTCTAATGAATCTAATACCATACATTACTAGATCTACCACAGACTATACGAAGGTATCTAAATATAAAAATTTGCTTTAAATGACAGACGTAAATGGGGGCTTCGAACATTTGTTAAATATACAGAACAAGTTTATTACGACCACCAATGTTTGTAAACAGCACCAAAAATATACATTGATTGGCCAATTTATCATGACCACCTAACAATGATATAGAAACCAGCTATGACATCCGGCAGTTGTTGCTAGAGGATGACATGGGTATTGAATTTCTTTCTGGATGATTGTAAAGGCAATTGAATTATAAAAATTCTATTTTCGGAGTCAATGTGTTTTTTTCAAATATGAATAGAAAATAGTGCTTGATTATATCGTTCGTTATAAATAAACTATTGAAAATGTACAGGACATTTTCCAGGTGGGATATTTGTTATCAACCTTCTTTATCAATAAGAAAAATATATTTTATGATTTCTGATAATGAAACTTTCATCTTAATATTTCTTATAAGCTTGACAGATTTAAACCCGTCAATGAATAAAGCCCCCTCGATATCCTCTTTTACTGTTTTTACACTACTTTACTTTCTACTACTTTCATTTTCTCAGTTACTGATACATGCTAAGCATTAAAACCGCATTTCATTGCGCGTGAAATTAGAGCTATAAAATTTATTGCTTTCCACCAAGTTAAATTTTAATCTTAAATAAGGCCGTTATTGTAACGTAAACTTCGTATAACAGTCAAAATCTTTAAGATGAAATAAGACTACACATGTGCCAAAATAATTCATTGTATATAAATTTTTTAACCGTTAATATTGACATTCTTTACAGCAAAATGCAATCCACCTTGTCAAAATGGAGGAAAATGTATGGAAGGAGGGGTCTGCGCCTGCCCGGTAAAGTTCACAGGAGAAAGATGTCAACATGGTAATAATTACATATTTTCCCTTCTCCGTATATAAACTGGTCCCTACATTAAGCTACAGAATGACAAAAAATTCAGTTTTTTAAAAGCTGAATTTTTTGTCAGATTTTTGTCAAAACCTTTTCCACAGAATTTTACTCATCGAGTAAATATCCCTTTATTATCCAATTTCATAACCAGGAATCAATTATAAAAACATATCAAATCTAAATGAATAAAAATAGATGACAACTAAAATGAGCAGAAAAGGAGATTTAAATAATAATAAAAAAAAAATCATCGATTGCGAAACAGATTATTGCGAAATTGACTGAGTGCGTGATCACTTCTCATCCACACTCCATGACGGCGGAATTTCCTATCCTTTATTTAAGTAAACTTTGATACAATGTGTATTATAATGCATTAAAATGTCGGAGACGTTTAATGCATTAATGGTTTATAAATGGTTTATAAATGACATGAACGGATTGAAAGTTTGTCCGCCCGAATAATTCAAATTAAAAAATATTATTTGCGTTTCATTTAAAGATAGGAAAAGAAACCCGAGTAAAAATTTTCTACGGAGGACATTTTGAAAAATAAATTTCAAAATCCAATTCGACAATTAGTGAAAGAATTTTCTCCATAAGTAAGCATTGAGCTGAATAATCCTGTATATCTGCTACGCCAGCAGCCTTGATAGTAAAGTTTTTCGAAACTGAGCTAATCTATTTCTTTATCATTGCTAGTAAAACCTCAAGGCTGCGTTCCCGAATGGACTGAATATTTTAATACTGATCACCCCGACAGCAGTGACATTGGAGACAATGAAAGGTTGGATAAAATAAGAGAGAATCACGACGTCTGCACCGGAGAAGAATAAAAGACATAGAATGCAAAGCCATAGTAGATGGTAAGCTTGTTGATTATAAAGAATTGGATACGGTTGGAGTGAAGTGCTCGAAGTACACCGGATTTACCTGCTACAGGCATCTACGACAGATGAAATGCGAAGACTACACAGTGAGATTCCTTTGTGATTGTGGTAAGGAAAATGTTTATATCAAAATTTAGTATCTCTGCTTAAATACATTTTCTCCTTAAACTGGATTTTCTAAACTGCACAGCATGAATCCCATGTAGCTCCCTTAAAGTTTATTCAGCACTCTTTGTGAGACAGATTTCTACATCGAACACGGAAGTTTATCTTTGTGTGTAGGGTTTAAACAGGGATTTTGAAATTTAGTATATGTTCTGTATACTTTAATAGGTCGATTTTTTTAAGCTCTTGATGGAGAGAACTGTGTTTGCAATATGCTGATTTGTGAATTCTTCGGAAATAAAAAGGAAACTTCGTCAGTCTGCATGAAATATATATATATAATACTAGAAAGGTAAATTTCAGAAATAATGAACAGTAATATAATATGAATCTTGAATTGTTAATAATACTAATAGATCCTATTAAATTGTTAGGAATCCAATGTTCATTTAGTATCAAAATATTTAGTATATAAAAATCTTTAGCCTATAAATAGAGTGTAATCTACGGAATCATGGGTGACAAAAAACTCTGATACTTAGTTTATTTTCCCCCAATTATAGAAACAAAAAAGAAGACACAAACTAACACCGTAATTCAAAGAATCCAACCATAATCGCAATAATATTTAGACAGTAAAAATATTTAAAATGGCCTTTAATTCAATAATACATGTAAATAATTATAACCTTATAAAAAGTTTTTCGTCGTGATGCCCAAGGCATCCTTGAATATATCACTTTTATCCTAACAGGCGGGACTCAGAAACCAACTTCTCCGCCTCTGCAAATGTGCCCAGAAGTTCCTTCTCATATCAAGAATACGTGTCCAGCATCTTGCCCTCGTGGGTCAGCTTGCGATGGATCTATTTGTGTCCAAAAGGACGATTGCCCATGCTTCATATCTGATTTGGGTTTCAAAGTAAGGCTACATACTTTATGTAAGAATTTTATAGTATACATTAGGTGATTCAAAAATCTATAAGCAATTTAAAAAGCGTTGTTACAAGGATTAATTAACGTACGGTATCGAGAGAAGTACAGACGCGTATGATAAAACGTCATTTAATTTCAGACAATCAAGAAAATTTAAATGATTAATTACAAATATGTAAACCAGATAGAGACCTATTTGTAACGAAAGACAATGTTCGTTTTAATAGATGTTCAATATGGTAAACAGCATTTCCGAGAAATAGCTGGTATGATATTATGGATAGCACTGAGCAGCATTTCTGTGGCTATCATAAAGACGCACATTCGGAAAAACACTTTCAACGTTCCTAGTGACTTACGTGAAGTAGCCGGTCTCTGCAGACGTGGTACTTTACGTAGATCCACAAACAGCAGAAACCAGTGACGGTTTATGAAACAAAGACATGAATTTCTAGAAAGAAAAACGGTTCCTGTGATGCATTTGAGTTTTCGTGTAAGCTGTCGGAATTTCGGTTGTTCAGTCGTACTGTTGTGTGTATGCAGAACCACTGAAAGACTGAAATGTGCTTTATCAGTTTAAAACACATTTTACAGGCAATTTGACGCCTATAGTGCAAATGCGTTCCGTTTGGGGAAATCAGGAGCTTTCACTTCATGGAGGAGCTGAATAAATTACTTGTTTTAATCTCGTACATATTTTACCAATGGAGAAAAATATTTCACGGTTAAATAAATGAAGGTTTTGATTTTTGTACTTCTATTTCTCCGGAAAATAAACTTTAAAAGTTCAGAAAGTGGTCGTTATACATCTTGAAATATTTACGTGATACCTGAATTATGAAGACTTACCCCATATTTTTTACGGGGCCGTCGCATCATATAGTGGTTAACGTCACAAGCTTTCACAGAATGGGCTTGGGTTGAAATCCCATTGTTTAAACTGAGGTTTGGACGTTTTTCTGCTGCCCAGTCATATCGAGCAAAAATGTCACACCTATTTGATATGCCATTTGGATCACTCACGATGAAGAAGTCAACGGAATTTTGCTTTGTGGATGGGCGAATGTCTTTACGAGAAGTCCTTCCGCGTTGTTAAAAATAGTAGTTATGGTTATGCGTAAAATGAATTTAAAACCTTTAGTTTTAATTATGTGGCACACATATTCAAAAATAAATTGTAACTCATAAATATCCATTCTTTCCAGCCATCAAAAGCTGAGTGGACAACCGAAAACTGTGAACGCTGCGAATGTGTGACTGGAGGGCACTTAAGATGTGGACCTATGAAATGCCCAGTATGTGCACCTGTAGGTATTTTTCGAAAAACATAAGTGAAAATAAGCTTTTGTGTGCGTGAGTGCGACAGATTCAAAATTTTAGGCCTGGAAACACATAGTAGTTTTGTAGCCAGATCGGTCAATGTGGTTCAAGCTTGAATAAAACACGAAGTTCATATATCTAAGAAATCATTTATTACGCCATTCGGGGAGAAAGTGTTTGAGATTCACCCTACACAAGAGATCCCCAAAATCTATCTTAAGAGTGTAAATGTAAAAAGGCTGTTATACGTCACGTAATACCTCGACTTTCTTGAAATGAAATTTTTCTTGTGATCAGGATTGCGATTATTCATCAAATTTTGAACTCTACAAGAACATACAAGGAAAGTGCTCTGTAGTCTAAACTGCACACTGGCTATTTTTTCCCAGTCATGGTTAGCTGCGCTCGGAGCGCTTCCGAAATTAGGTCAAAATATTAAGGAAAGTATAACAAGGGTAAGTAAAAAAAATAAAATTTTATCGGTCAAATTAAGTTATGGAGTGTTATAGGAATTATAGATTTTCTAGAAAACTTCCTATCTATAATAGTTCCTCAGTTTTGGACAATGATGTGTCAAAATTCCCATTATCTGCTCTCTGAAGAAATATTTACACGTAATTTCGTCTTTTAATATTTCCCTTTCCAGCCGCCCACATCCTATTGAGTTCCTATATACTTGCCTGGTTCCACAATTTGGGATCGGGTTCGATTACCGAATGAAGCATGGACGTTCCTGTCCTGTATTCTCATTCGAACGATACTAATTCCCCTATACAGTGGATCTGTTTCAATGACGCCAAAATAATCCCAGTGGGGACGGTCAGATATTCTCAAGACAACTGATCCCGCATTCCAAAGGAAAAATTCATTTTCCAGATTACTTCCAACTATTTGAAATTGTTCCTGCATCTTTAACATCCAACTTTTATGTATTTCCGTCTTCTCGGTTGTATCCCCCCCCCTATTCACCATTAAATTTTTACACTATGATCGAACATTTATACATCGTGTCCCTTTGTTTGCGCTTATGATTAAGCCATTTCTGTTCCTCGTTCCTCTTATCGCCTCCCAGGGTGTTCTGCTGGAAATATGTGTTGTTCCCCCACTTTGTATAAAAGCATTGGAAGATCCTCGTATTCGTGAACTATTCATAGGCACAATGACATACAATACGCCTAATGACTGACGAAGAACTACATTAATTGGTAAAACTAGAAAAGTCTAACTTTTATCACGGGTTTCGAGGGTTCATTTGTTCCTGTTGCACAGGTAAGCTTATATCAGAACCCTAGTGAGTGATTGTCAAAGATAAGATTTCTAACACAATTAGTTTAGAATTCTTCGAAAGTACTTTCGAGTGAGTTGTAAAGAGGGATTGCAAAACTAGATAGCAGTGGGAAATTATTGCACACGGAGCAAATGAGTGTAGATAAGAGAATTCGAAAGTAGTAAACCTGAGGTTTCAATGACAATGGAGATAAAAAAAAATTCAAAGGTTCATAATTCATCACTATCTGCATATTTGGAAACCTTTGTCTTAAGTGTATCCACACTATTAACCACTGCATCCTCCTCAATCATCTCATATCAATCTCCCCCCCCCCCCCCTTCCAACCTTCCACCGAGTGTCATTTGCTTCTATTGATTTATTCTATATATAATTTTCAAATAAATTTGTATTTATTGGTGTTGTAAATAACAAATATATTCTGTAGTTTATATTATTTAAAATTATGCAACCTTATCCGCGGCTAACTGTTAATCTAGTAGCAAATTGAAATTAAAAATGAACAAAATATTCAAAGAGGAAAAAAAATTCCCCAGAATTTGGTAGTTTTGGGTTTTAGTACATATTTCTTAGGTTTTCCCGTGTTTCAGGGGGAGAAATACGTGATGGGAGCTAACTGCAGCTGCACTTGTGTTGCCTGTCCTGAAGGATCTGTGTTGTGTCCATCAATTGGAGAATGCGTGAGGGAAGAACTGCTGTGTAGCGGTGATACTGAATGCCCTGGCGTCGAAATTAGGTGTCCCACAGGTAATGAGTAATTTAAAATAAACTTTATCAGCATTTATGTGCATTCCTCATATGTTGGCTTTACAGGGATAAGACACTTTCGGTACATTTATTGAGAAGTGGCGATGGCATGAATAAGAGTTTTTATTATACATCATAGATTATCCATTATTATATGTAGATGAGACGTTCCATTGCTGCAGTATTTTACCAGACAGAATTTTTTACCCTTTGAAAATTTATTTCAATATCAGAAAAAAACTTAATTCTGGATGATATTAATATAATTGATATTATATTATGATATTAATAATTTGAAAAAATAAAGTTTCTTAATTATCTCAAACAGCTTGAACTCTTTATGATATTTGAATAGTGTAGGATACATCATGACAATGATTAATCTCTCTTCTATTTACAGAAGTGTGTAAAGACCCTCCACAACCCGCGCATGGAAAAATATCGTGTAATAAGGTCATAAATGACCAAAACAGGCGAGTACATTTAATTCAGTTTAGAAATATGAGGTCTGACTGAAATTCTGTCTCGAAGGTTTAGTGATAACATTTATATTTTCTTATCCACAGTTATGTGTGTACAGCAGAATGTAAAGATGGATATCACTTTCCAAGGGAGAGAAAAGTTTGATACATACTGTAATTTGAGAAGTGGACTGTGGACAACAGAGCAAGAATTCGCGGATTGTGTGGGGTAAGCGTTTTCAAATAATTTTGAACTTATGATGACGGATAATGAGCTATGGTACCATGTAAAAAACATTATTGTTAAGTTACATTTTAAAATTTATATGATGTGAGCACATTTTAAATAACTGAGATATCATGCTTTCCCCGGCCCAAAAAAATTGTGGTTTGTTACATTTTAATGAAAACAAAAACTTGAAAGGACATTATTTGACCTTAGGCAGTTTTACTATATTATACATTACAAAATTCGCATGTTTTTCTTGTAAACTTTATTCTTTTCCTGGTATGAAGAAGCGGCAACCCTTATTCTGTGGATAAAATTCAGTTTCAATTTATTACTTTTTATTTTAATTTACAGGTTATTGTTTATTTTGTGATACTCCAGCGGAAGATAAAAAAGTAGTTAATGCATTAACAACTATCTGATATCGTATACATTTCAGATTGCATTTCAGTTAAGACCTAGGGAAAAATTAGCAACCCTAATTAATTATATGGCGTAAGAAGAAAGTGATTTTCCATGCTTATAAAACAAGTCTCGAGAACGCGAGTTTAATAACCGAAAATAAGCAGAGATTTTCTACTCGAAGAGAGTATTTCATAAAACACAGGAAATAGCGAGTTTCAGTTACTCATCTTCGCGTGTTTTCAGACTCATTTAAAAGTGAGTAGCAATACCCCCACTTAGTGAGTTGTTAAGCATGCTGGGCAGGTAACGAACCCGTTCGAAGAGCTGTGTTCTAGAAGCCGTTTTCTCAGATGGGTTCTAAGACGCACCGAGCCGAGTTTCGATATACAGTTGATTTGTTATCTCGGCGAAATGAATTCATAGACACACTTCTATATCATTGTGTACATCACATTCGAAGTGGAAGTATTACAATTAAACGATAAAACTACATTAAATAACCTATAAGGAAACACCAGCTGTAAAATACAGATTTTTACCTGTACTAGGAAAAATGTGTGATTTTCAATTGCGTGGTACTTGGGGATATGTTGGTTCACCTATATGGTGCACCCATTACAGGAAACCAACAAAATATTTCCGAGATTGGGTGAAAGAGAAAAGACAAAGTGCCAGCCGCATTGAAACGATATTAATGGAACTTTCATTACTGTAATTATAAATGTTAGTGATACAATATCAAAAATTATTGTTATAATCACTTAAGGTGTGAAAGTAGATTTTAAAGTTGTTATTGTTTAGTTTTACTAAAATGATGAGAGTGCTCCTTCTGAATATCCACAATAACATCGACTGAATCGGGCCTTTGTAATGTATGCAAAGAAACAGAAACAGAGTCAGTTAATGCTCCCAGGCCTGATGAAAACCCCCATTTATTAGATCTAAATTAGCGACTATTCTTGATTTTTACTGGAGAATTACAGTTTCTTTGCGTACTCCAAGTTTGTTAAGTTTCATGTAAGTTTCAGGTTAGTGCATTTAAATAAATTAAGGTGGCCTTTTCATTTATGTATTTATATTTTTTAGAAATATGCAATCCATCCTGTCAAAATGGTGGAAAATGTGTAGAAGAAAACAAATGCTCCTGTACCTCAGCTTTTGAAGGAGACAGGTGTGAAAATGGTAATGTTTTTTTCTATTTATTTTTAAATTTATGACACACAGATGTTTACCTTTCAATTTTTATTTCCAATATAGTATGCTTTTTCTATCCAATATAGTAAGAAATTAATTAAGGGACTCAAAATTCTCAGATTCATTTTGTGCTTATAACATTCTTAGCAATTTAATGGAAAGATTTTACAAGCTCTAACTTTTTTTTCCGTCTTAATTGAATATCAAAAACTTTTTTCTTGTAATGAATCTAATACCATACATTACAAGATTCACCAAAGATTATAGGAAGGCATGTAAATATAAAAATTTGTTTTAAATGACACAAGTAAAGGGGGGCTCTGAACATTTGCCAAATATACAGAACTAGTTTAATACGACCATCAATGTTTATAAACACCAAAAATACACATTGATTGGCCAATTTATTATAACCACATAACAATGATATGGAAATCAGCTATAACATCCGGCTGTTGCTGCTAACGGATGAGATGGGTATTGAAATTACTTCTAGATGATTGTAAATACAATTCAATTGTAAAAATCCTATTTTTGGAATGAATGTGTTGTCTCTTGAATATGAATGAGAGAGTAGAGCATGATTATATCATTCATTATAAAGTACACTTATGGAAAATGTACAGGATATTTCTCAGGCGGGAAATTTGTTATCAACCTTCTTTAGCAATAAGAAAAATATGTTTTATCATTTCCGATATGAAATTTTCATCGTAATATTTGATATAAGCTTGACAGATTTCAACCCGTAAATAAATAAAACCCCTTCGGTATCTTTTTTTACTGTTTATACACCACTTTACTTTCTATTAATTTCATTTTCTGAGTTACTGATACATGCTGAGAATTAAAACTGAATTTCCTTGCGCGTGAAATTAGTGTTTTAAAATTTATTGCTTTCCACCAAGAAAATTTTTAATCTTAAGTAATGCTATTCTTGTACACGCAAACTTCGTACGACATTCTAAATCTTTAAGATAAAATAACACTACGCATGTGCTAAAATGATTCGTTGTATATAAATATTTTTAGTGTTAATAGTGACATTCTTTACAGCAAAATGCAATCCACCTTGTCAAAATGGAGGAAAATGTATGGCAGGGGGCGTCTGCGACTGCCCGGTGAAGTTCAAAGGAGAAAGATGTCAACATGGTAATAATTACTCATTTTTAATTCTCCGTATACAAATTAGTCCCTACATTAAGCTATAGAATGACAAGAAAATGCAGTTTTTTAAAAATATTTTAAACAGAATTTTACTCATTGAGTAAATAACTATTCAGATCTAATTTCGTAATCAAGAATCAACTATAAATACATATCAAATCTAAAAGATGAAAAATAGATGGCATACAACGAAAAAGAGCGGGAAAGGAGATTTAAATAATAAAAAAATAATTGATTGCAAAACAGGTTATTGCGAAACTGACTGTGTGCGTGTTTACTTCTCACCCAGTCTCAATGACGGCGGAATTTCCTATTCTTTTTTTAAGTAAACTTTGATACAATGACTATTATAATGCATTAAAACGTCAGAGAAAAATGCCCTAGATTTAGAGCTCTTCCTTCCGGATTATAACACTTCGAGAAGCAGTGTTTATATCTGGATGCAGTAGAAACACTGCGAAAAGTAGTTTATGGCAAAATCTGCGAATCATCTTTCAGTGTTACTCAAGTCCGTTGTTCAGCTAATGGTGCATTCACATTGGACAGAGGTCTCTCCCCAACTCTCCTGTCAACATTAGTCACGGTAACATTAGACACGGTATTTAGAACCACCCCCATTCCAATGAACACGTGTCTTCCAGATATTCCCTCATTTAGAACCCCCCCATTCAAGCCGCCAAGGTCTTCGTGTTTCTTGATCTAGTGTCCCCCGCCCACACTGTCACCATTTTACCCCCGGGACCTCGGGTTCTCCTTTGATGCTATGCATACGGACCGCCAGAGGAGGCGATCCGACGCAGGGAACAGAGTACAGAGACATAAATCACTGGCGGAGGCAGAGAGCGCTGTGCCAGTCTGTACGCGCTATTACATATTGAGCACGAGCACTGTTGAAACTTAAGAGGAATATAAACTAATAGCTACCTTCCGTAAAGTTCTTCCGACGTCATGTATTTATTATTTTTAGAAATATGCAGTCCATCCTGTCTAAATGGAGGCAAATGTGTGGAAGGCAACAAATGCTCCTGTACCTCAGCTTTTGAAGGAGACAGGTGTGAAAATGGTAATGCATTTTTCTATTTTTTAAAAATTTATGATACACAGTTGTTTACCTTTAAATTTTTATATCCAATATAGTATGCTTTTTATATCCAATACAGTAAGAAATTAATTAAGGGACTGAAAATTCTCAGATTCCCTTTGTGCTTCTAAAATCCTTAGCAATTTAATGGAAAGATTTTAAAATCTCTAACTGTTTTTTCGTCTCATCTGAATATCAAAAACGTTTTCTTCTAATGAATCTAATACCATACATTACTAGATCTACCACAGACTATACGAAGGTATCTAAATATAAAAATTTGCTTTAAATGACAGACGTAAATGGGGGCTTCGAACATTTGTTAAATATACAGAACAAGTTTATTACGACCACCAATGTTTGTAAACAGCACCAAAAATATACATTGATTGGCCAATTTATCATGACCACCTAACAATGATATAGAAACCAGCTATGACATCCGGCAGTTGTTGCTAGAGGATGACATGGGTATTGAATTTCTTTCTGGATGATTGTAAAGGCAATTGAATTATATAAATTCTATTTTCGGAGTCAATGTGTTTTTTTCAAATATGAATAAGAAAATAGTGCTTGATAATATCGTTCGTTATAAATAAACTATTGAAAATGTACAGGATATTTTCCAGGTGGGATATTTGTTATCAACCTTCTTTATCAATAAGAAAAATATATTTTATGATTTCTGATAATGAAACTTTCATCTTAATATTTCTTATAAGCTTGACATATTTAAACCCGTCAATGAATAAAGCCCCCTCGATCTCCTCTTTTACTGTTTTTACACTACTTTACTTTCTACTACTTTCATTTTCTCAGTTACTGATACATGCTAAGTATTAAAACTGCATTTCATTGCGCGTGAAATTAGAGCTATAAAATTTATTGCTTTCCACCAAGTTAAATTTTAATCTTAAATAAGGCCGTTATTGTAACGTAAACTTCGTATAACAGTCAAAATCTTTAAGATGAAATAAGACTACGCATGTGCCAAAATAATTCATTGTATATAAATTTTTTAACCGTTAATATTGACATTCTTTACAGCAAAATGCAATCCACCTTGTCAAAATGGAGGAAAATGTATGGAAGGAGGGGTCTGCGCCTGCCCGGTAAAGTTCACAGGAGAAAGATGTCAACATGGTAATAATTACATATTTTTCCTTCTCCGTATATAAACTGGTCCTACATTAAGCTACAGAATGACAAAAAATTCAGTTTTTTAAAAGCTGAATTTTTTGTCAGATTTTTGTCAAAACCTTTTTCACAGAATTTTACTCATCGAGTAAATATCCCTTTATTATCCAATTTCATAACCAGGAATCAATTATAAATACATATCAAATCTAAATGAATAAAAATAGATGACTTACAACTAAAATGAGCAGAAAAGGAGATTTAAATAATAAATAAAAAAAATCATCGATTCCGAAACAGATTATTGCGAAATTGACTGAGTGCGTGATCACTTCTCATCCACACTCCATGACGGCGGTTTTTACTATCCTTTACTATCCCTTATTTAAGTAAACTTTGATAAAATGAGTATTATAATGCATTAAAACGTCAGAGACAAATTATTAATGGTTTATATATGACATGAACGGATTGAAAGTTTGTCCGCCCGAATAATTCAAATTAAAAAATATTATTGCGTTTCATTTAAAGATAGGAAAAGAAACCCGAGTAAAAATTTTCTACGGAGGACAATTTGAAAAAAAAATTTCAAAATCCAATTCGACAATTAGTGAAAGAATTTTCTCCATAAGTAAGCATTGAGCTGAATAATCCGGTATATCTGCTACGCCAGCAGCCTTGATAGTAAAGTTTTTCGAAACTGAGCTAATCGATTTCTTTATCATTGCTAGTAAAACCTCAAGGCTGCGTTCCCGAATGGACTGAATATTTTAATACTGATCACCCCGACAGCAGTGACATTGGAGACAATGAAAGGTTGGATAAAATAAGAGAGAATCACGACGTCTGCAACGGAGGAAGAATAAAAGACATAGAATGCAAAGCCATAGTAGATGGTAAGCTTGTTGATTATAAAGAATTGGATACGGTTGGAGTGAAGTGCTCGAAGTACACCGGATTTACCTGCTACAGGCATCTACGACAGATGAAATGCGAAGACTACACAGTGAGATTCCTTTGTGATTGTGGTAAGGAAAATGTTTATATCAAAATTTAGTATCTCTGCTTAAATACATTTTCTCCTTAAACTGGATTTTCTAAACTGCACAGCATGAATCCCATGTAGCTCCCTTAAAGTTTATTCAGGACTCTATGTGCAGACAGATATCTACATCGAACACGGAAGTTTATCTTTGTGTGTAGGGTTTAAACAGGGATTTTGAAATTTAGTATATATGTTCTGTATACTTTAATAGGTCGATTTTTTTAAGCTCTTGATGGAGAGAACTGCGTTTTGCAATATGCTGATTTGTGAATTCTTCGGAAATAAAAAGGAAACTTCGTCAGTCTGTATGAAAGTATATATATATATATATATATATATATATATACTAGAAAGGTAAATTTCAGAAATAATGAACAGTAATATAATATGAATCTTGAGTTGTTAATAATACTAATAGATCCTATTAAATTATTAGGAATCCAATGTTCATTTAGTATCAAAATATTTAGTATATAAAAATCTTCTTAGCCTATAAATAGAGTGTAATCTACGGAATCATGGGTGCCAAAAATCTCTGATACTTAGTTTATTTTTCCCCAATTATAGAACAACAAAAAAGAAGACACAAACTAACACCGTAATTGCAAAGAATCCAACCATAATCGCAATAATATTTAGACAGTAAAAATATTTAAAATGGCCTTTAATTCAATAATACATGTAAATATTTATTATAACCTTATAAAAAGTTTTTCGTCGTGATGCCCAAGGCATCCTTGAATATATCACTTTTATCCTAACAGGCGGGACTCAGAAACCAACTTCTCCGCCTCTGCAAATGTGCCCAGAAGTTCCTTCTCATATCAAGAATACGTGTCCATCATCTTGCCCTCGTGGGTCAGCTTGCGATGGATCTATTTGTGTCCAAAAGGACGATTGCCCATGCTTCATATCTGATTTGGGTTTCAAAGTAAGGCTACATACTTTATGTAAGAATTTTATAGTATACATTAGGTGATTCAAAAATCTATAAGCAATTTAAAAAGCGTTGTTACAAGGATTAATTAACGTACGGTATCGAGAGAAGTACAGACGCGTATGATAAAACGTCATTTAATTTCAGACAATCAAGAAAATTTAAATGATTAATTACAATATGTAAACCAGATAGAGACCTATTTGTAACGAAAGACAATGTTCGTTTTAATAAATGTTCAATATGGTAAAGAGCATTTCCGAGAAATAGCTGGTATGATATTATGGACAGCACTGAGCAGCATTTCTGTGGCTATCATAAAGACGCACATTCGGAAAAACACTTTCAACGTTCCTAGTGACTTACGTGAAGTAGCCGGTCTCTGCAGACGTGGTACTTTACGTAGATCCACAAACAGCAGAAACCAGTGACGGTTTATGAAACAAAGACATGAATTTCTAGAAAGAAAAACGGTTCCTGTGATGCATTTGAGTTTTCGTGTAAGCTGTCGGAATTTCGGTTGTTCAGTCGTACTTTTGTGTGTATGCAGAACCACTGAAAGACTGAAATGTGCTTTATCAGTTTAAAACACATTTGACAGGCAATTTGACGCCTAAAGTGCAAATGCGTTCCGTTTGGGGAAATTAGGAGCTTTCACTTCATGGAGGAGCTGAATAAATTACTTGTTTTAATCTCGTACATATTTTACCAATGGAGAAAAATATTTCACGGTTAAATTAATGAAGGTTTTGATTTTTGTACTTCTATTTCTCCGGAAAATAAACTTTAAAATTTCAGAAGGTGGTCGTTATACATCTTGAAATATTTACGTGATACCTGAATTATGAAGACTTACCCCATATTTTTTACGGGGCCGTCGCATCATATAGTGGTTAACGTCACAAGCTTTCACAGAATGGGCTTGGGTTGAAATCCCATTGTTTAAACTAAGGTTGGACGTTTTTCTGCTGCCCAGTCATATCGAGCAAAAATGTCTCACCTATTTGATATGCCATTTGGATCACTCACGATGAAGAAGTCAACGGAATTTTGCTTTGTGGATGGGCGAATGTCTTACGAGAAGTCCTTCCGCGTTGTTAAAATAGTAGTTATGGTTATGCGTAAAATGAATTTAAACCTTTAGTTTTAATTATGTGGCACACATATTCAAAAATAAATTGTAACTCTAAAATATCCATTCTTTCCAGCCATCAAAAGCTGAGTGGACAACCGAAAACTGTGAACGCTGCGAATGTGTGACTGGAGGGCACTTAAGATGTAGACCTATGAAATGCCCAGAATGTGCACCTGTAGGTATTTTTTCGAAAAACATAAGTGAAAATAATCTTTTGTGTGCGTGAGTGCGACAGATTAAAAATTTTAGGCCTGGAAACACATAGCAGTTTTGTAGCCAGATCGGTCAATGTGGTTCAAGCTTGAATAAAACACGAAGTTCATATATCTAAGAAATCATTTATTACGCCATTCGGGGAGAAAGTGTTTGAGATTCACCCTACACAAGAGATCCCCAAATCTATCTTAAGAGTGTAAATGTAAAAAGGCTGTTATACGTCACGTAATACCTCGACTTTCTTGAAATGAAATTTTTCTTGTGATCAGGATTGCGATTATTCATCAAATTTTGAACTCTACTAGAACATACAAGGAAAGTGCTCTGTAGTCTAAACTGCACTCTGGCTATTTTTTCCCAGTCATGGTTAGCTGAGCTCGGAGCGCTTCCGAAATAGGTCAAAATATTAAGGAAAGTATAACAAGGGTAAGTAAAAAAAATAAAATTTTATCGGTCAAATTAAGTTATGGAGTGTTATAGGAATTATAGATTTTCTAGAAAACTGTCCTATCTATAATAGTTCCTCAGTTTTGGACAATGATGTGTCAAAATTCCCATTATCTGCTCTCTGAAGAAATATTTACACGTAATTTCGTCTTTTAATATTTCCCTTTCCAGCCGCCCACATCCTATTGAGTTCCTATATACTTGCCTGGTTCCACAATTTGGGATCGGGTTCGATTACCGAATGAAGCATGGACATTCCTGTCCTGTATTCTCATTCGAACGATGCTAATTCCCCTATACAGTGGATCTGTTTCAATGAAGCCAACATAATCCCAGTGGGGACGGTCAGATATTCTCAAGACAACTGATCCCGCATTCCAAAGGAAAAATTCATTTTCCAGATTGCTTCCAACTATTTGAAATTGTTCCTGCATCTTTAACATCCAACTTTTATGTATTTCCGTCTTCTCGGTTGTATCTCCCCCCTCCCTAATTCACCATTAAATTTTTACACTATGATCGAACATTTATACATCGTGTCCCTTTGTTTGGGCTTGTGATTAAGCAATTTCTGTTCCTCGTTCCTCTTACCGCCTCCAGGGTGTTCTGCTGGAAATATGTGTTGTTCCCCCACTTTGTATAAAAGCATTGGAAGATCCTCGTATTCGTGAACTATTCATAGGCACAATGACATACAATACGCCTAATGACAGACGAAGAACTACATTAATTGGTAAAAACTAGAAAAGTCTAACTTTGTATCACGTGTTTCGAGGGTTCATTTGTTCCTGTTGCACAGGTAAGCTTATATCAGAACCCTAGTGAGTGATTGTCAAGATAAGATTTCTAACAAAATTAGTTTAGAATTCTTCGAAAGTACTTTCGAGTGAGTTGTAAAGAGGGATTGCAAAACTAGATAGCAGTGGGAAATTATTGCACACGGAGCAAATAACTGTAGATAAGAGAATTCGAAAGTAGTAAACCTGAGGTTTTCAAAGACAATGGAGATAAAAAAAAATTTAAAGGTTCATAATTTATCACTATCTGCATATTTGGAAACCTTTGTCTTAAGTGTATCCACACTATTAACCACTGCATCTTCCTCAATCATCTCATATCAATTTCTCCCCCCCCCCCCTTCCCAACCTTCCACCGAGTGTCATTTGCTTCTATTTATTTATTCTATATATAATTTTCAAAAAAATTTGTATTTTTTGGTGTTGTAAATAACAAATGTATTCTGTAGTTTATATTAGTTAAAATTATGCAACCTTATCCGCGACCAACTTTTAATCTAGTAGCAAATTGAAATTAAAAATGAACAAAATATTCAAAGAGGAAAAAAAATTCCCCAGAATTCGGTAGTTTGGGTTTTAGTACATATTTCTTAGGTTTTCCCGTGTTTCAGGGGGAGAAATACGTGATGGGAGCTAACTGCAGCTGCACTTGTGTTGCCTGTCCTGAAGGATCTGTGTTGTGTCCATCAAGTGGAGAATGCGTGAGGGAAGAACTGCTGTGCAGCGGTGATACTGAATGCCCTGGCGTCGAAATTAGGTGTCCCACAGGTAATGAGTAATTTAAATAAACTTTATCAGCATTATGTGCATTCCTGAGATTTTGGCTTTACAGGGATAAGACATTTTCGGTACATTTATTTGAGAAAAGCGGCGATGGCATGATAAGAGTTTTATTATACATCATAGATTATCCATTATTATATGTAGATGAGACGTTCCATTGCTGCAGTATTTTACCAGACAGAATTTTTTACCCTTTGAAAATTTATTTCAATATCAGAATAAAACTTAATTCTGGATCTATGTATGATATTAATAATTTGAAAAAATAAAGTTTCTTAAATTATCTCAAACAGCTTGAACTCTTTATGATATTTGAATAGTGTAGGATACATCATGACAATGATTAATCTCTCTTCTATTTACAGAAGTGTGTAAAGACCCTGCACAACCCCGCAATGGAAAATATCGTGTAATAAGGTCATAAATGACCAAAACAGGCGAGTACATTTAATTCAGTTTAGAAATATGAGGTCTGACTGAAATTCTGTCTCGAAGGTTTAGTGATAACATTTATATTTTCTTATCCACAGTTATGTGTGTACAGCAGAATGTAAAGATGGATATCACTTTCCCAAGGGAGAGAAAAGTTTGATACATAACTGTAATTTGAGAAGTGGACTGTGGACAACAGAGCAAGAATTCGCGGATTGTGTGGGTAAGCGTTTTCAAATAATTTTGAACTTATGATGACGGATAATGAGCTATGGTACCATGTAAAAAACTTTATTGTTAAGTTAACATTTGAAAATTTTATATCATGTGAGCACATTTTAAATAACTGAGATATCATGCTTTCCCGGCCCAAAAAAATGTGGTTTGTTACATTTTAATGAAAACAAAAACTTTTAAAAGGACATTATTTGACCTTAGCAGTTTTACTATATTATACATTACAAAATTCGCATGTTTTTCTTGTAAACTTTATTTTTTTCCTGGTATGAAGAAGCGGCACCCTTATTCTGTGGATAAAATTCAGTTTCAATTTATTACTTTTTATTTTAATTTACAGGTTATTGTTTATTTTGTGATACTCCAGCGGAAGATAAAAAAATAGTTAATGCATTAACAACTATCTGATATAGTATACATTTCAGATTGCATTTCAGTTAAGACCTAAGGGAAAAAATTAGCAACCCTAATTAATTATATGGCGAAAGAAGAAAGTGATTTTCCATGCTTATAAAACAAGTCTCGAGACGCGAGTTAAATAACCGAAAATAAGCAGAGATTTTCTACTCGAAGAGAGTATTTCATAAAACACAGGAAATAGCGAGTTCAGTTACTCATCTTCGCGTGTTTTCAGACTCATTTTAAAAGTGAGTAGCAATACCCCCACTTAGTGAGTTGGTAAGCATGCTGTGGCAGGTGAACGAACCCGTTCGAAGAGCTGTGTTCTAGAAGCCGTTTTCTCAGATGGGTTCTAAGACGCACCGAGCCGAGTTTCGATATACAGTTGATTTGTTATCTCGGCGAAATGAATTCATAGACACACTTCTCATATCATTGTGTACATCACATTCGAAGTGGAAGTATTACAATTAAACGATAAAACTACATTAAATAACCTATAAGGAACACCAGCTGTAAAATACAGATTTTTACCTGTACTAGGAAAAATGTGTGATTTTCAATTGCGTGGTACTTGGGGATATGTTGGTTCACCTATATGGTGCACCCATTACAGGAAACCAACAAAATATTTCCGTGATTGGGTGAAAGAGAAAAGACAAAGTGACATTGAAACGATATTAATGGAACTTTCATTACTGTAATTATAAAATGTTAGTGATACAATATCAAAAATTATTGTTATAATCACTTAAGGTTTGAAAGTAGATTTTAAAGTTGTTATTGTTTAGTTTTACTAAAATGATGAGAGTGCTCCTTCTGAATATCCACAATAACATCGACTGAATCGGGCCTTTGTAATGTATGCAAAGAAACAGAAACAGAGTCAGTTAATGCTCCCAGGCCTGATGAAAACCCCATTTATTAGATCTAAATTAGCGACAATTCTTGATTTTTACTGGAGAATTACAGTTTCTTTGCGTACTCCAAGTATGTTAAGTTTCATGTAAGTTTCAGGTTAGTGCATTTAAATAAATTAAGGTAGCCTTTTCATTTATGTATTTATTTTTTTTAGAAATATGCAATCCATCCTGTCAAAATGGTGGAAAATGTGTAGAAGAAAACAAATGCTCCTGTACCTCAGCTTTTGAAGGAGACAGGTGTGAAAATGGTAATGTTTTTTTCTATTTATTTTTAAATTTATGACACACAGATGTTTACCTTTCAATTTTTAATTCCAATATAGTATGCTTTTTCTATCCAATATAGTAAGAAATTAATTAAGGGACTGAAAATTCTCAGATTCACTTTGTGCTTATAACATTCTTAGGTATTTAATGGAAAGATTTTACAAGCTCTAACTTTTTTTTCCGTCTTAATTGAATATCAAAAACTTTTTTCTTGTAATGAATCTAATACCATACATTACAAGATTTATCAAAGATTATAGGAAGGCATGTAAATATAAAAATTTGCTTTAAATGACACAAGTAAAGGGGGGCTCTGAACATTTGCCAATATACAGAACTAGTTTATTACGACCATCAATGTTTATAAACACCAAAATATACATTGATTGGCCAATTTATTATAACCACATAACAATGATATGGAAATCAGCTATAACATCCGGCTGTTGCTGCTAACGGATGAGATGGGTATTGAAATTACTTCTAGATGATTGTAAATACAATTCAATTGTAAAAATCTATTTTTGGAAGGAATGTGTTGTCTTTTGAATATGAATGAGAGAGTAGAGCATGATTATATCGTTCATTATAAAGTACACTTATGGAAATGTACAGGATATTTCTCAGGCGGGAAATTTGTTATCAACCTTCTTTAGCAATAAGAAAAATATGTTTTATCATTTCCGATATGAAATTTTCATCGTAATATTTGTTATAAGCTTGACAGATTTAAACCCGTAAATAAATAAAACCCCTTCGGTATCTTTTTTTACTGCTTATACACCTCTTTACTTTCTATTACTTTCATTTTCTGAGTTACTGATACATGCTGAGAATTAAAACTGAATTTCCTTGCGCGTGAAATTAGTGTCTTAAAATTTATTCCTTTCCACCAAGTAAAATTTTAATCTTAAGTAATGCTATTCTTGTACACGCAAACTTCGTATGACATTCTAAATCTTTAAGATTAAATAACACTACGCATGTGCCAAAATGATTCGTTGTATATAAATATTTTTAGCGTTAATAGTGACATTCTTTACAGCAAAATGCAATCCACCTTGTCAAAATGGAGGAAAATGTATGGCAGGAGGCGTCTGCGACTGCCCGGTGAAGTTCAAAGGAGAAAGATGTCAACATGGTAATAATTACTCATTTTTCCTTCTCCGTATACAAATTAGTCCCTACATTAAGCTATAGAATGACAAGAAATGCAGTTTTTTAAAATCTTTTAAACAGAATTTTACTCATTGAGTAAATAACTATTCAGATCTAATTTCGTAATCAGGAATCAACTATAAATACATATCAAATCTAAAAGATGAAAAATAGATGGCATACAACGAAAAAGAGCGGGAAAGGAGATTTAAATAATAAAAAAATAATTGATTGCAAAACAGGTTATTGCGAAACTGACTGAGTGCGTGTTTACTTCTCACCCAGTCTCAATGACGGCGGAATTTCCTATTCTTTTTTTAAGTAAACTTTGATACAATGACTATTATAATACATTAAAACGTCAGAGAAAAATGCCCCAGATTTAGAGCTCTTCCTTCCGGATTATAACACTGCGAGAAGCAGTGTTTATATCTGGATGCAGTAGAAACACTGCGAAAAGTAGTTTATGGCAAAATCTACGAATCATCTCTCAGTGTTACTCAAGTCCGTTGTTCAGCTAATGGTGCATTCACATTGGACAGAGTTCTCTCCCCAACTCTCCTGTCAACATTAGTCACGGTAACATTAGACACGGTATTTAGAACCACCCCCATTCCAATGAACACGTGTCTTCCAGATATTCCCCCATTTAGAACCCCCCCCCATTCAAGCCGCCAAAGACTTCGTGTTTCTTGATCTAGTGTCCCCCGCCCACACTGTCACCATTTTACCCCCGGGACCTCGGGTTCTCCTTTGATGCTATGCATACGGACCGCCAGAGGAGGCGATCCGACGCAGGGAACAGAGTACAGAGACATAAATCACTGGCAGAGGCAGAGAGCGCTGTGCCAGTCTGTACGCGCTATTACATATTGAGCACGAGCACTGTTTAAACTTGAGAGGAATATAAACTAATAGCAGTCCCTCCTGTCTAAATGGAGGCAAATGTGTGGAAGGCAACAAATGCTCCTGTACCTCAGCTTTGAAGGAGACAGGTGTGAAAATGGTAATGCATTTTTCTATTTTTTTAAAATTTATGACGCACAGTTGTTTACCTTTAAATTTTTATATCCAATATAGTAAGAAATTAATTAAGGACTGAAAATTCTCAGATTCCCTTTGTGCTTCTAAAATCCTTAGCAATTTAATGGAAAGATTTTAAAATCTCTAACTTTTTTTTCCGTCTCATCTGAATATCAAAAACGTTTTCTTCTAATGAATCTAATACCATACATTACTAGATCTACCACAGACTATACGAAGGTATCTAAATATAAAAATTTGCTTTAAATGACAGACGTAAATGGGGGCTTCGAACATTTGTCAAATATACAGAACAAGTTTATTACGACCACCAATGTTTGTAAACAGCACCAAAAATATACATTGATTGGCCAATTTATCATGACCACCTAACAATGATATAGAAACCAGCTATGACATCCGGCAGTAATTGCTAGAGGATGACATGGGTATTGAATTTCTTTCTGGATGATTGTAAAGGCAATTGAATTATAAAAATTCTATTTTCGGTGTCAATGTGTTTTTTTCAAATATGAATAAGAAAATAGTGCTTGATTATATCGTTCGTTATAAATAAACTATTGAAAATGTACAGGACATTTTCCAGGTGGGATATTTGTTATCAACCTTCTTTATCAATAAGAAAAATATATTTTATGATTTCTGATAATGAAACTTTCATCTTAATATTTCTTATAAGCTTGACAGATTTAAACCCGTCAATGAATAAAGCCCCCTCGATATCCTTTTTTACTGTTTTTACACTACTTTACTTTCTACTACTTTCATTTTCTCAGTTACTGATACATGCTAAGCATTAAAACCGCATTCATTGCGCGTGAAATTAGGGCTATAAAATTTATTGCTTTCCACCAAGTTAAATTTTAATCTTAAATAAGGATGTTATTGTAAAGTAAACTTGGTATAACAGTCTAAATCTTTAAGATGAAATATGACTACGCATGTGCCAAAACAATTCATTGTATATAAATTTTTTAACCGTTAATATTGACATTCTTTACAGCAAAATGCAATCCACATTGTCAAAATGGAGGAAAATGTATGGAAGGAGGGGTCTGCGCCTGCCCGGTAAAGTTCACAGGAGAAAGATGTCAATATGGTAATAATTACATATTTTTCCTTCTCCGTATATAAACTGGTCCTTACATTAAGCTACAGAATGACAAAAAATTCAGCTTTTAAAAAACTGAATTTTTTGTCAGATTTTTGTCAAAACCTTTTCCACAGAATTTTACTCATCGAGTAAATATCCCTTTATTATCCAATTTCATAACCAGGAATCAATTATAAATACATATCAAATCTAAATGAATAAAAATAGATGACTTACAACTAAATGAGCAGAAAAGGAGATTTAAATAATAATAAAAAAAAATCATCGATTGCGAAACAGATTATTGCGAAATTGACTGAGTGCGTGATCACTTCTCATCCACACTCCATGACGGCGGAATTTCCTATCCTTTATTTAAGTAAACTTTGATACAATGAGTATTATAATGCATTAAAACGTCGGAGACAAATTATTAATGGTTTATAAATGACATGAACGGATTGAAAGTTTGTCCGCCCGAATAATTCAAATTAAAAATATTATTTGCGTTTCATTAAAGATAGGAAAAGAAACCCGAGTAAAAATTTTCTACAGAGGACATTTTGAAAAATAAATTTCAAAACCCAATTCGACAATTAGTGAAAGAATTTTCTCCATAAGTAAGCATTGAGCTGAATAATCCTGTATATCTGCTACGCCAGCAGCCTTGATAGTAAAGTTTTTCGAAACTGAGCTAATCTATTTCTTTATCATTGCTAGTAAAACCTCAAGGCTGCGTTCCCGAATGGACTGAATATTTTAATACTGATCACCCCGACAGCAGTGACATTGGAGACAATGAAAGGTTGGATAAAATAAGAGAGAATCACGACGTCTGCACCGGAGGAAGAATAAAAGACATAGAATGCAAAGCCATAGTAGATGGTAAGCTTGTTGATTATAAAGAATTGGATACGGTTGGAGTGAAGTGCTCGAAGTACACCGGATTTACCTGCTACAGGCATCTACGACAGATGAAATGCGAAGACTACACAGTGAGATTCCTTTGTGATTGTGGTAAGGAAAATGTTTATATCAAAATTTAGTATCTCTGCTTAAATACATTTTCTCCTTAAACTGGATTTTCTAAACTGCACAGCATGAATCCCATGTAGCTCCCTTAAAGTTTATTCAGCACTCTTTGTGAGACAGATTTCTACATCGAACACGGAAGTTTATCTTTGTGTGTAGGGTTTAAACAGGGATTTTGAAATTTAGTATATATGTTCTGTATACTTTAATAGGTCGATTTTTTTAAGCTCTTGATGGAGAGAACTATGTTTTGCAATATGCTGATTTGTGAATTCTTCGGAAATAAAAAGGAAACTTCGTCAGTCTGCATGAAAGTATATATATATATATATACACTAGAAAGGTAAATTTCAGAAATAATGAACAGTAATATAATATGAATCTTGAATTGTTAATAATACTAATAGATCCTATTGAATTGTTAGGAATCCAATGTTCATTTAGTATCAAAATATTTAGTATATAAAAATCTTCTTAGCCTATAAATAGAGTATAATCTACGGAATCATGGGTGACAAAAAAACTCTGATACTTAGTTTATTTTCCCCCAATTATAGAACAACAAAAAAGAAGACACAAACTAACATCGTAATTGAAAGAATCCAACCATAATCGCAATAATATTTAGACAGTAAAAATATTTAAAATGGCCTTTAATTCAATAATACATGTAAATATTTATTATAACCTTATAAAAAGTTTTTCGTCGTGATGCCCAAGGCATCCTTGAATATATCACTTTTATCCTAACAGGCGGGACTCAGAAACCAACTTCTCCGCCTCTGCAAATGTGCCCAGAAGTTCCTTCTCATATCAAGAATACGTGTCCAGCATCTTGCCCTCGTGGGTCAGCTTGCGATGGATCTATTTGTGTCCAAAAGGACGATTGCCCATGCTTCATATCTGATTTGGGTTTCAAAGTAAGGCTACATACTTTATGTAAGAATTTTATAGTATACATTAGGTGATTCAAAAATCTATAAGCAATTTAAAAAGCGTTGTTACAAGGATTAATTAACGTACGGTATCGAGAGAAGTACAGACGCGTATGATAAAACGTCATTTCAATTTCAGACAATCAAGAAAATTTAAATGATTAATTACAAATATGTAAACCAAATAGAGACCTATTTGTAACGAAAGACAATGTTCGTTTTAATAAATGTTCAATATGGTAAACAGCATTTCCGAGAAATTGCTGGTATGATATTATGGACAGCACTGAGCAGCATTTCTGTGGCTATCATAAAGACGCACATTCGGAAAAACACTTTCAACGTTCCTAGTGACTTACGTGAAGTAGCCGGTCTCTGCAGACGTGGTACTTTACGTAGATCCACAAACAGCAGAAACCAGTGACGGTTTATGAAACAAAGACATGAATTTCTAGAAAGAAAAACGGTTCCTGTGATGCATTTGAGTTTTCGTGTAAGCTGTCGGAATTTCGGTTGTTCAGTCGTACTGTTGTGTGTATGCAGAACCACTGAAAGACTGAAATTTGCTTTATCAGTTTAAAACACATTTTACAGGCAATTTGACGCCTATAGTGCAAATGCGTTCCGTTTGGGGAAATCAGGAGCTTTCACTTCATGGAGGAGCTGAATAAATTACTTGTTTTAATCTCGTACATATTTTACCAATGGAGAAAAATATTTCACGGTTAAATAAATGAAGGTTTTGATTTTTGTACTTCTATTTCTCCGGGAAAATAAACTTTAAAAGTTCAGAAAGTGGTCGTTATACATCTTGAAATATTTACGTGATACCTGAATTATGAAGACTTACCCCATATTTTTTACGGGGCCGTCGCATCATATAGTGGTTAACGTCACAAGCTTTCACAGAATGGGCTTGGGTTGAAATCCCATTGTTTAAACTAAGGTTTGGACGTTTTTCTGCTGCCCAGTCATATCGAGCAAAAATGTCTCACCTATTTGATATGCCATTTGGATCACTCACGATGAAGAAGTCAACGGAATTTTGCTTTGTGGATGGGCGAATGTCTTTACGAGAAGTTCTTCCGCGTTGTTAAAAATAGTAGTTATGGTTATGCGTAAAATGAATTTAAAACCTTTAGTTTTAATTATGTGGCACACATATTCAAAAATAAATTGTAACTCATAAATATCCATTCTTTCCAGCCATCAAAAGCTGAGTGGACAACCGAAAACTGTGAACGCTGCGAATGTGTGACTGGAGGGCACTTAAGATGTAGACCTATGAAATGCCCAGAATGTGCACCTGTAGGTATTTTTCGAAAAACATAAGTGAAAATAATCTTTTGTGTGCGTGAGTGCGACAGATTAAAAATTTTAGGCCTGGAAACACATAGCAGTTTTGTAGCCAGATCGGTCAATGTGGTTCAAGCTTGAATAACACACGAAGTTCATATATCTAAGAAATCATTTATTACGCCATTCGGGGAGAAAGTGTTTGAGATTCACCCTACACAAGAGATCCCCAAAATCTATCTTAAGAGTGTAAATGTAAAAAGGCTGTTATACGTCACGTAATACCTCGACTTTCTTGAAATGAAATTTTTCTTGTGATCAGGATTGCGATTATTCATCAAATTTTGAACTCTACTAGAACATACAAGGAAAGTGCTCTGTAGTCTAAACTGCACTCTGGCTATTTTTTCCCAGTCATGGTTAGCTGAGCTCGGAGCGCTTCCGAAATTAGGTCAAAATATTAAGGAAAGTATAACAAGGGTAAGTAAAAATAAAATTTTATCGGTCAAATTAAGTTATGGAGTGTTATAGGAATTATAGATTTTCTAGAAAACTGTCCTATCTATAATAGTTCCTCAGTTTTGGACAATGATGTGTCAAAATTCCCATTATCTGCTCTCTGAAGAAATATTTACACGTAATTTCGTCTTTTAATATTTCCCTTTCCAGCCGCCCACATCCTATTGAGTTCCTATATACTTGCCTGGTTCCACAATTTGGGATCGGGTTCGATTACCGAATGAAGCATGGACATTCCTGTCCTGTATTCTCATTCGAACGATACTAATTCCCCTATACAGTGGATCTGTTTCAATGAAGCCAACATAATCCCAGTGGGGACGGTCAGATATTCTCAAGACAACTGATCCCGCATTCCAAAGGAAAAATTCATTTTCCAGATTACTTCCAACTATTTGAAATTGTTCCTGCATCTTTAACATCCAACTTTTATGTATTTCCGTCTTCTCGGTTGTATCCCCCCCCCTCCCTAATTCACCATTAAATTTTTACACTATGATCGAACATTTATACATCGTGTCCCTTTGTTTGGGCTTGTGATTAAGCAATTTCTGTTCCTCGTTCCTCTTACCGCCTCCCAGGGTGTTCTGCTGGAAATATGTGTTGTTCCCCCACTTTGTATAAAAGCATTGGAAGATCCTCGTATTCGTGAACTATTCATAGGCACAATGACATACAATACGCCTAATGACAGACGAAGAACTACATTAATTGGTAAAAACTAGAAAAAGTCTAACTTTGTATCACGTGTTTCGAGGGTTCATTTGTTCCTGTTGCACAGGTAAGCTTATATCAGAACCCTAGTGAGTGATTGTCAAAGATAAGATTTCTAACAAAATTAGTTTAGAATTCTTCGAAAGTACTTTCGAGTGAGTTGTAAAGAGGGATTGCAAAACTAGATAGCAGTGGGAAATTATTCCACACGGAGCAAATAACTGTAGATAAGAGAATTCGAAAGTAGTAAACCTGAGGTTTCAAAGACAATGGAGATAAAAAAAAATTCAAAGGTTCATAATTTATCACTATCTGCATATTTGGAAACCTTTGTCTTAAGTGTATCCACACTATTAACCACTGCATCCTCCTCAATCATCTCATATCAATTTCTCCCCCCCCCCTTCCAACCTTCCACCGAGTGTCATTTGCTTCTATTGATTTATTCTATATATAATTTTCAAATAAATTTGTATTTATTGGTGTTGTAAATAACAAATGTATTCTGTAGTTTATATTATTTAAAATTATGCAACCTTATCCGCGACCAACTTTTAATCTAGTAGCAAATTGAAATTAAAAATGAACAAAATATTCAAAGAGGAAAAAAAATTCCCCAGAATTCGGTAGTTTTGGGTTTTAGTACATATTTCTTAGGTTTTCCCGTGTTTCAGGGGGAGAAATACGTGATGGGAGCTAACTGCAGCTGCACTTGTGTTGCCTGTCCTGAAGGATCTGTGTTGTGTCCATCAAGTGGAGAATGCGTGAGGGAAGAACTGCTGTGCAGCGGTGATACTGAATGCCCTGGCGTCGAAATTAGGTGTCCCACAGGTAATGAGTAATTTAAATAAACTTTATCAGCATTTATGTGCATTCCTGAGATTTTGGCTTTACAGGGATAAGACATTTTCGGTACATTTATTTGAGAAAAGCGGCGATGGCATGATAAGAGTTTTATTATACATCATAGATTATCCATTATTATATGTAGATGAGACGTTCCATTGCTGCAGTATTTTACCAGACAGAATTTTTTACCCTTTGAAAATTTATTTCAATATCAGAATAAAACTTAATTCTGGATCTATGTATGATATTAATAATTTGAAAAAATAAAGTTTCTTAAATTATCTCAAACAGCTTGAACTCTTTATGATATTTGAATAGTGTAGGATACATCATGACAATGATTAATCTCTCTTCTATTTACAGAAGTGTGTAAAGACCCTGCACAACCCCGCAATGGAAAAATATCGTGTAATAAGGTCATAAATGACCAAAACAGGCGAGTACATTAATTCAGTTTAGAAATATGAGGTCTGACTGAAATTCTGTCTCGAAGGTTTAGTGATAACATTATATTTTCTTATCCACAGTTATGTGTGTACAGCAGAATGTAAAGATGGATATCACTTTCCCAAGGGAGAGAAAAGTTTGATACATAACTGTAATTTGAGAAGTGGACTGTGGACACCAGAGCAAGAATTCCCGGATTGTGTGGGTAAGCGTTTTCAAATAATTTTGAACTTATGATGACGGATAATGAGCTATGGTACCATGTAAAAAACTTTATTGTTAAGTTAACATTTGAAAATTTTATATCATGTGAGCACATTTTAAATAACTGAGATATCATGCTTTCCCGGCCCAAAAAAAATGTGGTTTGTTACATTTTAATGAAAACAAAAACTTTAAAAGGACATTATTTGACCTTAGCAGTTTTACTATATTATACATTACAAAATTCGCATGTTTTTCTTGTAAACTTTATTTTTTTCCTGGTATGAAGAAGCGGCACCCTTATTCTGTGGATAAATTCAGTTTCAATTTATTACTTTTTATTTTAATTTACAGGTTATTGTTTATTTTGTGATACTCCAGCGGAAGATAAAAAAATAGTTAATGCATTAACAACTATCTGATATAGTATACATTTCAGATTGCATTTCAGTTAAGACCTAAGGGAAAAAATTAGCAACCCTAATTAATTATATGGCGTAAGAAGAAAGTGATTTTCCATGCTTATAAAACAAGTCTCGAGACGCGAGTTAAATAACCGAAAATAAGCAGAGATTTTCTACTCGAAGAGAGTATTTCATAAAACACAGGAAATAGCGAGTTCAGTTACTCATCTTCGCGTGTTTTCAGACTCATTTTAAAAGTGAGTAGCAATACCCCCACTTAGTGAGTTGGTAAGCATGCTGTGGCAGGTAAACGAACCCGTTCGAAGAGCTGTGTTCTAGAAGCCGTTTTCTCAGATGGGTTCTAAGACGCACCGAGCCGAGTTTCGATATACAGTTGATTTGTTATCTCGGCGAAATGAATTCATAGACACACTTCTCATATCATTGTGTACATCACATTCGAAGTGGAAGTATTACAATTAAACGATAAAACTACATTAAATAACCTATAAGGAAACACCAGCTGTAAAATACAGATTTTTACCTGTACTAGGAAAAATGTGTGATTTTCAATTGCGTGGTACTTGGGGATATGTTGGTTCACCTATATGGTGCACCCATTACAGGAAACCAACAAAATATTTCCGTGATTGGGTGAAAGAGAAAAGACAAAGTGACATTGAAACGATATTAATGGAACTTTCATTACTGTAATTATAAAATGTTAGTGATACAATATCAAAAATTATTGTTATAATCACTTAAGGTTTGAAAGTAGATTTTAAAGTTGTTATTGTTTAGTTTTACTAAAATGATGAGAGTGCTCCTTCTGAATATCCACAATAACATCGACTGAATCGGGCCTTTGTAATGTATGCAAAGAAACAGAAACAGAGTCAGTTAATGCTCCCAGGCCTGATGAAAACCCCCATTTATTAGATCTAAATTAGCGACTATTCTTGATTTTTACTGGAGAATTACAGTTTCTTTGCGTACTCCAAGTATGTTAAGTTTCATGTAAGTTTCAGGTTAGTGCATTTAAATAAATTAAGGTGGCCTTTTCATTTATGTATTTATTTTTTTTAGAAATATGCAATCCATCCTGTCAAAATGGTGGAAAATGTGTAGAAGAAAACAAATGCTCCTGTACCTCAGCTTTTGAAGGAGACAGGTGTGAAAATGGTAATGTTTTTTTCTATTTATTTTTAAATTTATGACACACAGATGTTTACCTTTCAATTTTTATTTCCAATATAGTATGCTTTTTCTATCCAATATAGTAAGAAATTAATTAAGGGACTGAAAATTCTCAGATTCACTTTGTGCTTATAACATTCTTAGGTATTTAATGGAAAGATTTTACAAGCTCTAACTTTTTTTTCCGTCTTAATTGAATATCAAAAACTTTTTTCTTGTAATGAATCTAATACCATACATTACAAGATTTATCAAAGATTATAGGAAGGCATGTAAATATAAAAATTTGCTTTAAATGACACAAGTAAAGGGGGGCTCTGAACATTTGCCAAATATACAGAACTAGTTTATTACGACCATCAATGTTTATAAACACCAAAAATATACATTGATTGGCCAATTTATTATAACCACATAACAATGATATGGAAATCAGCTATAACATCCGGCTGTTGCTGCTAACGGATGAGATGGGTATTGAAATTACTTCTAGATGATTGTAAATACAATTCAATTGTAAAAATCCTATTTTTGGAAGGAATGTGTTGTCTTTTGAATATGAATGAGAGAGTAGAGCATGATTATATCGTTCATTATAAAGTACACTTATGGAAATGTACAGGATATTTCTCAGGCGGGAAATTTGTTATCAACCTTCTTTAGCAATAAGAAAAATATGTTTTATCATTTCCGATATGAAATTTTCATCGTAATATTTGTTATAAGCTTGACAGATTTAAACCCGTAAATAAATAAAACCCCTTCGGTATCTTTTTTTACTGCTTATACACCTCTTTACTTTCTATTACTTTCATTTTCTGAGTTACTGATACATGCTGAGAATTAAAACTGAATTTCCTTGCGCGTGAAATTAGTGTCTTAAAATTTATTGCTTTCCACCAAGTAAAATTTTAATCTTAATTAATGCTATTCTTGTACACGCAAACTTCGTATGACATTCTAAATCTTTAAGATTAAATAACACTACTCATGTGCCAAAATGATTCGTTGTATATAAATATTTTTAGCGTTAATAGTGACATTCTTTACAGCAAAATGCAATCCACCTTGTCAAAATGGAGGAAAATGTATGGCAGGAGGCGTCTGCGACTGCCCGGTGAAGTTCAAAGGAGAAAGATGTCAACATGGTAATAATTACTCATTTTTCCTTCTCCGTATACAAATTAGTCCCTACATTAAGCTATAGAATGACAAGAAAATGCAGTTTTTTAAAAATCTTTTAAACAGAATTTTACTCATTGAGTAAATAACTATTCAGATCTAATTTCGTAATCAGGAATCAACTATAAATACATATCAAATCTAAAAGATGAAAAATAGATGGCATACAACGAAAAAGAGCGGGAAAGGAGATTTAAATAATAAAAAAATAATTGATTGCAAAACAGGTTATTGCGAAACTGACTGAGTGCGTGTTTACTTCTCACCCAGTCTCAATGACGGCGGAATTTCCTATTCTTTTTTTAAGTAAACTTTGATACAATGACTATTATAATACATTAAAACGTCAGAGAAAAATGCCCCAGATTTAGAGCTCTTCCTTCCGGATTATAACACTGCGAGAAGCAGTGTTTATATCTGGATGCAGTAGAAACACTGCGAAAAGTAGTTTATGGCAAAATCTACGAATCATCTCTCAGTGTTACTCAAGTCCGTTGTTCAGCTAATGGTGCATTCACATTGGACAGAGTTCTCTCCCCAACTCTCCTGTCAACATTAGTCACGGTAACATTAGACACGGTATTTAGAACCACCCCCATTCCAATGAACACGTGTCTTCCAGATATTCCCCCATTTAGAACCCCCCCCCCCATTCAAGCCGCCAAAGACTTCGTGTTTCTTGATCTAGTGTCCCCCGCCCACACTGTCACCATTTTACCCCCGGGACCTCGGGTTCTCCTTTGATGCTATGCATACGGACCGCCAGAGGAGGCGATCCGACGCAGGGAACAGAGTACAGAGACATAAATCACTGGCAGAGGCAGAGAGCGCTGTGCCAGTCTGTACGCGCTATTACATATTGAGCACGAGCACTGTTTAAACTTGAGAGGAATATAAACTAATAGCTACCTTCCGTAAAGTTCTTCCGACGTCATGTATTTATTTTTTTTAGAAATATGCAGTCCCTCCTGTCTAAATGGAGGCAAATGTGTGGAAGGCAACAAATGCTCCTGTACCTCAGCTTTTGAAGGAGACAGGTGTGAAAATGGTAATGCATTTTTCTATTTTTTTAAAATTTATGACGCACAGTTGTTTACCTTTAAATTTTTATATCCAATATAGTAAGAAATTAATTAAGGGACTGAAAATTCTCAGATTCCCTTTGTGCTTCTAAAATCCTTAGCAATTTAATGGAAAGATTTTAAAATCTCTAACTTTTTTTTCCGTCTCATCTGAATATCAAAAACGTTTTCTTCTAATGAATCTAATACCATACATTACTAGATCTACCACAGACTATACGAAGGTATCTAAATATAAAAATTTGCTTTAAATGACAGACGTAAATGGGGGCTTCGAACATTTGTCAAATATACAGAACAAGTTTATTACGACCACCAATGTTTGTAAACAGCACCAAAAATATACATTGATTGGCCAATTTATCATGACCACCTAACAATGATATAGAAACCAACTATGACATCCGGCAGTTGTTGCTAGAGGATGACATGGGTATTGAATTTCTTTCTGGATGATTGTAAAGGCAATTGAATTATAAAAATTCTATTTTCGGAGTCAATGTGTTTTTTTCAAATATGAATAAGAAAATAGTGCTTGATTATATCGTTCGTTATAAATAAACTATTGAAAATGTACAGGACATTTTCCAGGTGGGATATTTGTTATCAACCTTCTTTATCAATAAGAAAAATATATTTTATGATTTCTGATAATGAAACTTTCATCTTAATATTTCTTATAAGCTTGACAGATTTAAACCCGTCAATGAATAAAGCCCCCTCGATATCCTCTTTTACTGTTTTTACACTACTTTACTTTCTACTACTTTCATTTTCTCAGTTACTGATACATGCTAAGCATTAAAACCGCATTTCATTGCGCGTGAAATTAGAGCTATAAAATTTATTGCTTTCCACCAAGTTAAATTTTAATCTTAAATAAGGCCGTTATTGTAAAGTAAACTTCGTATAACAGTCTAAATCTTTAAGATGAAATATGACTACGCATGTGCCAAAACAATTCATTGTATATAAATTTTTTAACCGTTAATATTGACATTCTTTACAGCAAAATGCAATCCACCTTGTCAAAATGGAGGAAAATGTATGGAAGGAGGGGTCTGCGCCTGCCCGGTAAAGTTCACAGGAGAAAGATGTCAACATGGTAATAATTACATATTTTTCCTTCTCCGTATATAAACTGGTCCTTACATTAAGCTACAGAATGACAAAAAATTCAGCTTTTAAAAAGCTGAATTTTTTGTCAGATTTTTGTCAAAACCTTTTCCACAGAATTTTACTCATCGAGTAAATATCCCTTTATTATCCAATTTCATAACCAGGAATCAATTATAAATACATATCAAATCTAAATGAATAAAAATAGATGACTTACAACTAAAATGAGCAGAAAAGGAGATTTAAATAATAAAAAAAAAAAAATCATCGATTGCGAAACAGATTATTGCGAAATTGACTGAGTGCGTGATCACTTCTCATCCACACTCCATGACGGCGGAATTTCCTATCCTTTATTTAAGTAAACTTTGATACAATGAGTATTATAATGCATTAAAACGTCGGAGACAAATTATTAATGGTTTATAAATGACATGAACGGATTGAAAGTTTGTCCGCCCGAATAATTCAAATTAAAAAATATTATTTGCGTTTCATTTAAAGATAGGAAAAGAAACCCGAGTAAAAATTTTCTACAGAGGACATTTTGAAAAATAAATTTCAAAATCCAATTCGACAATTAGTGAAAGAATTTTCTCCATAAGTAAGCATTGAGCTGAATAATCCTGTATATCTGCTACGCCAGCAGCCTTGATAGTAAAGTTTTTCGAAACTGAGCTAATCTATTTCTTTATCATTGCTAGTAAAACCTCAAGGCTGCGTTCCCGAATGGACTGAATATTTTAATACTGATCACCCCGACAGCAGTGACATTGGAGACAATGAAAGGTTGGATAAAATAAGAGAGAATCACGACGTCTGCACCGGAGGAAGAATAAAAGACATAGAATGCAAAGCCATAGTAGATGGTAAGCTTGTTGATTATAAAGAATTGGATACGGTTGGAGTGAAGTGCTCGAAGTACACCGGATTTACCTGCTACAGGCATCTACGACAGATGAAATGCGAAGACTACACAGTGAGATTCCTTTGTGATTGTGGTAAGGAAAATGTTTATATCAAAATTTAGTATCTCTGCTTAAATACATTTTCTCCTTAAACTGGATTTTCTAAACTGCACAGCATGAATCCCATGTAGCTCCCTTAAAGTTTATTCAGCACTCTTTGTGAGACAGATTTCTACATCGAACACGGAAGTTTATCTTTGTGTGTAGGGTTTAAACAGGGATTTTGAAATTTAGTATATATGTTCTGTATACTTTAATAGGTCGATTTTTTTAAGCTCTTGATGGAGAGAACTATGTTTTGCAATATGCTGATTTGTGAATTCTTCGGAAATAAAAAGGAAACTTCGTCAGTCTGCATGAAAGTATATATATATATATATACACTAGAAAGGTAAATTTCAGAAATAATGAACAGTAATATAATATGAATCTTGAATTGTTAATAATACTAATAGATCCTATTAAATTGTTAGGAATCCAATGATCATTTAGTATCAAAATATTTAGTATATAAAAATCTTCTTAGCCTATAAATAGAGTGTAATCTACGGAATCATGGGTGACAAAAAACTCAGATACTTAGTTTATTTTCCCCCAATTATAGAACAACAAAAAAGAAGACACAAACTAACACCGTAATTGAAAGAATCCAACCATAATCGCAATAATATTTAGACAGTAAAAATATTTAAAATGGCCTTTAATTCAATAATACATGTAAATATTTATTATAACCTTATAAAAAGTTTTTCGTCGTGATGCCCAAGGCATCCTTGAATATATCACTTTTATCCTAACAGGCGGGACTCAGAAACCAACTTCTCCGCCTCTGCAAATGTGCCCAGAAGTTCCCTCTCATATCAAGAATACGTGTCCAGCATCTTGCCCTCTTGGGTCAGCTTGCGATGGATCTATTTGTGTCCAAAAGGACGATTGCCCATGCTTCATATCTGATTTGGGTTTCAAAGTAAGGCTACATACTTTATGTATGAATTTTATAGTATACATTAGGTGATTCAAAAATCTATAAGCAATTTAAAAAGCGTTGTTACAAGGATTAATTAACGTACGGTATCGAGAGAAGTACAGACGCGTATGATTAAACGTCATTTTAATTTCAGACAATCAAGAAAATTTAAATGATTAATTACAAATATGTAAACCAGATAGAGACCTATTTGTAACGAAAGACAATGTTCGTTTTAATAAATGTTCAATATGGTAAACAGCATTTCCGAGAAATAGCTGGTATGATATTATGGACAGCACTGAGCAGCATTTCTGTGGCTATCATAAAGACGCACATTCGAAAAAACACTTTAAACGTTCCTAGTGACTTACGTGAAGTAGCCGGTCTCTGCAGACGTGGTACTTTACGTAGATCCACAAACAGCAGAAACCAGTGACGGTTTATGAAACAAAGACATGAATTTCTAGAAAGAAAAACGGTTCCTGTGATGCATTTGAGTTTTCGTGTAAGCTGTCGGAATTTCGGTTGTTCAGTCGTACTGTTGTGTGTATGCAGAACCACTGAAAGACTGAAATGTGCTTTATCAGTTTAAAACACATTTTACAGGCAATTTGACGCCTATAGTGCAAATGCGTTCCGTTTGGGGAAATCAGGAGCTTTCACTTCATGGAGGAGCTGAATAAATTACTTGTTTTAATCTCGTACATATTTTACCAATGGAGAAAAATATTTCACGGTTAAATAAATGTAGGTATTGATTTTTGTACTTCTATTTCTCCGGAAAATAAACTTTAAAAGTTCAGAAAGTGGTCGTTATACATCTTGAAATATTTACGTGATACCTGAATTATGAAGACTTACCCCATATTTTTTACGGGGCCGTCGCATCATATAGTTAACGTCACAAGCTTTCACAGAATGGGCTTGGGTTGAAATCCCATTGTTTAAACTAAGGTTTGGACGTTTTTCTGCTGCCCAGTCATATCGAGCAAAAATGTCTCACCTATTTGATATGCCATTTGGATCACTCACGATGAAGAAGTCAATGGAATTTTGCTTTGTGGATGGGCGAATGTCTTTACGAGAAGTCCTTCCGCGTTGTTAAAAATAGTAGTTATGGTTATGCGTAAAATGAATTTAAAGCCTTTAGTTTTAATTATGTGGCACACATATTCAAAAATAAATTGTAACTCATAAATATCCATTCTTTCCAGCCATCAAAAGCTGAGTGGACAACCGAAAACTGTGAACGCTGCGAATGTGTGACTGGAGGGCACTTAAGATGTGGACCTATGAAATGCCCAGAATGTGCACCTGTAGGTATTTTTCGAAAAACATAAGTGAAAATAATCTTTTGTGTGCGTGAGTGCGACAGATTAAAAATTTTAGGCCTGGAAACACATAGCAGTTTTGTAGCCAGATCGGTCAATGTGGTTCAAGCTTGAATAAAACACGAAGTTCATATATCTAAGAAATCATTTATTACGCCATTCGGGAGAAAGTGTTTGAGATTCACCCTACACAAGAGATCCCCAAAATCTATCTTAAGAGTGTAAATGTAAAAAGGCTGTTATACGTCACGTAATACCTCGACTTTCTTGAAATGAAATTTTTCTTGTGATCAGGATTGCGATTATTCATCAAATTTTGAACTCTACTAGAACATACAAGGAAAGTGCTCTGTAGTCTAAACTGCACTCTGGCTATTTTTTCCCAGTCATGGTTAGCTGAGCTCGGAGCGCTTCCGAAATTAGGTCAAAATATTAAGGAAAGTATAACAAGGGTAAGTAAAAAAAATAAAATTTTATCGGTCAAATTAAGTTATGGAGTGTTATAGGAATTATAGATTTTCTAGAAAACTGTCCTATCTATAATAGTTCCTCAGATTTGGACAATGATGTGTCAAAATTCCCATTATCTGCTCTCTGAAGAAATATTTACACGTAATTTCGTCTTTTAATATTTCCCTTTCCAGCCGCCCACATCCTATTGAGTTCCTATATACTTGCCTGGTTCCACAATTTGGGATCGGGTTCGATTACCGAATGAAGCATGGACATTCCTGTCCTGTATTCTCATTCGAACGATACTAATTCCCCTATACAGTGGATCTGTTTCAATGAAGCCAACATAATCCCAGTGGGGACGGTCAGATATTCTCAAGACAACTGATCCCGCATTCCAAAGGAAAAATTCATTTTCCAGATTACTTCCAACTATTTGAAATTGTTCCTGCATCTTTAACATCCAACTTTTATGTACTTCCGTCTTCTCGGTTGTATCCCCCCCTCCCTAATTCACCATTAAATTTTTACACTATGATCGAACATTTATACATCGTGTCCCTTTGTTTGGGCTTGTGATTAAGCAATTTCTGTTCCTCTTTCCTCTTACCGCCTCCCAGGGTGTTCTGCTGGAAATATGTGTTGTTCCCCCACTTTGTATAAAATTATTGGAAGATCCTCGTATTCGTGAACTATTCATAGGCACAATGACATACAATACGCCTAATGACAGACGAAGAACTACATTAATTGGTAAAAACTAGAAAAAGTCTAACTTTGTATCACGGGTTTCGAGGGTTCATTTGTTCCTGTTGCACAGGTAAGCTTATATCAGAACCCTAGTGAGTGATTGTCAAAGATAAGATTTCTAACAAAATTAGTTTAGAATTCTTCGAAAGTACTTTCGAGTGAGTTGTAAAGAGGGATTGCAAAACTAGATAGCAGTGGGAAATTATTGCACACGGAGCAAATAACTGTAGATAAGAGAATTCGAAAGTAGTAAACCTGAGGTTTCAAAGACAATGGAGATAAAAAAAATTTCAAAGGTTCATAATTTATCACTATCTGCATATTTGGAAACCTTTGTCTTAAGTGTATCCACACTATTAACCACTGCATCCTCCTCAATCATCTCATATCAATTTCTCCCCCCCCCCCTTCCAACCTTCCACCGAGTGTCATTTGCTTCTATTGATTTATTCTATATATAATTTTCAAATAAATTTGTATTTATTGGTGTTGTAAATAACAAATGTATTCTGTAGTTTATATTATTTAAAATTATGCAACCTTATCCGCGACCAACTTTTAATCTAGTAGCAAATTGAAATTAAAAATGAACAAAATATTCAAAGAGGAAAAAAAATTCCCCAGAATTCGGTAGTTTTGGGTTTTAGTACATATTTCTTAGGTTTTCCCGTGTTTCAGGGGGAGAAATACGTGATGGGAGCTAACTGCAGCTGCACTTGTGTTGCCTGTCCTGAAGGATCTGTGTTGTGTCCATCAAGTGGAGAATGCGTGAGGGAAGAACTGCTGTGCAGCGGTGATACTGAATGCCCTGGCGTCGAAATTAGGTGTCCCACAGGTAATGAGTAATTTAAAATAAACTTTATCAGCATTTATGTGCATTCCTGAGATTTTGGCTTTACAGGGATAAGACACTTTCAGTACATTTATTTGAGAAAAGCGGCGATGGCATGATAAGAGTTTTATTATACATCATAGATTATCCATTATTATATGTAGATGAGACGTTCCATTGCTGCAGTATTTTACCAGACAGAATTTTTTACCCTTTGAAAATTTATTTCAATATCAGAATAAAACTTAATTCTGGATCTATGTATGATATTAATAATTTGAAAAAATAAAGTTTCTTAAATTATCTCAAACAGCTTGAACTCTTTATGATATTTGAATAGTGTAGGATACATCATGACAATGATTAATCTCTCTTCTATTTACAGAAGTGTGTAAAGACCCTCCACAACCCCGCAATGGAAAAATATCGTGTAATAAGGTCATAAATGACCAAAACAGGCGAGTACATTTAATTCAGTTTAGAAATATGAGGTCTGACTGAAATTCTGTCTCGAAGGTTTAGTGATAACATTTATATTTTCTTATCCACAGTTATGTATGTACAGCAGAATGTAAAGATGTATATCACTTTCCCAAGGGAGAGAAAAGTTTGATACATAACTGTAATTTGAGAAGTGGACTGTGGACACCAGAGCAAGAATTCCCGGATTGTGTGGGTAAGCGTTTTCAAATAATTTTGAACTTATGATGACGGATAATGAGCTATGGTACTATGTAAAAAACTTTATTGTTAAGTTAACATTTGAAAATTTTATATCATGTGAGCACATTTTAAATAACTGAGATATCATGCCTTCCCGGCCCAAAAAAATTGTGGTTTCTTACATTTTAATGAAAACAAAAACTTTAAAAGGACATTATTTGACCTTGGCAGTTTTACTATATTATGCATTACAAAATTCGCATGTTTTTCTTGTAAACTTTATTTTTTTCCTGGTATGAAGAAGCGGCACCCTTAGTGCCGGTGCACACTTGCGGCAAAAGTACTCTGGACGCTGCGTTATTTTCACTCTGCGTGGAACGCCGTTCCAGTGCACACTTTCGCGGTGATAGGCGTCAGCGGTAGTCTCTCGTTTGTCACCAACCGAGATTGATCGTACGCGCACCCAATTATTTTTTAAAAAAAGTTGTATTTTCTTACTTAGTCTACAAGCATGTTCTTCGTGAAAATAGAATTAGAAAAAAGAACCACTGGATCCATCCATACAACAGCGAGAGACAGGCCCTGATTTTCCATTAGGCCAGGTAGGCCGAGCCCCAAAATTTTTATTTTAAAAGAAAAGAAAGAAAAAATTCCCAATTAATTTTTTTAAAAATTTTACCTTTTTTAATAGCAATTTTTTTTATACATACTTTCAAATTTTATTGATTGGTTCATTATATGTATAGTTATATGTATAGTTCATCATATGTATATTATAGTGTATATAAGGAATTAATAAGTTTTTCTGATTGCATTGTATTGGTGTTTTAATGATGAAGTTAATATGTTCTATTACTTTTTGTTATTTGATAATGTTCTAGGCTTCTATGCTTCAAATAGCCTATTCTTGGCAAAATGGTACTTTCATAATGATTTATGATTATATCTTTTGTGTGTCAATTTTGGAAATTTTACGCCCATATGAGTGTTAGGGAGCCCCCATCCCGAGTTGTGCCTATAGTCCAGAATTTTCTAAACCGGGCCCTGGCGAGAGGTACTTGAAGGGAGCGTTTAATGTATGCTTGGTGGATCTCAGGGAAGATGGTGAAAAGTTTTTTAATTATTTTCGGACGACCCACTTAAAATAAACTTAAATACTTGACCATCTAAAAGTTTGTTTGTTTTTTATCTAATGTACTTATTTTAATAAAAGTTGTAAAAAAGTATACTTACTGGTTGTATTTTTTTCATTCTCCGTTTTTTGGCTTAAGTTCTCAATAATGGTTTCACAAATATTTTCCCAAGCAGACTGTTTCTGTATTCGGTCTTTATAGTCCTCATGACTAATATCCCAAATAATCGGGCGAGATTTTACTTCGTCGATGAAAAGTTCGACATCCACATTTTCATCAGACATCGTGTAAAGAGACTTCACGAGCTCGATAGGAGATAAAACGCGCGGCAGATGTGCACTGCCCAGCAGACAAATGAGTACTACAAGCTATCGCGTTACAGGAATGTGCCGCGCTTTCCACAGGAACTTGCGGCGACCTGGGAGTGGTGCCGGCGTCCATCTGCCGCCGGCGGCACGTGTGAATCCCAACAGCAGTTTCTCTGCATTTCTTCTTATCAGAGTGAAAATAACGCAGCGTCCAGAGTACTTTTGCCGCAAGTGTGCACCGGCACTAATTCTGTGGATAAAATTCAGTTTCAATTTATTACTTTTTATTTTAATTTACAGGTTATTGTTTATTTTGTGATACTAAAGCGGAAGAAAAAAAATAGTTAATGCATTAACAACTATCTGATATCGTATACATTTCAGATTGCATTTCAGTTAAGACCTAAGGGAAAAAATTAGCAACCCTAATTAATTATATGGCGTAAGAAGAAAGTGATTTTCCATGCTTATAAAACAAGTCTCGAGACGCGAGTTTAATAACCGAAAATAAGCAGAGATTTTCTACTCGAAGAGAGAATTTCATAAAACACAGGAAATAGCGAGTTCAGTTACTCATCTTCGCGTGTTTTCAGACTCATTTTAAAAGTGAGTAGCAATACCCCCACTATAGTGAGTTGATAAGCATGATGTGGCAGGTGAACGAACCCGTTCGAAGAGCTGTGTTCTAGAAGCCGTTTTCTCAGATGGGTTCTAAGACGCACCGAGCCGAGTTTCGATATACAGTTGATTTGTTATCTCGGCGAAATGAATTCATAGACACACTTCTTATATCATTGTGTACATCACATTCGAAGTGGAAGTATTACAATTAAACGATAAAACTACATTAAATAACCTATAAGGAAACACCAGCTGTAAAATACAGATTTTTACCTGTACTAGGAAAAATGTGTGATTTTCAATTGCGTGGTACTTGGGGATATGTTGGTTCACCTATATGGTGCACCCATTACAGGAAACCAACAAAATATTTCCGAGATTGGGTGAAAGAGAAAAGACAAAGTGCCAGCCGCATTGAAACGATATTAATGGAACTTTCATTACTGTAATTATAAAATGTTAGTGATACAATATCAAAAATTATTGTTATAATCACTTAAGGTTTGAAAGTAGATTTTAAAGTTGTTATTGTTTAGTTTTACTAAAATGATGAGAGTGCTCCTTCTGAATATCCACAATAACATCGACTGAATCGGGCCTTTGTAATGTATGCAAAGAAACAGAAACAGAGTCAGTTAATGCTCCCAGGCCTGATGAAAACCCCCATTTATTAGATCTAAATTAGCGACTATTCTTGATTTTTACTGGAGAATTACATTTTCTTTGCGTACTCCAAGTATGTTAAGTTTCATGTTAGTTTCAGGTTAGTGCATTTAAATAAATTAAGGTGGCCTTTTCATTTATGTATTTATTTTTTTTTAGAAATATGCAATCCATCCTGTCAAAATGGTGGAAAATGTGTAGAAGAAAACAAATGCTCCTGTACCTCAGCTTTTGAAGGAGACAGGTGTGAAAATGGTAATGTTTTTTTCTATTTATTTTTAAATTTATGACACACAGATGTTTACCTTTCAATTTTTATTTCCAATATAGTATGCTTTTTCTATCCAATATAGTAAGAAATTAATTAAGGGACTGAAAATTCTCAGATTCACTTTGTGCTTATAACATTCTTAGCAATTTAATGGAAAGATTTTACAATCTCTAACTTTTTTTTCCGTCTTAATTGAATATCAAAAACTTTTTTCTTGTAATGAATCTAATACCATACATTACAAGATTTACCAAAGATTATAGGAAGGCATGTAAATATAAAAATTTGCTTTAAATGACACAAGTAAAGGGGGGCTCTGAACATTTGCCAAATATACAGAACTAGTTTATTACGACCATCAATGTTTATAAACACCAAAAATGTACATTGATTGGCCAATTTATTATAACCACATAACAATGATATGGAAATCAGCTATAACATCCGGCTGTTGCTGCTAACGGATGAGATGGGTATTGAAATTACTTCTAGATGATTGTAAATACAATTCAATTGTAAAAATCCTATTTTTGGAATGAATGTGTTGTCTTTTGAATATGAATGAGAGACTAGAGCATGATTATATCGTTCATTATAAAGTACACTTATGGAATTGTACAGGATATTTCTCAGGCTGGAAATTTGTTATCAACCTTATTTAGCAATAAGAAAAATATATTTTATCATTTCCGATATGAAATTTTCATCGTAATATTTGTTATAAGCTTGACAGATTTAAACCCATAAATAAATAAAACCCCTTCGGTATCTATTTTTACTGTTTTTACACCACTTTACTTTCTACTACTTTCATTTTCTCAGTTACTGATACATAGTGAGAATTAAAACTGAATTTCCTTGTTCGTAAAATCAGTTATTGCTTTCCACCAAGTGCAATTTTAATCTCAAATAATGCTATTCTTGTACACGTATACTTCGTATAAAATTCTAAATCTTTAAGATTAAATAACACTACGCATGTGCTAAAATGATTCGTTGTATATAAATATTTTTAGCGTTAATAGTGACATTCTTTACAGCAAAATGCAATCCACCTTGTCAAAACGGAGGAAAATGTATGGCAGGGGGCGTCTGTGACTGCCCGGTGAAGTTCAAAGGAGAAAGATGTCAACATGGTAATAATTACTCATTTTTCATTCTCCGTATACAATTTAGTCCCTACATTAAGCTATAGAATGACAAGAAAATGCAGTTTTTTAAAAATCTTTTAAACAGAATTTTACTCATTGAGTAAATAACTATTCAGATCTAATTTCGTAATCAGGAATCAACTATAAATACATATCAAATCTAAAAGATGAAAAATAGATGGCATACAACGAAAAAGAGCGGGAAAGGAGATTTAAATAATAGAAAAATAATTGATTGCAAAACAGGTTATTGCGAAACTGACTGAGTGCGTGTTTACTTCTCACCCAGTCTCAATGACGGCGGAATTTCCTATTCTTTTTTTAAGTAAACTTTGATACAATGCATATTATAATACATTAAAACGTCAGAGAAAAATTCCCCAGATTTAGAGCTCTTCCTTCCGGATTATAACACTGCGAGAAGCAGTGTTTATATCTGGATGCAGTAGAAACACTCCGAAAAGTAGTTTATGGCAAAATCTGCGAATCATCTCTCAGTGTTACTCAAGTCCGTTGTTCAGCTAACATATTGAGCACGAGCACTGTTGAAACTTGAGAGGAATATAAACTAATAGCTACCTTCCGTAAAGTTCTTCCGACGTCATGTATTTATTTTTTTTAGAAATATGCAGTCCATCCTGTCTAAATGGAGGCAAATGTGTGGAAGGCAACAAATGCTCCTGTACCTCAGCTTTTGAAGGAGACAGGTGTGAAAATGGTAATGCATTTTTCTATTTTTTTAAAATTTATGACACACAGTTGTTTACCTTTAAATTTTTATATCCAATATAGTAAGAAATTAATTAAGGGACTGAAAATTCCGAGATTCCCTTTGTGCTTCTAAAATCCTTAGCAATTTAATGGAAAGATTTTAAAATCTCTAACTTTTTTTTCCGTCTCATCTGAATATCAAAAACGTTTTCTTCTAATGAATCTAATACCATACATTACTAGATCTACCACAGACTATACGAAGGTATCTAAATATAAAAATTTGCTGTAAATGACAGACGTAAATGGGGGCTTCGAACATTTGTCAAATATACAGAACAAGTTTATTACGACCACCAATGTTTGTAAACAGCACCAAAAATATACATTGATTGGCCAATTTATCATGACCACCTAACAATGATATAGAAACCAGCTATGACATCCGGCAGTTGTTGCTAGAGGATGACATGGGTATTGAATTTCTTTCTGGATGATTGTAAAGGCAATTGAATTATAAAAATTCTATTTTCGGAGTCAATGTGTTTTTTTTCAAATATGAATAAGAAAATAGTGCTTGATTATATCGTTCGTTATAAATAAACTATTGAAAATGTACAGGACATTTTCCAGGTGGGATATTTGTTATCAACCTTCTTTATCAATAAGAAAAATATGTTTTATGATTTCTGATAATGAAACTTTCATCTTAATATTTCTTATAAGCTTGACAGATTTAAACCCGTCAATGAATAAAGCCCCCTCGATATCCTCTTTTACTGTTTTTACACTACTTTACTTTCTACTACTTTCATTTTCTCAGTTACTGATACATGCTAAGCATTAAAACCGCATTTCATTGCGCGTGAAATTAGAGCTATAAAATTTATTGCTTTCCACCAAGTTAAATTTTAATCTTAAATAAGGCTGTTATTGTAGCGTAAACTTCGTATAACAGTCTAAATCTTTAAGATGAAATATGACTACGCATGTGCCAAAACAATTCATTGTATATAAATTTTTTAACCGTTAATATTGACATTCTTTACAGCAAAATGCAATCCACCTTGTCAAAATGGAGGAAAATGTATGGAAGGAGGGGTCTGCGCCTGCCCGGTAAAGTTCACAGGAGAAAGATGTCAACATGGTAATAATTACATATTTTTCCTTCTCCGTATATAAACTGGTCCTTACATTAAGCTACAGAATGACAAAAAATTCAGCTTTTAAAAAACTGAATTTTTTGTCAGAGTTTTGTCAAAACCTTTTCCACAGAATTTTACTCATCGAGTAAATATCCCTTTATTATCCAATTTCATAACCAGGAATCAATTATAAATACATATCAAATCTAAATGAATAAAAATAGATGACTTACAACTAAAATGAGCAGAAAAGGAGATTTAAATAATAAATAAAAAAAAATCATCGATTCCGAAACAGATTATTGCGAAATTGACTGAGTGCGTGATCACTTCTCATCCACACTCCATGACGGCGGTTTTTCCTATCCTTTATTTAAGTAAACTTTGATACAATGAGTATTATAATGCATTAAAACGTCGGAGACAAATTATTAATGGTTTATAAATGACATGAACGGATTGAAAGTTTGTCCACCCGAATAATTCAAATTAAAAAATATTATTTTCGTTTCATTTAAAGATAGGAAAAGAAATGCGAGTAAAAATTTTCTACGGAGGACAATTTGAAAAATAAATTTCAAAATCCAATTCGACAATTAGTGAAAGAATTTTCTCCATAAGTAAGCATTGAGCTGAATAATCCGGTATATCTGCTACGCCAGCAGCCTTGATAGTAAAGTATTTCGAAACTGAGCTAATCGATTTCTTTATCATTGCTAGCAAAACCTCAAGGCTGCGTTCCCGAATGGACTGAATATTTTAATACTGATCACCCCGACAGCAGTGACATTGGAGACAATGAAAGGTTGGATAAAATAAGAGAGAATCACGACGTCTGCACCGGAGGAAGAATAAAAGACATAGAATGCAAAGCCATAGTAGATGGTAAGCTTGTTGATTATAAAGAATTGGATACGGTTGGAGTGAAGTGCTCGAAGTACACCGGATTTACCTGCTACAGGCATCTACGACAGATGAAATGCGAAGACTACACAGTGAGATTCCTTTGTGATTGTGGTAAGGAAAATGTTTATATCAAAATTTAGTATCTCTGCTGAAATACATTTTCTCCTTAAACTGGATTTTCTAAACTGCATAGCATGAATCCCATGTAGCTCCCTTAAAGTTTATTCAGCACTCTTTGTGCAGACAGATTTCTACATCGAACACGGAAGTTTATCTTTGTGTGTAGGTTTTAAACAGGGATTTTGAAATTTAGTATATATGTTCTGTATACTTCAATAGGTCGATTCATTAAAGCTCTTGATGGAGAGAACTGTGTTTTGCAATATGCTGATTTGTGAATTCTTCGGAAATAAAAAGGAAACTTCGTCAGTCTGCATGAAAGTATATATATATATATACACTAGAAAGGTAAATTTCAGAAATAATGAACAGTAATATAATATGAATCTTGAATTGTTAATAATACTAATAGATACTATTAAATTGTTAGGAATCCAATGTTCATTTAGTATCAAAATATTTAGTATATAAAAATCTTCTTAGTCTATAAATAGAGTGTAATCTACGGAATCATGGGTGACAAAAAAACTCTGATACTTAGTTTATTTTCCCCCATTTATAGAACAACAAAAAAGAAGACACAAACTAACACCGTAATTCAAAGAATCCAACTATAATCGCAATAATATTTAGACAGTAAAAAGATTTAAAATGGCCTTTAATTCAATAATACATGTAAATATTAATTATAACCTTATAAAACGTTTTTCGTCGTGATGCCCAAGGCATCCTTGAATATATCACTTTTATCCTAACAGGCAGGACTCAGAAACCAACTTCTCCGCCTCTGCAAATGTGCCCAGAAGTTCCTTCTCATATCAAGAATACGTGTCCAGCATCTTGCCCTCGTGGGTCAGCTTGCGATGGATCTATTTGTGTCCAAAAGGACGATTGCCCATGCTTCATATCTGATTTGGGTTTCAAAGTAAGGCTACATACTTTATGTAAGAATTTTATAGTATACATTAGGTGATTCAAAAATCTATAAGCAATTTAAAAAGCGTTGTTACAAGGATTAATTAACGTACGGTATCGAGAGAAGTACAGACGCGTATGATAAAACGTCATTTTAATTTCAGACAATCAAGAAAATTTAAATGATTAATTACAAATATGTAAACCAAATAGAGACCTATTTGTAACGAAAGACAATGTTCGTTTTAATAAATGTTCAATATGGTAAACAGCATTTCCGAGAAATTGCTGGTATGATATTATGGACAGCACTGAGCAGCATTTCTGTGGCTATCATAAAGACGCACATTCGGAAAAACACTTTAAACGTTCCTAGTGACTTACGTGAAGTAGCCGGTCTCTGCAGACGTGGTACTTTACGTAGATCCACAAACAGCAGAAACCAGTGACGGTTTATGAAACAAAGACATGAATTTCTAGAAAGAAAAACGGTTCCTGTGATGCATTTGAGTTTTCGTGTAAGCTGTCGGAATTTCGGTTGTTCAGTCGTACTGTTGTGTGTATGCAGAACCACTGAAAGACTGAAATGTGCTTTATCAGTTTAAAACACATTTTACAGGCAATTTGACGCCTATAGTGCAAATACGTTCCGTTTCGGGAAATCAGGAGCTTTCACTTCATGGAGGAGCTGAATAAATTACTTGTTTTAATCTCGTGCATATTTTACCAATGGAGAAAAATATTTCACGGTTAAATAAATGAAGGTTTTGATTTTTGTACTTCTATTTCTCCGGAAAATAAACTTTAAAAGTTCAGAAGGTGGTGGTTATACATCTTGAAATATTTACGTGATACCTGAATTATGAAGACTTACCCCATATTTTTTACGGGGCCGTCGCATCATATAGTGGTTAACGTCACAAGCTTTCACAGAATGGGCTTGGGTTGAAATCCCATTGTTTAAACTAAGGTTTGGACGTTTTTCTGCTGCCCAGTCATATCGAACAAAAATGTCTCACCTATTTGATATGCCATTTGGATCACTCACGATGAAGAAGTCAACGGAATTTTGCTTTGTGGATGGGCGAATGTCTTTACGAGAAGTCCTTCCGCGTTGTTAAAAATAGTAGTTATGGTTATGCGTAAAATGAATTTAAAACCTTTAGTTTTAATTATGTGGCACACATATTCAAAAATAAATTGTAACTCATAAATATCCATTCTTTCCAGCCATCAAAAGCTGAGTGGACAACCGAAAACTGTGAACGCTGCGAATGTGTGACTGGAGGGCACTTAAGATGTGGACCTATGAAATGCCCAGAATGTGCACCTGTAGGTATTTTTCGAAAAACATAAGTGAAAATAAGCTTTTGTGTGCGTGAGTGCGACAGATTCAAAATTTTAGGCCTGGAAACACATAGCAGTTTTGTAGCCAGATCGGTCAATGTGGTTCAAGCTTGAATAAAACACGAAGTTCATATATCTAAGAAATCATTTATTACGCCATTCGGGGAGAAAGTGTTTGAGTTTCACCCTACACAAGAGATCCCCAAAATCTATCTTTAGAGTGTAAATGTAAAAAGGCTGTTATACGTCACGTAATACCTCGACTTTCTTGAAATGAAATTTTTCTTGTGATCAGGATTGCGATTATTCATCAAATTTTGAACTCTACAAGAACATACAAGGAAAGTGCTCTGTAGTCTAAACTGCACTCTGGCGATTTTTTCCCAGTCATTGTTAGCTGCGCTCGGAGCGCTTCCTAAATTAGGTCAAAATATTAAGGAAAGTATAACAAGGGTAAGTAAAAAAAATAAAATTTTATCGGTCAAATTCAGTTATGGAGTGTTATAGGAATTATAGATTTTCTAGAAAACTTTCCTATCTATAATAGTTCCTCAGTTTTGGACAATGATGTGTCAAAATTCCCATTATCTGCTCTCTGAAGAAATATTTACACGTAATTTCGTCTTTTAATATTTCCCTTTCCAGCCGCCCACATCCTATTGAGTTCCTATATACTTGCCTGTTTCCACAATTTGGGATCGGGTTCGATTGCCGAATGAAGCATGGACATTCCTGTCCTGTATTCTCATTCGAACGATGCTAATTCCCCTATACAGTGGATCTGTTTCAATGAAGCCAACATAATCCCAGTGGGGACGGTCAGATATTCTCAAGACAACTGATCCCGCATTCCAAAGGAAGAATTCATTTTCCAGATTACTTCCAACTATTTGAAATTGTTCCTGCATCTTTAACATCCAACTTTTATGTATTTCCGTCTTCTCGGTTGTACCCCCCCCCCTATTTCACCATTAAATTTTTATACTATGATCGAACATTTATACATCGTGTCCCTTTGTTTGCGCTTGCGATTAAGCAATTTCTGTTCCTCGTTCCTCTTATCGCCTCCCAGGGTGTTCTGCTGGAAATATGTGTTGTTCCCCCACTTTGTATAAAAGCATTGGAAGATCCTCGTATTCGTGAACTATTCATAGGCACCATGACATACAATACGCCTAATGACTGACGAAGAACTACATTAATTGGTAGAAACTAGGAAAAGTCTAACTTTTTATCACGGGTTTCGAGGGTTCATTTGTTCCTGTTGCACAGGTAAGCTTATATCAGAACCCTAGTGAGTGGTTGTCAAAGATAAGATTTCTAACACAATTAGTTTAGAATTCTTCGAAAGTACTTTCGAGTGAGTTGTAAAGAGGGATTGCAAAACTAGATAGCAGTGGGAAATTATTGCACACGGAGCAAATGACTGTAGATAAGAGAATTCGAAAGTAGTAAACCTGAGGTTTCAAAGACAATGGAGATAAAAAAAATTTCAAAGGTTAATAATTAATCACTATCTGCATATTTGGAAACCTTTGTCTTAAGTGTAACCACACTATTAACCACTGCATCCTCCTCAATCATCTCATATCAATTTCTCCCCCCCCCCCTTCCCAACCTTCCACCGAGTGTCATTTGCTTCTATTGATTTATTCTATATATAATTTTCAAATAAATTTGTATTTATTGGTGTTGTAAATAACAAATGTATTCTGTAGTTTATATTATTTAAAATTATGCAACCTTATCCGCAACCAACTTTTAATCTAGTAGCAAATTGAAATTAAAAATGAACAAAATATTTAAAGAGGAAAAAAAATTCTCCAGAATTCGGCAGTTTTGGGTTTTAGTACATATTTCTTAGGTTTTCCCGTGTTTCAGGGGGAGAAATACGTGATGGGAGCTAACTGCAGCTGCACTTGTGTTGCCTGTCCTGAAGGATCTGTGTTGTGTCCATCAAGTGGAGAATGCGTGAGGGAAGAACTGCTGTGCAGCGGTGATACTGAATGCCCTGGCGTCGAAATTAGGTGTCCCACAGGTAATGAGTAATTTAAAATAAACTTTATCAGCATTTATGTGCATTCCTCAGATTTTGGCTTTACAGGGATAAGACACTTTCGGTACATTTATTTGAGAAAAGCGGCGATGGCATGATAAGAGTTTTATTATACATCATAGATTATCCATTATTATATGTAGATGAGACGTTCCATTGCTGCAGTATTTTACCAGACAGAATTTTTTACCCTTTGAAAATTTATTTCAATATCAGAAAAAAACTTAATTCTGGATCTATGTATGATATTAATAATTTGAAAAAATAAAGTTTCTTAAATTATCTCAAAACGCTTGAACTCTTTATGATATTTGAATAGTGTAGGATACATCATGACAATGATTAATCTCTCTTCTATTTACAGAAGTGTGTAAAGACCCTCCACAACCCCGCAATGGAAAAATATCGTGTAATAAGGTCATAAATGACCAAAACAGGCGAGTACATTTAATTCAGTTTAGAAATATGAGGTCTGACTGAAATTCTGTCTCGAAGGTTTAGTGATAACATTTATATTTTCTTATCCACAGTTATGTGTGTACAGCAGAATGTAAAGATGGATATCACTTTCCCAAGGGAGAGAAAAGTTTGATACATAACTGTAATTTGAGAAGTGGACTGTGGACACCAGAGCAAGAATTCCCGGATTGTGTGGGTAAGCGTTTTCAAATAATTTTGAACTTATGATGACGGATAATGAGCTATGGTACCATGTAAAAAACTTTATTGTTAAGTTAACATTTGAAAATTTTATATCATGTGAGCACATTTTAAATAACTGAGATATCATGCTTTCCCGGCCCAAAAAAAATGTGGTTTGTTACATTTTAATGAAAACAAAAACTTTAAAAGGACATTATTTGACCTTGGCAGTTTTACTATATTATACATTACAAAATTCGCATGTTTTTCTTGTAAACTTTATTCTTTTCCTGGTATGAAGAAGCGGCACCCTTATTCTGTGGATAAAATTCAGTTTCAATTTATTACTTTTTATTTTAATTTACAGGTTATTGTTTATTTTGTGATACTCCAGCGGAAGAAAAAAAATAGTTAATGATTAACAACTATCTGATATCGTATACATTTCAGATTGCATTTCAGTTAAGACCTAAGGGAAAAAATTAGCAACCCTAATTAATTATATGGCGTAAGAAGAAAGTGATTTTCCATGCTTATAAAACATGTCTCGAGACGCGAGTTTAATAACCGAAAATAAGCAGAGATATTCTACTCGAAGAGAGTATTTCATAAAACACAGGAAATAGCGAGTTCAGTTACTCATCTTCGCGTGTTTCCAGACTCATTTTAAAAGTGAGTAGCAATACCCCCACTTAATGAGTTGGTAAGCATGCTGTGGCAGGTAAACGAACCCGTTCGAAGAGCTGTGTTCTAGAAGCCGTTTTCTCAGATGGGTTCTAAGACGCACCGAGCCGAGTTTCGATATACAGTTGATTTGTTATCTCGGCGAAATGAATTCATAGACACACTTCTTATATCATTGTGTACATCACATTCGAAGTGGAAGTATTACAATTAAACGATAACACTACATTAAATAACCTATAAGGAAACACCAGCTGTAAAATACAGATTTTTACCTGTACTAGAAAAAATGTGTGATTTTCAATTGCGTGGTACTTGGGGATATGTTGGTTCACCTATGTAGTGCACCCATTACAGGAAACCAACAAAATATTTCCGAGATTGGGTGAAAGTGAAAAGACAAAGTGCCAGCCGCATTGAAACGATATTAATGGAACTTTCATTACTGTAATTATAAAATGTTAGTGATACAATATCAAAAATTATTGTTATAATCACTTAAGGTTTGAAAGTAGATTTTAAAGTTGTTATTGTTTAGTTTTACTAAAATGATGAGAGTGCTCCTTCTGAATATCCACAATAACATAGACTGAATCGGGCCTTTGTAATGTATGCAAAGAAACAGAAACAGAGTCAGTTAATGCTCCCAGGCCTGATGAAAACCCCCATTTATTAGATCTAAATTAGCGACTATTCTTGATTTTTACTGGAGAATTACAGTTTCTTTGCGTACTCCAAGTATGTTAAGTTTCATGTAAGTTTCAGGTTAGTGCATTTAAATAAATTAAGGTGGCCTTTTCATTTATGTATTTATTTTTTTTAGAAATATGCAATCCATCCTGTCAAAATGGTGGAAAATGTGTAGAAGAAAACAAATGCTCCTGTACCTCAGCTTTTGAAGGAGACAGGTGTGAAAATGGTAATGTTTTTTTCTATTTATTTTTAAATTTATGACACACAGATGTTTACCTTTCAATTTTTTTTTAATATAGTATGCTTTTTCTATACAATATAGTAAGAAATTAATTAAGGGACTGAAAATTCTCAGATTCACTTTGTGCTTATAACATTCTTAGCAATTTAATGGAAAGATTTTACAAGCTCTAACTTTTTTTTCCGTCTTAATTGAATATCAAAAACTTTTTTCTTGTAATGAATCTAATACCTTACATTACAAGATTTACCAAAGATTATAGGAAGGCATGTAAATATAAAAATTTGCTTTAAATGACACAAGTAAAGGGTGGCTCTGAACATTTTCCAAATATACAGAACTAGTTTATTACGACCATCAATGTTTATAAACACCAAAAATATACATTGATTGGCCAATTTATTATAACCACATAAGAATGATATGGAAATCAGCTATAACATCTGGCTGTTGCTGCTAACGGATGAGATGGGTATTGAAATTACTTCTAGATGATTGTAAATACAATTCAATTGTAAAAATCCTATTCAACCCGTAAATAAATAAAACCCCTTCGGTATCTTTTTTTACTGTTTTTACACCACTTTACTTTCTACTACTTTCATTTTCTCAGTTACTGATACATAGTGAGAATGAAAACTGAATTTCCTTGTTCGTAAAATCAGTTATTGCTTTCCACCAAGTACAATTTTAATCTCAAATAATGCTATTCTTGTACACGTATACTTCGTATGACATTCTAAATCTTTAAGATTAAATAACACTACGCAAGTGCCAAAATGATTCGTTGTATATAAATATTTTTAGTGTTGATAAAGACATTCTTTACAGCAAAATGCAATCCACCTTGTCAAAATGGAGGAAAATGTATGGCAGGGGGCGTCTGCGACTGCCCGGTGAAGTTCACAGGAGAAAGATGTCAACATGGTAATAATTACTCATTTTTCCTTCTCCGTATACAAATTAGTCCCTACATTAAGCTATAGAATGACAAGAAAATGCAGTTTTTTAAAAATCTTTTAAACAGAATTTTACTCATTGAGTAAATAACTATTCAGATCTAATTTGTAATCAGGAATCAACTATAAATACATATCAAATCTAAAAGATGAAAAATAGATGGCATACAACGAAAAAGAGCGGGAAAGGAGATTTAAATAATAAAAAAATAATTGATTGCAAAACAGGTTATTGCGAAACTGACTGAGTGCGTGCTTACTTCTCACCCAGTCTCAATGACGGAGGAATTTCCTATTCTTTTTTTAAGTAAACTTTGATACAATGACTATTATAATACATTAAAACGTCAGAGAAAAATGCCCCAGATTTAGAGCTCTTCCTTCCGGATTATAACACTGCGAGAAGCAGTGTTTATATCTGGATGCAGTAGAAACACTGCGAAAAGTAGTTTATGGCAAAATCTACGAATCATCTCTCAGTGTTACTCAAGTCCGTTGTTCATCTAACATATTGAGCACGAGCACTGTTGAAACTTGAGAGGAATATAAACTAATAGCTACCTTCCGTAAAGTTCTTCCGACGTCATGTATTTATTTTTTTTAGAAATATGCAGTCCATCCTGTCTAAATGGAGGCAAATGTGTGGAAGGCAACAATTGCTCCTGTACCTCAGCTTTTGAAGGAGACAGGTGTGAAAATGGTAATGCATTTTTGTATTTTTTTAAAATTTATGACACACAGTTGTTTACCTTTAAATTTTTATATCCAATATAGTATGCTTTTTATATCTAATATAGTAAGAAATTAATTAAGGGAGTGAAAGTTCTCAGATTCCCTTTGTGCTTCTAAAATCCTTAGCAATTTAATGGAAAGATTTTAAAATCTCTAACTGTTTTTTCGTCTCATCTGAATATCAAAAACGTTTTCTTCTAAGGAATCTAATACCATACATTACTAGATCTACCAAAGACTATACGAAGGCATCTAAATATAAAAATTTGCTTTAAATGACAGACGTAAATGGGGGCTTCGAACATTTGTTAAATATACAGAACAAGTTTATTACGACCACCAATGTTTGTAAACAGCACCAAAAATATACATTGATTGGCCAATTTATCATGACCACCTAACAATGATATAGAAACCAGCTATGACATCCGGCAGTTGTTGCTAGAGGATGACATGGGTATTGAATTTCTTTCTGGATGATTGTAAAGGCAATTGAATTATAAAAATTCTATTTTCGGAGTCAATGTGTTTTTTTCAAATATGAATAAGAAAATAGTGCTTGATTATATCGTTCGTTATAAATAAACTATTGAAAATGTACAGGACATTTTCCAGGTGGGATATTTGTAATCAACCTTCTTTATCAATAAGAAAAATATATTTTATGATTTCTGATAATGAAACTTTCATCTTAATATTTCTTATAAGCTTGACAGATTTAAACTCGTCAATGAATAAAGCCCCCTCGATATCCTCTTTTACTGTTTTTACAGTACTTTACTTTCTACTACTTTCATTTTCTCAGTTACTGATACATGCTAAGCATTAAAACCGCATTTCATTGCGCGTGAAATTAGAGCTATAAAATTTATTGCTTTCCACCAAGTTAAATTTTAATCTTAAATAAGGCCGTTATTGTAAAGTAAACTTCGTATAACAGTCTAAATCTTTAAGATGAAATAAGACTACGCATGTGCCAAAATAATTCATTGTATATAAATTTTTTAACCGTTAATATTGACATTCTTTACAGCAAAATGCAATCCACCTTGTCAAAATGGAGGAAAATGTATGGAAGGATGGGTCTGCGCCTGCCCGGTAAAGTTCACAGGAGAAAGATGTCAACATGGTAATAATTACATATTTTTCCTTCTCCGTATATAAACTGGTCCCTACATTAAGCTACAGAATAACAAAAAATGCAGCTTTTAAAAAACTGAATTTTTTGTCAGATTTTTGTCAAAACCTTTTCCACAGAATTTTACTCATCGAGTAAATATCCCTTTATTATCCAATTTCATAACCAGGAATCAATTATAAATACATATCAAATCTAAATGAATAAAAGTAGATGACTTACAACTAAAATGAGCAGAAAAGGAGATTTAAATAATAAATAAAAAAAATCATCGATTCCGAAACAGATTATTGCGAAATTGACTGAGTGCGTGATCACTTCTCATCCACACTCCATGACGGCGGTTTTTCCTATCCTTTATTTAAGTAAACTTTGATACAATGAGTATTATAATGCATTAAAACGTCGGAGACAAATTATTAATGGTTTATAAATGACATGAACGGATTGAAAGTTTGTCCGCCCGAATAATTCAAATTAAAAAATATTATTTTCGTTTCATTTAAAGATAGGAAAAGAAACCCGAGTAAAAATTTTCTACGGAGGACAATTTGAAAAATAAATTTCAAAATCCAATTCGACAATTAGTGAAAGAATTTTCTCCATAAGTAAGCATTGAGCTGAATAATCCGGTATATCTGCTACGCCAGCAGCCTTGATAGTAAAGTTTTTCGAAACTGAGCTAATCGATTTCTTTATCATTGCTAGCAAAACCTCAAGGCTGCGTTCCCGAATGGACTGAATATTTTAATACTGATCACCCCGACAGCAGTGACATTGGAGACAATGAAAGGTTGGATAAAATAAGAGAGAATCACGACGTCTGCACCGGAGGAAGAATAAAAGACATAGAATGCAAAGCCATAGTAGATGGTAAGGTTGTTGATTATAAAGAATTGGATACGGTTGGAGTGAAGTGCTCGAAGTACACCGGATTTACCTGCTACAGGCATCTACGACAGATGAAATGCGAAGACTACACAGTGAGATTCCTTTGTGATTGTGGTAAGGAAAATGTTTATATCAAAATTTAGTATCTCTGCTTAAATACATTTTCTCCTTAAACTGGATTTTCTAAACTGCACAGCATGAATCCCATGTAGCTCCCTTAAAGTGTATTCAGCACTCTTTGTGCAGACAGATTTCTACATCGAACACGGAAGTTTATCTTTGTGTGTAGGGTTTAAACAGGGATTTTAAATTTAGTATATATGTTCTGTATACTTTAATAGGTCGATTTTTTTAAGCTCTTGATGGAGAGAACTGTGTTTTGCAATATGCTGATTTGTGAATTCTTCGGAAATAAAAAGGAAACTTCGTCAGTCTGCATGAAAATATATATATATATATATATATATACTACAGGGTGGCTAATAAATACTGTAACACTCCAAAAAATAAGAGTAAATGTTAATCGTTTGGAAAAACAATTTATCTATCTATTTGTGTGATTTGCAACTTTTTGTAAACGCAGACGATTTTTGTTTAAAGTAAAACATGTAGAATATTTTTAAAGATGGAAGCCAAAAGGTTAATGGTAAAACAGCTTTTTGATCGCGGATTTTCTGCAGGTAAAATATTTAAGGAATTAAAATGCCTTGGTTTTAATAGGACGTTTATATATAGGACTATAAATCGATTATTGGATACCAATAGCTGTAAAGATCGACCAAGGTCCGGTCGTCCACGCACTGTTCGTACAAAAGAACGTATCAAAAGAATTCGTGAAAAGATACGAAGAAATCCACAACGTTCTGCAAATAAAATGGCCTGCAGAAGAGAACATCAGTCGCAGAACTATGCAACTTATCATAAATGAAGACCGGGGTTTTCGCCCTTATCGCAAAAGAAAAGTTCAAGGTTTGTCTACTGCACAAATAGTAAAAAGGTTACAAAGATGCAAGAAATTGCTGAACCGGCACGGTAGCAAAAGTGTTGAAAAAATAATTTTCTCTGATGAGAAGCTGTTTTGTACAGAACAAAGTTATAATGCTAAAAATGATGTTGTATATTCAGCAACCTTCGAGGATATACCTGAAAATCTTCGAACTTTTAAACGCTTTCAGAACAAGAATTCTGTTATGGTTTGGGCTGCAGTGTCACACAATGGAAAACTGCCTCTGAAATTCATCGATAAAGGGGTAAAAATCAATGCTGAATATTACAAACAGGAAGTATTGGCTACACGTTTATTACCACATGCTAACAGATTGTATCCCAAAAAGAATTGGATACTTCAGCAAGATTCTGCACCGTCCCACCGATCCAAAACAACACAGGAATGGCTCCATGCCAATTGCCTGAAGTTTATCAAGCAAGAAGATTGGCCACCTTCTTCACCAGATCTAAATCCTTTAGACTATTGCATTTGGGGGATTTTAGAGTCTAAAGTAAATGCTAAGCAGCACAGAAGTTTGGACTCCCTCAAAGCTTCCATACGGAGTGAATGGGACAAATTACCTCATAAAATGATTCGTGCCGCAATAGGACAGTGGCGTAAGAGATTATCTTTAGTAATCGATAAAGATGGCGGTCGATTCGAGCAAAATTATTTCATGGTAAACTTTCATGTATAATGTTCATAATATTGTTGTATTTTTCATTTTCTATTTCATCTGTGTGTAATTAAATGATTCGATATTTGTCACAGTATTTATTAGCCACCCTGTAGAAAGGTAAATTTCAGAAATAATGAACAGTAATATAATATGAATCTTGAATTGTTAATAATACTAATAGATCCTATTAAATTGTTAGGAATCCAATGTTCATTTAGTATCAAAATATTTAGTATATAAAAATCTTCATAGCCTATAAATAGAGTGTAATCTACGGAATCATGGGTGACAAAAACACTCTGATACTTAGTTTATTTTTCCCCAATTATAGAACAACAAAAAAGAAGACACAAACTAACACCGTAATTGAAAGTATCCAACCATAATCGCAATAATATTTAGACAGTAAAAATATTTAAAATGGCCTTTAATTCAATAATACATGTAAATATTTATTATAACCTTATAAAAAGTTTTTCGTCGTGATGCCCAAGGCATCCTTGAATATATCACTTTTATCCTAACAGGCGGGACTCAGAAACCAACTTCTCCGCCTCTGCAAATGTGCCCAGAAGTTCCTTCTCATATCAAGAATACGTGTCCAGCATCTTGCCCTCGTGGGTCAGCTTGCGATGGATCTATTTGTGTCCAAAAGGACGATTGCCCATGCTTCATATCTGATTTGGGTTTCAAAGTAAGGCTACATACTTTATGTAAGAATTTTATAGTATACATTAGGTGATTCAAAAATCTATAAGCAATTTAAAAAGCGTTGTTACAAGGATTAATTAACGTACGGTATCGAGAGAAGTACAGACGCGTATGATAAAACGTCATTTAAATTTCAGACAATCAAGAAAATTTAAATGATTAATTACAAATATGTAAACCAGATAGAGACCTATTTGTAACGAAAGACAATGTTCGTTTTAATTAATGTTCAATGTGGTGAACAGCATTTCAGAGAAATAGTTGGTATGATATTATGGACAGCACTGAGTAGCATTTCTGTGGCTATCATAAAGACGCACCTTCGGAAAAACACTTTCAATGTTCCTAGTTACTTAGGTAGAGTAGCTTATCTGTGCAGACGTGGTACTTTACGTAGACCCACAAAACAACAGCAACCAGTGACGGTTTATGAAACAAAGACATGGATTTCCTGAAAGAAAAACGGTTCTACCAGGAATGACGAGGTGAAACCACACCAGACCACAATACACACCAAGACTTTAATCTGATGTATCTGAGTTTTCGTGTAAGCTGTTGGAATTTCGGTTGCTCAGTCTTACCGTTGTGTGTATTCACAACCACTGAGACTAAAATGTGCTTTCTCAGTCTAAAACACACTTGACATGCAATTCGACGCCTATAGCACTTATGTTCCGTTTGGAAATATCTGGAGCTGTAACTTTATTGATGTACTGAATTAATTACTGGTTTTAACCTCGTACATATATTTCCAATGGAGTAAAATATTTCAGCGTTAAATGAGTGAACGTTTGATTGTTGTACGTCTATTTCTCGAGAAAATAAACTTTTAAAGGTTAGAAGGTGGTGGTTATACATCTTGCGATATTAACGTACGTGACTTATGTAGACTTACCTTGTTTTGTACTTTTTTACCTTATTTTTTAGCTTTATATTTTTAGTAGGTAGTCCACGTCATATAGCGGTTGGCGTCACGAGCTTTTCACACCCATAAAGTAGTTATAAAATAAGTCTTTGGGTTGAAAAATAAGAGTTAATTTCTGGAAGTAATAATCAGGTATTAAACTTGAATCTCGCTTGGGTTTAAATCCCATTGTTTAAACTAAGGTTTGGACGTTTTTCTGCTGTCCCCTCATATGCAGCTAAAATGGCTCACTGATATGGAGGGCCATTTGGATTACTCATGATGAAGAAACCAACGAAATTTTGCTGTGTGGATGGGCGAATATCCTCATGACATGTCCTTTCGCGTTGGAAAAAATAATAATATATTTTGATTATGTGTTAAATGAATTTTAAACTTTTAGTTTTAATTGTATGGCGCATGTATTTAACAATAAATCATGACTCATATATATTCATTCCTTCCAGCCATCAAAAGTTGAGTGGACAACTTTAAAAGTTCAGAAAGTGGTCGTTATACATCTTGAAATATTTACGTGATACCTGAATTATGAAGACTTACCCCATATTTTTTACGGGGCCGTCGCATCATATAGTGGTTAACGTCACAAGCTTTCACAGAATGGGCTTGGGTTGAAATCCCATTGTTTAAACTAAGGTTTGGACGTTTTTCTGCTGCCCAGTCATATCGAGCAAAAATGTCTCACCTATTTGATATGCCATTTGGATCACTCACGATGAAGAAGTCAATGGAATTTTGCTTTGTGGATGGGCGAATGTCTTTACGAGAAGTCCTTCCGCGTTGTTAAAAATAGTAGTTATGGTTATGCGTAAAATGAATTTAAAACCTTTAGTTTTAATTATGTGGCACACATATTCAAAAATAAATTGTAACTCATAAATATCCATTCTTTCCAGCCATCAAAAGCTGAGTGGACAACCGAAAACTGTGAACGCTGCGAATGTATGACAGGAGGGCACTTAAGATGTGGACCTATGAAATGCCCAGAATGTGCACCTGTAGGTATTTTTCGAAGAACATATTTGAAAATAAGCTTGTGTATGCGTGGGTACGTTAGGTTCAAAATTTTAGTTCTTGAAACACATCGAATATTTGTAGCCGGATGGGCCAATGTGGTTCAAGCTTGAATAAAACATCTGTATCTTTAATAGATTTTCTAGAAAATTTTCCTATCTATAATAATTCCTCAGTTTTGGACAATGACATGTCGAAATTCCCATTATCTGCTCTCTAAAGAAATATTTACACGTAATTTCGTCTTTTAATATTTCCCTTTCCAGCCGCCCACATACTATAGATTTTCTATAGACTTGCCTGGTTCCACATTTAGGTTGGAATACCGAATGAAGCATGGATGTTTTTGTCCTGTACTCTCATAATATTCATTTTACAGATTCCTTCTAATTATTTGAAATTATTCCTGCATTCTTTAACACCCCCCTTTAATGTGTTTCTGTTTTCTCAGTTCGATTTCCCCCCTCCCCCTTTTCCCCACAAGGTGCTTACACTATGATTGTTCATTTATCCAGGTTGTCTCTTTGATTGGGATAGTGGTCAAGCAATTTCTGCCCCTCATTCCTCTTACGAGAACGCCTAATCCCTCGGCATTCTGATGGAAATTTTTGTTGTTCCCCGTCTTTGTATAAAAGCTTTGGAAGATCCTCACATTCGTGAACTGTGGCCCAATGAAACACAATACGCCTAATAACTGACGAAGAACTACATTAATTGGTCGAAACTAGGAAATGTCTAATTTTCTGCTACAGGTTTGAAGGGTCTGTTTGTTCCTTTTGTGCAGGCGTAAGCTTATCACAAAACCCTAGTGAGTGATTGTCAAGGATAAGATTTCTAACACAATTATTTTAGAATTCTTCGAAAGAACTTTGGAGTGAGTTGTAAGTACGGATTGCAAAAGCAGACATCCGAGGGAAATTATTGGACACGGCTCAAATGACTGTAGATCCGGGAATTCTAAAGTAGTAAACGTTAGGTTCAAAAGACAATGGAGATACAGCTTCATAATTTATCACTATCTACATATTTAAAAGCTTTTGTCTTAAGTGCATCCACACTATTAACCACTGCATCATCCTCAATCATCTCATGTCAATCTCTCCCCCCCCTTCACAATCTGCCACTGAGGGGTATTTGCTTCTATTGATTTATTCTATATAAAATTTTCACATAAATTTGTATTTATTGCTGTTGTAAATAACAAATATATTTTGTAGTTTATATTATTTAAAATTATGCAATCTAATCCTTGACCGACTTTTTATCTATTAGCAAATTGAAAATAAAAGTTAACAAAATATTCTCAGAGGAAAACAAAATTACCCAGAATTCAGTAGTTTTGGGTTTTAGTACATATTTATTATGTTTTCCCGTGTTTCAGGGTGAGAAATCCGTGATGAGAAATAACTGCAGCTGCACTTGCGTTGCCTGTCCTGCAGGTTCTGTGTTGTGTCCATCAAGTGGAGAATGCGTGAGAGAAGAACTGCTTTGTAGCGGTGATACTGAATGCCCTGGCGTCGAAATTAGGTGCCCCGCAGGTAATGAGAAATTTAAAATAAACATTATTAGCATTTATGTGCATTCCTAAGTTATAGGCTCTAACAGCAATCAGACGCTTTCGGTACATTTATTTCAGAGTAGCGGCGTTGGCATGCTAAGAGTTTTATTATATTTCATAGATTACACAGGGCAACAGTGGTTTTGGTGCTGGGGTATTTGGAGCTGATTTTATATGAATTTGATGCCCTGAATTTAAATATGGCATTAGTTTTTGCCTAGGAGCTCAAATTTCTAAGATATAACATTTTAGTGAAATATACGTTACACTATTTTAAGTTCAATTCATAGATCAAATTAAAAAATTAAACACGGAATTTTTTATTATTATTATATTTTTAAAAATGTTAAAGGAACAGAAAAATCACAGAGAATATTACAGTAGTACTTATCTAATTACAAAGAGCAAGAAAGAGGAAAAAGTCATCGATGAAACTAACTAGTTATTGAACACTTCGGAAACTTCTCTTCCGTGACACTCTTGAATGTATTTTGAAACAGTCCCTTTTTAAACTACAGCTTTAATCTGCCAGCAGGTGCGTATCCCATCTTCCTTGGTAATGGTTAATCCATAGTTTTAATATCCTGGTGAAATCTTTCACCTTGTTCCTCACTGGTGTCTCCTAAATTTTCAGGAAAATGGTCTAAGTGGCTGTGTAAATAGTGCACTTAATAATGCTCATGTTACACCCAAGGGATCTGAAACTGTTAAGCATCTCGTTTACCAGTTCAACATAGTTTTCAGCTTTGCATTTGCCCAGAAAATTTCCGACAGCTGTAACAAATGACGTCCAGGCTTTTCTCTCAGCCTCATTGATGGAATTTATGAAGGCAGGATTCTTAATGAGTTGTCTTATTTGTGGGTCGTCAAATATTCTTGCTTTAATTTTTTCCGTACTCAACTTAGGCATTTTTTCCCGTATATATGCAAAGTATGATCCGTTGTTATCAAGAGCCTTTACAAACTGCTTCATAAGGCCCAGCTTGATATGCAGTGGAGGAAAGATGGTTCAAGGGGTTGTTAATGACATTCTTTTCCCCAACGTCCATGTTTTCTCTCTTAGGCCACTCTTTTCTAACTCAGTGGTGTGCTTTGTCTCTGCTATCCCAGAGGCACACGATGCAAGGATATTTGGTATAGCCACTTTGCTGTCCAAGGAAAAAGTTTACCATTTTGAAGTCCACAAAAATCACCCATTGATGTTTATGATACTTTATCTTCTCCAAGACCAAAGCTATGGTGTCATATTCTTCTTTCATTTTCGTTGAGGGAGTAATTGGTATTGAACCATATTTGTTCCCATTGTGTAGAAGGACACATTTCAAACTTTGCTTTGAGCTGTCAATAAATAGGTGCCAATCATTTGGAAAATATTCAGGAAGACCCATTTTCTCCAGGAGTCCAGTTTTCCAAGGAGACAAATCAGCCACACTTGAATGTATTGAATAGAAGAAAAAACATTGATAGAAAGGTGGATGTACAGTAAAACCTCGTTTATCGAACTCTAGTTGATCTAGATCTCCAGATAATCCGGATCAGATTTGTAGACATTATTTTTATTTAATGTTCCCATTAGATAATAATTTTTAACTATGATAGGAAGAGCGTAACTACAAGTACGCCAAATATTCGCTTTTTCGTTTAATTCAATGTACAGTTCCTGCATAGATTGTACAATAAATTATGGTGATAAAATGCTATTTGTTGAGTTTAAGAAAGCTTTACTAGACTTACCAATTATTTGTTGAGAAATGATGTGAAAAGTTATTTTTACATTTTTAATGTCTTGTTAACAATGTTATGTAATTTATTTTGTTACAAAACAAAGTAAGTCTTCTTAGTTAAGGATTGTGTATTGCTTATTACCCATATTTCCCGGATTATCTGGATTTTCGATTGTCCGGTTTTCCTATGGTCCCAGTTTGTCCGAATAAACGAGGTTTTACTGTATCTAAAAAAGTAGAGCTGATAGAGAAAAACCGATTTCATATTTAGATTCAGCGCCTCAAATATAGGTAAAATCAGTTCTAAAATCCTAGGCACAAAAAAAATTTTTTTTTTTTGTAGACCTGTGTTATCCATAATTATATGTAAATGAGAGGTTCCATTATTATACGTAGGTGAGACGTTCCATTGCTGCAGAATTTTGGCAGAAAGAATTCCTTTTTGTTGAGAAAAACTATTTTAATATCAGAAAAAATATTTTGTTTTTAATCTATGAATGATATTAATAATTAAAAACTAAAATTTCTTAAGTTATCTCACATAGCTTAAACTCTTCATGATCTTTGAATAGTGTAGGATACAACATGCCAATGAATAATCTCTCTTCTATTTACAGAAGTGTGTAAAGACCCTCCACAACCCCGCAATGGAAAAATATCGTGTAATAAGGTCATAAATGACCAAAACAGGCGAGTACATTTAATTCAGTTTAGAAATATGAGGTCTGACTGAAATTCTGTCTCGAAGGTTTAGTGATAACATTTATATTTTCTTATCCACAGTTATGTGTGTACAGCAGAATGTAAAGATGGATATCACTTTCCCAAGGGAGAGAAAAGTTTGATACATACCTGCAATTTGAAAACTGGACTGTGGACACCAGAGCACGAATTCCCAGATTGTGAGGGTAAGCATTCTCAAATAATTTGAATTTATGATGCCGGATACTGAGCTATGTATGTAAAAAAATTATTGTTCAGTTAACATATGAAAAATTTATATCATGTATTACATTTCACATAAAAATGAGGTATCAAGTTTCCACGGCAAAAAAAAATTGTGGTTTGTTACATTTTAAGCAAAATAAAAACTTCAAATGAAAATCATTTGACCTAGGCAGTTTTACTATTTTATACACTGTAAAATTAGCATGTTTTTCCTGGGAAAATTATTTTTTCTTGGTATGAAGTATCGGCACCCTTATTCTCGGGATAAAATTCAGTTTTAATTTGTTACTTTTTATTTTAATTTAGAGCTTATTGTTTTTTTTGTTACTCCAGTGGAAGATAAAAAATAGTTGATGCATTAATAGCTATCTGATATCTGTATAACTTTCAGATTATATTTCAGTTAAGACCTAAGGGGAAAAATTAGCAACCCTAATTAATTATATAGCGTAAGAAGAAAGTGATTTTCCATGCTTATAAAACAACTCTCGAGACGCGAGTTTAATAACCGAAAATAAGCAGAAATTTTCTACTCGAAGAGAGTATTTCATAAAACACAGACAATAGCGAGTTCAGTTACTCATCTTCGTGTGTTTTCAGACTCATTTTAAAAGTGAGTAGCAATACCCCCACTTAGTGAGTTGGTAAGCATGCTGTGGCAGGTAAACGAACCCGTTCGAAGAGCTGTGCTCTAGAAGCCGTTTTCTCAGATGGGTTCTAAGACGCACCGAGCCGAGTTTCGATATACAGTTGATTTTTTTTATCTCGGCGAAATGAATTCATAGACACCCTTCTTATATCATTGTGTATATCACATTCGAAGTTGAAATATTACAATTAAATGATAAAACTACATTAAATAACCTATAAGGAAACACCAGCTGTAAAATACAGATTTTTACCTATACTAGGAAAAATGTGTGAGATCAATTGCGTGGTACTTGGGGATATGTTGGTTTACCTATACGGTTCACCCATTACAAGAAACCAATAAAATGTTTCCGAGCTTGGGTGAAAGTGAAAAGACAAAGTGCCAGACGCATTGGAACAATGTTAATGGAACAATTATTACTGTAATTATAAAATGTTTGTGATACAATATAAAAAATTGTAGTTAAAATCACTTGAGGTTTAGAAGAAGATTTTAAAGTTCTGACTGTTAAGTTATACTGAAACGCTGAGAGTGCATCTTATGAATATCCACAATAATATCGACTGAATCGGGCATTTTTAATATATGCAAAGAAACAGTCACGAGTCAGTTAATTCTCCGAGGCCTGATGAAAACCTTCTAATTTATTAGATCTAAATTAGCGACTATTCTTGATTTTTACTGGCGAAATGCAGTTTCTTTGCGTACTCTATTTATGTAAAGTTTAATGTAAGTTTCAGGTCAGTGCGTTTTAATAATTTAAGGTGACCTTTTTATTTATGTATTTATTTTTTTTAGAAATATGCAATCCATCTTGTCTAAATGGAAACAAATGTGTGGAAGGAAACAAATGCTCCTGTGCCCCATCTTTTGAAGGAGACAGGTGTGAAAATGGTAATGTATTTTTCTATTTTTTAAAATTTATTACATACAGATGTTAACCATAAATTTTTATGCCAGGGTATCTTATATCCAATATATACAAGGGTCAGTCAATAAGTTTGTTGCAAATCTCCGTAAAAGTCTCGGTAATAGAGACATTTCGTTGAAACTTTGTGGCAACACAGAGCATCAGGTGCTGTGGTAGGTGTAGTAGCAGATTTGACGTTGCAGTTTTAGTTCTCTTGCTAATCAGTCGTGAATATGTTTCGGCAGCTGCCAGAGCCGACCAAATTCTAAGTACGTGCATTAATCCGTTTTCGGTGGGCAAAAGGTTGTGACTGCACTGACATTTATTGGCGGTTGCCCGAACTGTACAGTGATAACGCAACATTGCTCCAAGCTATCGCCAAGGGGTATCTCTCATAAAAGAATGGCCTTACAAATATCGAGGATAAGTTTCTTCAACTTCGACTACAGATGAGAACATTGCACGCGTGAATGAACTCATTCTTCAAAACAGACGTGCCACAGTAGACGATATCGTTTCGTCTATTGACTGACCAATACAAAGTGCAACAATTTGAAAGTGCTCTAGCATTTTTGGAACGTTATTAACAGGAAGGAAATGTTTTTAGGACTAAATCGGGACCTGTGACGAGACTTGATTAATTGGAAACGGATTAATGCACGCACTTCAAATTTGGACGGCACTGGCAGCTGCCGAAACATATTCACGACTGATTAGCAAGAGAACTAAAACTGCCACGTCAGAGCTGCTACTACACCTACCACAGAACTTGATGCTTGTGTTGCCATAAAGTTTCAACGAAATGTCTCTATTACCGAGATTTTTACGGAGGTTTGCAATTAACTTATTGACTGACCCTTGTATTATCAAATTAATTAAAGGATTGAAAATACTCAGATTCTCTTTGTGCTTTTCACATTCTTAGCAATATAATGGGACGCTTTTAAAAGCTCTAACTTTTTTGTGTGTCTTATCTGAATGTGAAAATAGCTTTCTTCTAATGAATCTAATACCATACATTACTAGATTTACCAAAGACTATATGAAGGCATCTGAATCTAAAAATTTGCTTCAAATGACACAAGTAAATGAGTGCTTTGAACATTTTCCAAATATCCAGAACAAGTTTAATATTAAATAACAACAAAATTATACACTGATTGGCCAATTTATTATGACCACCTAACAATGATATGGAAATCAGCTATGACATCAGGCTGTTGCTGCTAGAGGACGAGATGGGTATTAAAATTATTTCTGGAGGATTGTAAATACAACTGAATTGTGAAAATTCTATTTTCGGAATCAATATGTTGCCTTTTGAATTTGAATGAGAGAATAGAGCATGGTTATACCGTTCGTTATATAGTACTCTTTCGGATATGTACAAGATAATTTCCCGGTGGAATATTTGTTGTCAATCTTCTTTCGCAATAAGAAAAATATATTTTATGATTTCTAGTGTGAAATTTCCATCGAAATATTTCTTATAAGCTTGACAGATTTAAACCCGTCAATAAATAAAGCCCCCCCTCCCCCCGATATATTCTTTTATTGTATTTACACCACTTTACTTTCTACTACTTTCATTTTCTCAGTTACGGATACATGCTAAGCATTATAACTGCATTTCCTTGTGGGTGCCATACAATTTATTGCTTTCTACCAAGTTAAATTTTAATCTCAAAAAGGCAATTTTTGTAAACGTAAACTTTGTATAACATTCTAAATTTTAAAGATGAAATAACACTGCACATGGGCCAAAATTATTCATTGTATAAACATTCTTTAAGCGTTAATATCGACATTCTTTACAGCAAAATGCAATCCACCTTGTCAAAATGGAGGGAAATGTATGGCAGGGGACGTCTGCGACTGCCCAGTGAAGTTCACAGGAGAAAGATGTGAACATGGTAATAACTACTCATTTTTCGCTCTCCATATATAAATTGGTCCCTACATTAAGCTACAGAATGCCAAGAAAATGCAGATTTTTAAGAATCTTTTCAACAGAATTTTACTCATGCAGTAAATAACCCTTCAGTATCTAATTTTTTAATCAGGAATGAGAAATCTAAATGAGGAAAAATAGATGACATACAACGAAAATGAGCGGAATTGGAGATTTAAATAATAAAAAAAATAATTGATTGGAAAATAGATTATTATCAAACTGACTGAGTGCGTGATCACTTCTCACCCAGACTCTATGACAGCCGAATTTCCTATCCTTTATTTTAGTAAACTTTGATACAATCACTATTATAATACATTAAAACATTTGAGACAAATGCCCCAGATTTGGTGCTCTTCTCTCCGGGTTATTACACTGTGAGAAGCAGTGTTTATATCTGGATTCAGTAGAAACACTGCTAGAAGCAGTGTTTATGCCGAAATCTGCGAATCATGTCTCAGTGTTACTCAAGTCCGTTGTTGAGCGAATATATTGGACACGGGCACTATTGAGACTTGAGATGAGTATAAACCAATAACTTCCTTGCGTAAAGCTCTTTCCCGCACAGTCGTGATTACGCTCTTTGTCTGGATCCAAGTGTTCAGGTGGCAGCTGATAGTTCTCATGGGAGCTTGCTAGCTGCGTAGAAATTTATTACGCGCCCTTGCAAATAAATTTATTGATCCTTCGTAAGCCTCTTTTTCTCTCCTTTGCACATCTTTGGATAATAGATCTTTAAATTGTTTCCCGTATCTGTGAAATTTTTTTATTGCAGTTAGAGTTTTTGTTACCGCAATCTTTGTCTGTCCTGCCTGTAAACAACTGATAGGACTCTATAGCAAATATTCCTTTTAATGAAAATTCGGAACCACAAAAGGCTGTTCACAGATCATTCGAGGTATAATGAAACTCTTAAATTGAATTTGAGAAAGAACGCAACTTTTTTTTAAGTGCTTGGGGCTTATATTAGATGAAATCAAACTTTTAATTTGTTTATCAGAAAAGTTTGATTAACATTAATTTGAATAACTACACATATTCATCCAGTCGGTCGATTCTTTCCAAAGTAGTAAAATTCTGTTTTTATTTTGTGTCAAAGGACACCTATGTATACTGAAAAAATGTTATCTTTTAAATTTTTCTGAATGAATTTGAAAAAATGTAATCTTTATTCTCATAACAAATCATGCGAAACAATTTTTTAAGCCGTCATTTGTCCCTGCTTTTTCGCATTTCAATTTGAAAGTATTTTTTAGGAAACCGTGCCTGTTCTTTTCTGCAGTTCTTAAAAAAACTTTAAGAGAAATGTTTCTTTCAGCGATCTGAGATAGTATCTTGACTGCAAACTTCCTGTTTCAAATTCCACATCTCATTCTGTTTCAATTTTTGTGGATACTATCTCGAAGGATATTACTCCTTACATCGTTTAATTGTTTAATTTTTTTGACGGACTTTTAATTGTTTTGATTGTTATAACAGTCATCTTTGTCTCTTCTTCGAAATTACCGTATTGATTACAGAACCATCACGAGAGAACAGATAGAAATACCACATGCACTGCTGTCAAACATTATAAAGTAATTTGATTTCCAAAGAAAAATCCAACATTTCGAAATTTTTTATGTTATACTACGATATTGCATTCTGATAATGATGTAAAATCGTCTCATTTATAAATTTCTGTTGTAAAAGTTTTAATTTTTTTCCCCACTTCAATAGAAAACTGTATAAAACCCAAATCTTCCTAAAAAGGAAATATATGTAACGTATGTTTTAAGTGATCCTCTGAGTAATTTGATTCACAAAAATGTATTATTTTTGAATACTTTATGTTATGCTACGAAATAACATTTTGATACTATTTAAAATCGTCTGAGTTGTAAATCATAAATTTAAAGTATTAAAAATTTCAATAGAAAACTGTGGAGAACCTGAACCTCCCCAAAATGGAAAAGTTTCGTGCAGAAAGGACATAGAGTTTGAAGATAGGCAAGTATCAAATCTTCGCCGAACTTGGCGAACAGATTTTCGAACGTGCTTCCTAACTGGGTATTTAAGGCGTAATGTAATCATGTTTTCCCGCCATCAGGTATTTGTGCGAAGCAGAGTGTCACCCAGGATATCAGTTTCCCAACACAGAGAGAACAGCAAATCACTCCTGTGATTTAAAAAGCGGAGAATGGAAGCCGAAACAGGAAATTCCAGACTGTGAACGTGAGTAATTTTGTTTTGTTTTCTCAACGTGAACAAACATTCGTTTCCAGCTGTCAGGAAACGAGGTGAAGCAGAGAGTTTTTTGGTCAGAGCTTTGGAGGGTGAAATGAAGAGTTCTCATTGGACGTCTCCAGGATCTTCCTGATGCTTCTCTGTTGGAGGCGGAGTCAATAGCTGTCTGAAAGCTGGTTTTCAATTGGCAGGTAGTGAGAGGAGGAAGAAAAGTGATTGGGTAGAGAGATAAGGTTCAGAATCAATGAGTTCTAAAACTAGGAAATCGAGCAAATCCAAAAGAAATTACTCATAGAAACGTAACCGATCGGAAAGGAATAACTAATGCGGAAATTCTGTAAATTTTTACTGGCGGCTGACAAAATTCCTTCAAACAACCCACATCGGAACGAACATTCGTCTATCGCGAATTGAGACAAAAAATTTACAGGGTGACAAAATTCATAAAGGCTGCCAAAGAGGCGGATCTAAAAGCAAAAATAGCTAGCTACAACAAGGGCGAAATATAGGTCCAAGGCTATTTCTATGCTGGACACGCATATTTTTACTTTTAGCCCCGCCTCTTCAACATGCTTTATGTATACTGTCAACGTACGGAGTTAAAAATTTAAATCACGTGAATAATGCAACATTTTACATTTATATGGGAAGTACGGTAAAAACTACCTAAATTTATGTATGCAAAATTGCAATAGAATTATAACAAGCATTTAAATAAAGTTTGAACGTGGTAAATGTTTTTTCTAATTCTACGTGGCCCAGGACGTCCTAGTGATTTAGCTCTTCGGAATTCGGCATAGAGATTGCTTTGCCTTAACCCTCAAATCGGCCCACAGATCATTATGACCGGCAGCGGTGGAACTAAGGGGTGCGGCAGGAGTGGGGAGAGGCGTGAACGCTTGGCTGGCTTTGACATCCTCAGTTAGTTCCTGGACATCAGGGAGAGAACATCAGGGTTTCACAAATGCTCGCCATTTGCCAGTAAGTTGCAATTTTGTGAAAGTTTGGGGGTCAAAATGACCGGTAGGTTTGATATTGCCACTGAGCAATAACAGGCCTACCGGTCCTGATAGGAATTTCAGTGTTCTGTGCGATTTTTAAAGTATCCCGTGAAGCCTTGACATTACTCTTCTCCACCTCAATCACTGGCAGGCTAATTTTTCGAGCAATTATATCTGAGAAACATTGTGCAATTCTTTTAAGAGCCCTACTGTCGTGGGGCACGACATATTAAAAGTTCGAAAAGAGCAGAAAAACGAATTAAGGCGAATAAACGGGGTGTAAAATAAAAGAATGAAATGGCGCCAACCGATACAAGGAACCGGATGAAGGATAAGGAATCGAAAAGAGCAGTTAAAAGACAGAACAACGAAGGGGCTACTTGTTGTATAGCCGAGGGGGCTACTTGTTGTATAGTCTAGAAAAAAGGGGATTGTTGGCAAAGAGGAAACGACCCCACACATTTGAGATGTTCTGGGAATACAAGATTCCTAGAAATGCAGGGGAGAGTCGAAGGCTGAATTATTTTAATGAGAAACGCCCCTCACTCGTAATGGTCAAGAAAAAAGATTTAGGGGGTTGAAATTAGCGAATGGAAATTGAAATGAGAGAAAAGATAGAACATGATTGATGAATGGAATGAAAGGGAGGAGCGTTGAGAAGAAGATAAAAAATAGAGAGAGTGAGAGTATTAATGAATCAGTTGATTTTGATCTTGGCGCTCAGACTCAGCATACTGCTATGAGATAAGCAGAAAGCGTAAGAGAGAATTTGAGGGTCTCCGTTAGATTGTGCCTAGATTCAACACATTGCCATGAAATAGTAGCCTCATAGGAGAGAAGTTTTCAAAAGAATATATGCGAGATTGCGCCCAGACTCAGCGCATCGCTATAATCCTGCAACCCAACGGTGAGAGGAAATAGATGGGTGCCCGAGTCAAAAAGATTGCCTGACCCCTGCAAGCCGACGATGAGAAAGAGATAGATGACATCGGAGCCGAAAAAAATTCCCTGACCTCTGCAAGCCAGCGAGGATAATTGACCGGAGGATAACCTGTCCTGCCTTTACAGCCCACTAATCGCCAGAAATCATCCCGCGCCGTCCAGCGAAATTTGATGAATGCGTCACCGGAGAGAATTGAATCCGAAAAAGATACCCCAATCGATGCTAGATGACATGCCGGCGAGTGTTCCCTATGCAGTCTACAAAAATGGAGGTTACCTTTAACTACCTATAGCCAAAAAGTCAGTAAATCCCAGAGTCATATAATATAGGCTAAAATTAGGAAATAATAAATTGCGTACTGAGAATGAAATCAAAAGTAAATGAATGAAATAATATAATTGAATAATCAATTGATAGGGAATGTTTTTACTTGATGTTAATAATTATCAGTAATATAATTTAATGTGTAATCATATATGTGTTTATGTTAATAAATCACTGTATTATTTAGAATTCAGAGTAATGGTATCATTGCCTACCACTATACTAAATCACGTCCCCAATTAAAACCCTATGACACCTACGATTTGATGATGTAGATACCGGATCAAAATAAATTAAATAAATTGAATAAATAAGTGTAGAGGATTTTTTCCCTCACTATTGATCACTAATATAAATCAAAAAACCCTGTGCACAATATCAACATGCAGTTCCATCATAATAACGCAAAAATAACAGCTTTTTAGGTTTGGGGGTGAATTTGACCGATAGTCCTGATAGTGGCAACAAATTCGTGGGCCGGTTTGAGGGATAATACCGACAAGTGCCACTGAAAGCTCTCGTGTCTAAGCTGGTTATGATCTCACTGAATCTGTAGGCTGAAAAGTCTGTCGGTAGGAATTTTGGGTGGAAGGAGGGTATGAGCCCGCCAGATGAAGTGTGCCCCTTGAAGTGTTCAGCAAAAATTGTGACGGCTCCGGACAAAATATCAGGCCCTGACTCTTGTGCTGTCTAATAGCCGTGAGGTAAACAAGAGTCGCATCTCTAAGCCCTGCAGCTTTCAATTTTCCAGGTGAGGATTTATCCGCTCAGGGAGCATTTGTAATAGCAACAACAATTATTCCCCCAAACAAAATGAATACTGCGTTGTCATTAGAATTCGGAGATCTAATTTGCAGAAAATGACATCCTTTCGGCGGCACCCTAATGAGACAGATTTTATGAAATCAGTTTTAGGAAACATGCTTCTTGAAAATTGTTTCACATGAGGTCGCACAACGAGTAAACTGTAGTTTTCAGTTTCTACGATGTCATCCGGGGGACGAGTATGTATTCAGGCCGTGATGGTGGCATTGAAATCAGGAAAGGAAACGAAAGTATTGGCTTCATCCACTTATAGGCGACATTAAACGCTTTACACGAAACTGCAGTTGCTTGAAACCGTACTTACATGTTTTGAAGAAACGATGATTATGGGACTTTCTGTAGTTCTAATTTTATGAAACTCAATGTGAACGTCTCTGTGTTTTTAGATAGGATAGTTTCGACAAATTTGAATTTCTCGTTTCATTAAACCAGTTTCCCCGGTGTGCGGGTCGGCCTTATTGTTTTTGTTATCTGCTGTCGAGGCAGTTGACATATGTGTCAGGTCTTCGCCGGGTACTCTCCATCAAGATTTTGTAAATGTTACGGTATAATTCCGTCTTTAACCGGAGAGTAGTCGCGTCTATTTTTAGAACGCAAGTATGTCGGAGTTACTTGATTATCGAAAACGGAGCCCATAGGGAAAAAATATTGACTGAATTTGAAAAGCTACATTTTACAGCAATTATTATTTAATTAATTTAATTTTATATTCAGTTGACATTTACATAAAATATTTTAATAACTCTAATTTTCGCAAAATATATTGAAATAATAAAAAATAATAAATATTTTGACTGAATTTATGACGATACAGTGAATTACTATTTAGAATAAATTTTTAATTCTAAATTTGTAATCGTGCGGGAATAAATTATTTTGAAAGACAGATCCGCAGTAATGTTGGTTTAGACAGTGCTCCGGCACTAGGAGCCAATTGAAGTTGAAAAGATACAGTTTACATCATTCATTTATGTAATTAAAATTAAATATTCAATTGGATTTTACAAAACCTGCTACTAATATTTCAGTTAATGTTTCTCTAATATTAGTTATTAAAATAATAAATACAGGAATAAAATTTTCTCTGAAATTTTAAATAAGCAGCAATAATTCAATTTGAATAAATTTTCCCTTGCAGATTGAAAAACATTATTCGGGAAAAATATTTTGCACAACTGAACAACCAAAAAAGCTGATTTTGTTAAACACTGGCACCAGGAACTCATTGAGTTTGAAAAAAAAGAGTTGCTATGGCGTTGTTAAAAAATGTATTTTCATTTACAGTAAAAAAAATTTAAAGTAGATAAATTTTAGAAAAATACTTATCCAATTCTTGGGATTACAGTTTAAAAATTAACTGTATTATCCAAAATAGAAGATTTTTATTTGTATAACTTTTAATCAACATTAGATAATTCGCAGTTTTTTGCACATTCTACACACAAATTATACTTATGTTCTATACAAACTACATTGTTGACAAAATTGTATTGTTTTTCGATTTTGCTTTGTTGTGCAAAAACAAGACCCATCAGTTTTTGGAGATCAAAAAACTTTTGGTAGGTGGTTCCTCACAAAATTCACAAAAACTTCCCTGCCGAGAAATTCGCAGAAACCGGGAAAGGTGAATGGGAAGCGGGGGGGGGATGAGCTAACGTAAGTGATTGCAAAGCGGTCGAATAGACTTATTTCAAGTTTAGAATGCAATAAAATACTGAGAAAGCACAGGAATGACTTGCAATTTTACACCACAAAAGAGCGAACAGTCAAGGTCAGCTACTCAGAATTTCTCCATTGTAACTTTAAGGGGAGAGGGGTTAGAGGAAGATTGCTGATTTCGGTGGCAAAAAGACCTACACGCGACTACTGCCGGGTTAAATGCAATGACCATTCAGTTTGGTTTTGATTCATTTTTTATTTAATATTTCATTAGTAAACTTTTAAGCGATACGTTCAGAATGTTAAGGCGATGAACCAAGTGACAAACCTCCTCGGACTCCAACAACAGAGAGATTAGCAATCAGTATTTTACTAATTACATGTTAGCGAGAGCATATTAACTCTTTTTTTCCATGCAAATGTCGATAAAGTTTCTAAACGAAGGTTTTAAAAGTTTGAATATTTTCTTGGTCAATTTTTTATAGGGCATTAGTTTACTGTAGTCTGCAGCTACAAGAGAAAATTTTTCCAATGATTGCGGGCTTGGATTTAAAGATTTTTTTCAATTGTACTCTGTAATAGAGAAAGAAAATACGAGGGTGGTTCAAAAAGTAAGGTAACAAGAGCTCTCATGGGTGCACTTTTTCCCTGATCGAAGGAAATTCCGTGTCTAGGTGCAACAGATGATCACAGCAATCAAATGTCACAGGTAGATAGAGCTATTAGTGCTGTAAAGCTCAGAAATTTGAGATAAAAGATGGAGGCGTTGACGGATACATGGTTAGCCATTGAAGAGCGAAGTGTAATAAGATTTTTGTGTTTAAAGAAATGCTCCCCAGCAGAAATTCATCATCAACTAGTGGAAGCTTACGGACAAAGTGTTATGTCAAGAAAGCAGGTGTGGTTTTGGTGGAATGAATTCCAGAAAGGAAGACCAGATGTGCGAGACGAGCACCGGTCAGGGTGGCCGACCACATCATTTGCTACAGCGTTTCCGATGGAACGTATTTGACCATCCTCCATACAGCCCGGATCTCGTACCAAGCGATTTCCATGTCTTCGTGCCATTGAAGAAGCACCTGGCAGGACGGCATTTCCAAACCAATGGCGAAGTTCAGTACGCCGTCGTTAAGTGGCTCAGCGACCAGAGCCCTGATTTCTTCAACGCCGGTTTCGATAAATTGGTTTACAGATGGGTCAAATGCTTTTATGCCCACGGAGGCTATGTTGAAAAACAATCTGTACCAAATGCCTCGCTATGTCTGTGTATCTCTTGGATTTCGTGCATAAACTTTTTGGTTAAAAGACTTGTTACCTTACTTTTTGAACCACCCTCGTATTTACTCCAGTATCTTATTCAATTTAAAAACTGAAAGGGGACGTTAAAGTTTGTTAATGGGAACTGAAATAGAGTATACCACATTTCCCCCATTCGCGAATAATTCAAATTTAAAAATATTATTTGCATTTTATTTAGAGATAGGAAAAGATACCCGAGTAAAATGTTTCAATGGAGGGAAATTAAAAAAAAAGTTTCAAAATCCAAGTTGACAATTACTGAAAGAGTTTTCTCCATAGGTTAGCATTGAGCTGAATGAATCCGGTATATCTGCTACCAAGTAGCCTTAGTAGTAAAGTGTTTAGAAACTGAGCTAATCGATCTCTTTATCCCTTCCAGCAAAACCTCAAGGTTGCGTTCCCGAATGGACTGAATATTTCAATACTGATCACCCCGACAGCAGTGTCATCGGAGACAATGAAAGCTTGGGTAGAATAAGAGAGAATCACGACGTCTGCACAGGACGAAGAATAAAAGACATTGAGTGCAAAGCCATAGTAGATGGAAATCTTGTTGATTATAAAGAATTGGATACGGTTGGACTGAAGTGCTCAAAGTACACCGGATTTACCTGCTACAGGCATCTACGGCAGATGAGATGCGAAGATTACGCAGTGAGATTCCTTTGTGATTGTGGTAAGGAAAGGTTTTATCCCAAAATTTAGTATATCTGCATAAATACATTTTCAACTAAACTGGATTATCAAAACTGCTCAGCATGAGTCCCATGTCATTCGCTTAACGAGTATTCAGCACTCTTTGTGCAGACAAATTTCTATATTGAACACGGAGATTTGATTATCTTTATGTGTAATCTTTAAACAGGGTCTTTGAAATTTAGTATATCCGTTCTGCTTACTTTAGTGTGTTGCTTTTTTCAGTCCTTGATGAAAAGCACTCTTCTTTGCGATTTTTTTGATTTGTTAATTCTTCGCAAATAAAAAGCAAGCGTCATCAATATGCTTGAACATAATATACTAGAATCTATACCCATGGTTCTTGACGGAATACATTACTACCTTCAACTATGCAATTTTAATTTAAATTGCAAGTGTAGTATAAATTAAGAGTAATAAAATAGCAGTACAGTTAACTTTAACGTTGTCCTTCCTAATTGGAGTTCATCCGATAATTTAAGGTCAGCGGTCCTATAAAAAATATGGGATTCAGTATTTTTTTATCGGGGATAGGTGGTATTTTTATCCCTATTTTAACACCAAGAAAAGTTGAATAGAAAAAACTTTCTTGTTCAGCACCTGAGGTATTAGAAAAACCACAAGGCGAAATTGCAGCTGGGTAGGCCTTTTGGTTAAACTGATACAACGATCAGTCAGTTACTTATTTTCTAAGTGGCGGGATAGGGATTAAGCTTTTTAAAACTTTTTGAATTTGAAAGTTATCAAAAAAAATCTTTTAGTAAGCACCTTGGTTGTAAGGGAAACCACCATACGAATTTTCAGCTTCTCTTGACTTACGGTTCCAGAGATACAGAGATCATTAGATCATTCAGTGGGTTAGTGGGGGGGTTATTCACTTTATATATATATATTATATATGTATATATATATATATATATATATATATATATATATATATATATATGCAAGTGTATGTATATATTATATGTGTATATATACACATATATATATATATATATATATATATATATATATATATATATATATATTAGGGTACTCCCATAATAAACCAAACAACAAAAACTGAGTTGTATAAGAGAGAATGTCCTTAGGAAAAGTGCCTCCCGTCTTAGAAACATATTTTGCTCAGTAAGGATTTGAAAAAATCGAAAAATCTGTACTTCGTAAGCGATACCAGGTGCCTGATGGGTGATGAACAATTAAAAATAACCATTATGACCATTTGTATGTGTTCCTATATTACCGGTTTCGAAAGAAATCATACGTTTACGGCATGTTTAATTCAGAAATATGGTACGATCATATTAATGTACATATCTATCTGGTAAAAAAAATACAATATTGCAGGGGGAGGGGAAAGGAACATGCTTGGATATGTTTTGATGGCGGTAAACCAGACAAATATTGTTATAAAATAAGTTTTTGGACTGGAAGCTGAGAGGTAAATTCTAGAATTAATGAACAGTAATAAAATCTGAATCTTGAATTATTAACAACAGTAATAGATCTTATTAAATTGTTAGGAATTCATTGTTCATTTAGTATCAAAATGAATATTATACTAAAATATTGATGGCCTATAAATATAGTGTAATCTACGGAATCATGGGTGACAGAGAAACTCATACATATTTTATTTGTCACCAATTAAAGAACAACAAAAAAGAAGGCTCACAGTAACACCTTAATTGAAAGAATCTCACAATAATCGCAATAATATTTATACAGTGAAATGATTTAAAATGGCCTTTAATTTAGTAATTCATGTAAATATTTATTATAATAATAATTCATAAAAAGTTTTACATAGTGATGCCTGAGACATCCTTGAGTATACCATTTTTATCCTAACAGGCGGGACTCAGAAACCAACCTCTCTGCCTCTGCAGATGTGCCCAGAAGTTCCTTCCCATATCAAGAATATGTGTCCAGCCTCATGCCCTCGTGGCTTCGCTTGCGATGGATCTATTTGTGTCCCAAATGACGATTGCCCATGCTTCAGATCTGACTTGGGTTTCAAAGTAAGGCTACATACTTTATGTAAGAAGTTTAAAGTATAGTGATTCAAAAGTCAGTTAGCATTTTAAAAAGCCTTGTTACAGGGATTAATTAACGTAGGGTAATGCGGGAAGTACAGATGGTAAAATGTCTTGTTTTATTTCAGACAATCAAGAAAATTTACGTGATTAATTAGAATTATTTCCACCAGATGGAGATCCATTTGTAACCAAAGACAATGTTCCTCTTAATAAATAATGTTCAATATGGCAAACACCATTCTCGAGAAATACCTACTATGATATTATTAATAGCACTAAGCAGCATTTCTGTGGCTATCATAAAGACGTACATTCAGAAAAAACTCTTTCAATGTTCTTAGTGGCTTTAGCCGATCGCTGAAGACCTGGTAATTTAGGTAGACCCACAAACAACATCAGCCAGTGACAGTTTATGAATTTCCAGAATGAAAAACGGTTCTACAAGGAATGACGAGGTGAAACTACCATGACTTTAGTTTGATGCAATTGAGTTTTGGCGTAAGCCGTTGGAATTTCGGTTGCTCAGTTCTGACGTTGAGTGAAAGCAGAAGCGCTGAGACTATCATTCCAAATCACGTTTGACAGACAATTTGATGCCTTTATCGCAAATTCGTGCTGTATGGGAAAATCGGGAACTTTAAGTTCATGGAGGTACTGAATGAATTAATTACTGGTTTCAACCTCGTACATATTATTCCTACGAAGAAAATTATTTTACGATTGAATGATTGAACGTTAAATCGTTTTACGTCTATTTCTCTGGAAAATAAACTTTTAAAGTTTAGAAGGTGGTCGTTATACATCTAGAGGTATAAACGTACCTGAATTATGGGGACTTACCCCATATTTTTTATGGGGCTAGCTTCACGAGCTTTCACAGAATTGGCCTTCTTTGAAATATGATTGAAAAGAAAAGATACAACCTTTGTGCTCCAGAAAAAAACAGGAAAACCAACGTAAATAAAGCTCAAATAGCAATAAGATGCAATTATTTTGCATACGGCCATTTCGAAGCTACAAAGGTGCTTCTTCATCAGTGCATAGTATGCAAAATAATTGCCTCTTATTGCTATTTGTGCTTTATTTACGTTGGTTTTCCTGTGAAATATCATTGTTTAAACTCAGGTTTGGACGTTTTTCTGATGCCCCCTCATATGGAGCGAAAATGGCTCACCAGTATGGTGAGTGTTGGAAAAAAGTAACAGATTCTGGTTATACGTTAAATGAATTTAAAACCTTTACATTTAATTATATGGCACATATATTTAACAATAAACTGTAACTGATAAATATCCATTCCTTCCAGCCATCAAAAGCTGTGTGGACAACCGAAAACTGTGAACGCTGCGAATGTACGACTGGAGGACACTTAAGATGTGGACCTATGAAATGCCCAGATTGTGCACCTGTAGGTATTTTTCGAAAACCATACTTGAAAATTAGTTTGCGTGTGCAGGTAGGGGCGTGAGTGCGTTAGGTTCAAAATTTTAGTTGTGAAAACACATCGTAGTTTTGTAGTCGGTTGGGCCAATGTGGTCCAAGCTTGAATAAAACACGAACTTCATATATCTAAGAACTCATTTATTAAGCCTTTCTGGGAGAGAGATATGAGGTTTTGCCCTACAGAAGATATCCCCAATGTCTATCCTCAGAGTGTTAATGCAAAAAGGCTATTATACGTCACCTAACAACCCGACATTCTTGAAATGGAACTTTCCTTGTGATCAGGATTGTGATTATTCATCAAATTTTGTATTCTATAAGATCATGTAACTGCGTTGCACTGTAGTCTAAGCTGCAAGCTGGCTACTTTTCTCACGGTCATGTTTAGCTCAACTCGGAGCGAGTCCGAGGGTAGTTATGAATATTATAGAAAGTTTAGCTGGGGATTATTAAAATTAAAATTTTATTGGTCAAATTAAGTTGTGGATAGTTATAGGAACTAAGTTATAGAAATGCCCAATATTTTTTTGGTAATTTTTGTTTAGTTTTGTCTATTGCTGTGTAGACGTGTGGATATCCTCAAGACGTTAGCTACCTTATTCGAAAACAAAAATTCTTATCCCAGATTTCGTCTAATTTTTGACATTGTTCCTCAATTCTTTAACATCCCACTTTTATGTACAGGTGGTTATCAAAATAATGGAAACAGTAAGAAACATCATGAAAACCTTTATTAATACGGGAAGGATCACTTTTGCCATGTAATACCACCTGATTCACCTTGGAATTGGATTATACAAGACATAAATAGTGGTTAAGAATATATTATACCATTTTTCAGGGGAAAATCGTGAAAGTTCCTGTAGAGATGCTGTGGTGGATATCGATACCTTTATCTATCCGCTTATAAAGATCACAGTGGTTGGATCATTTATAGTCGGGGTATTGTACAGGACAAGATATTTGATTTATTTTTCATGCTCTTCAAACCAATACGTTATAGATTTAGCAGATAGATTTTTTTTATTTATTGCAGTTATAAACAGCAGATATATTTTGTAGTTTATATCGTATAATATTATGCAATCTAGTCTACGACCAATTTCTAATGTATTACCATATATATAGAAAATATAGACAAAATATTCACAGAGAATAAAATAGCAACCCAGAACTCGATAGTTTCGGGTTTTAGAACCAATATCCATAAATTAACTTAAATTAAAATAAGTTAAAAAGAAATGTGTTTTTTATTAATGCAAGAAGCAAAATTTCTTTACATTAGAAATACAGTTTTCCCCTTAATATTTAGGGCAAATGTTTTGTAGTTCACATATTATTCAACCCCGGGTAATAACCAGATATCCGGTTCTGGAAAAAAAATTTTGAAAACCGAAACACGGACCTGTACCGAAGTCTGCAATCTCTAGTAGTAACTGTACCATAAAATGCCATAAAGACCTAATGTTAAGTTTTCATGTCGCGGCAGCTTACGTTTTCTTGTGTTTCAGGGTGAGAAATCCGTGATGGGAGCTAACTGCAGCTGCACTTGCGTTGCTTGTCCTGCAGGATCTGTGCTGTGCCCATCAAGTGGAGAATGCGTGAGGGAAGAATTGTTGTGTAGCGGTGATACTGAATGCCCAGGCGTCGAAATTAGTTGCCCGACAGGTAATGAGTAATTTAAAATAAACATTATCAACATTCATGTGCATTCCTAAGTTTTCGGCTTGAAAAGAAATCATACTTTTAAGGCACATTTATTTGAGAAAAACAACAACAGATGGCAAATATTTCTCTATGGGATTCAAAAGAGGGGGAAACGAAAAGAAAACTTTGGATATGTTTTAAGATGGTAATCTGGTCAACATAGTGTCATTGGAGGCATTTTTTGGCCGAAAGCTGCGAGGGCACTTCTAGAAATAATAAAACATAAAGAAATCTGAATCTGGAACTGTGAATAACACGAATAGATTGAATTTTTTTATTAAACAATCTGAAATTTACAGTTCATTTGGTAGCTATATTAAAGTTATATAAAAATCTTTATAAGCTAAATAGTGTGTGAACTGCAGACTAAGAACTCTAATATGGAGTTTGTTAACTCTAATATTGAGGGCGCACGCATACGGTAATACTTTTACTTGTAAATAGAGATAAAGTTTCTAAACAAACTTTTAAAAAGTTTGAATTTTTTCATGCTCAATTTTTATAGGTTATTTATTTATTGCTGTCTGTACGTTTCACAAATAAGTTTGCAAACGTATTTTTCAGAATACGTATTTCTAAACACGTTCGCAAAAAAAGGGTTTTTCAACTCGTTCACTAAAACATTTTTTTCTATCTTCTTGTCAAAAATGTGTTCCTTAATGGATTAACAAACATTTATTTATTGTTACACATGCACTGTCTATGAGTCACTTGTAAAGCAAAATAAGTGTTACGTCTGAAATAGTAAAGTTTTTGAAGCCCAAATAACGCACTCCAGTGAATGTGTCAATAATTGCTGAATATCTGATAGAAAGATATTAATTGCATTACGTAAATAGGGTTCCTATTAAATTATGCTTCATTGATATTATACTATTTTTAGTTTTTTTTTTTTTTTTTTTTGCCAATGCGGAGGCACTTGTAATGAAACATTGGCCTATACTACACCGCAATTTTACTGCCCATTTTATTATGGGGTCACCATATAGGCGGACAGCATTACCCCCTATGAAGGGACGACACGAACAGAAGCATTTCTCGTGGCGCCACGCCGGGTTTCGATCTGAGCACCCTCAGCACCGTAAACCAGCGCGCTGTACCACAGGGCCGCCACAAGCCCCTATTTTTAGTTTTATGCAACTCATTTTGTCAAAATGAAGGTAAATGTATAATAAGAAACTTTTGCACCTGTACGCCTAAATTTAGCGGAGAAGTATGTCAGCGTGGTCCTATTTTTAATAAATTGGAGATATAATTCTCTAAAGCACATATAGTATTTGGATTAGGGAATTTATTTTGAAAGCATGTTTAATGCAATTTGAAGAGCTCATTAAAATAAATGTAGCGCATGTAAGAACCTTTACTCAAAAGTTTTGTAGCAAAGAAGGAATAACGATTTCCGATTCTTGGACTATAAATGACAGAAACGGATTAAAAGATTCAATTGAATAATATCAAAATAAACCTGAATTTCGATGCAAAATCGAAAGTTATTTGATTTCTCCATAATTTAATGGGTTTGCTGGCCGCATTGTTTAGTGCTTATATTGTCTCAAGCTGTCACCAACAGGGGTGTGGTTTGGATCCCGGATAAGCAATGGACGTACCTGTGCTGTCTTGTCCTGTCAGTGTTGGCTCACCTACAGTGTCCTCTCATATTAAAGTAGTCGACAATTGCGCAGTGTGAGGACAAACAGACCCTGCCGCGTTGGGAAGTGCTTAAAATGCAAAGGCTTTCGGGCGGTATAGTTTGATAATCTGAAAGTTGCCAGGTAGTATCCATACAGGATTCTTTCCGCTTAATTTTTACCTAACGAGAAAACTTTCCCAATGACTGTCGAATTGAATTTTTTTTTCAGTTGTACTCCATAATAGAGAAAGAATTTTTTTTCTCGGGAATATTACTTAATTTAGAAATAACTCTAAAAAAATCAAATTACAAAAAGAAGACACTGACAATCGAAAAAGTTAACACAAATTTGTAATTAGAGCAGCTGCAACATAAATGCAAGATTCTGTCGCAGCAATAGATATCGAAGTATAAAACACACAAACCAAAAGAACCAAAAATAAACCAAATATAACGAGGCAATCGATCGGTCATCTTCATCAGGAAGCCAACTGATGAAGATACAGGTCTATTGTCTCGTTATTTTTGGCGTATTTTGGTTCTTTTGGTTTGTGTATTTTACACTTTGATTTCTAATATTTATTTAGAAATTTTACCTGTTAAAGGAATTTAATGAAATTTAAAACACTGTATAACACATTTTTCGTCCGAATGATTAAAACTTTTTGAGTTTCTTTTCAAGATTGGAAAAGGTACCGGATAAAACATTCTTACGGAGGACAATTTGAAGAAGAAATCTGTAAATCTAGGTCGAGAATCACTGGAAGAATTTTCTCCGTAGGTTAGCATCGAGTTCAGTGAATCCGGTACATCTGCTACCCAGGAGCCTTAATAGTAAAATTTTAGGAAACTGATCTAAGCTATTTCTTTATTCTTGCTAGCAAAACCTCAAGGTTGCGTTCCTGAATGGACTGCATATTTCAATATTGATCATCCAAATAGCAGTGACATCGGAGACAATGAAAGATTGAATAGATTAAGAAAGCGTCACGACGTCTGCACCGGACAAACTATAAAAGATATAGAGTGCAAAGCCCTGGTGGATGGTAAGCTTGTTGACTATAAAGAACTGGATACGGTTGGAGTGAAGTGCTCAAAGTATACTGGATTCACATGCCACAGAAATGTAAGACGGAGGGAATGCGAAGATTACGCAGTGAGATACCTTTGTAATTGTGGTAAGGAGAAGGTTTATGTCGAAATTAAGTATCTCTGCTTGAAACATTTTCACCATAAAATGGATTTTATAAACTGCATAGCATGAATCCCATGTCCCTCTCTTAAAATGTAATCAGCACTCTCTGGTGCAAACAGATTTCTTAAAGACACGGATGTTTACTAATCTTTATGCGTAGTGTTTAAGCAGGGATCCTTAAAATTAGTATATCTGCTCTGTTTGCATTAATAGGTCGCTTTTTTAATTCCTTTATGCAAAGCACTCTGTTTTGCGATTTGTTGATTAGTATTACATATATATATATATATATATATATTAATATATATATATATATATATATATATATATATATATATATATACTAGCTGAAAACCCTCACTTCACTACGGAGTACATTCAAATTAAATACAAAGGTCAATGTATGCAATTAATGCCAAAAAAATAAATATATATTTATAATAAATACGACGATCAATGTATACAATTGATGTAAATATATATATATATACATGTATATATATATATATATATATATATATATATATATATATATATATATATATATATATATATATATATATATATATATATTTATAAAATAATCGTAACGGATATTTATTTTTTTGGATAATATCCAATCGTCTGCAGCATTAGAAAGAAAAAAAATTCTTTTTTGTCTATTTAGTTGTTATGCACGTGACGATAAATTTATTTAAAGTACCAGAAAAAAAATCACTTGATCAGCAATTAATAAATTAAATTCTAAAAATTATTCTTTAAAAATTCACCAAAAATCAGAAAATCGAGGTAAAGATTCCAAAAAGATTTCATTTTAAAGGAATTTTTATGATCTTTCTCGTGATGTAAATTTTATAACAAATTGTTATTAACTCAAATTATTATTTTAAATGCAAACTTAAAAAAAGTTACAAAAAGAGCTTAAAAATTTAATTTAAAAAATCTAAGAAGAATTTTTCAAAAATCTTTCTTAGTGCACCCCTACACCATAAGAAGAATCGCCATGCGAAATTTCAGCCCTGTAGGTTCAGTAGTTTGGTCTGTCCGTTGTATGTCAGTGAGTCAGTTACGGAACTGTTTTATATATATATATATATATATATATATATATATATATATATATATATATATATATATATATATATATATATATATATATATATATATATATATATATATATATATATATATATATATATATATATATATATATAAACTAAATACCAGTGCTTCGTGATGGAATACATTGCATCCATTTTGCAATTTGGTTAATTTAACTTAACAGAAAAATGTTGTCATTCCTCAGAATAGTTCACTGCATAATTTAATGGAAGTGATACGACATGAAATATGGGGTTAAATTTTTGTACTGGGGAGGGATTTATACCCCTATTTTACCATACACAAAGGATGAATGTTAAAAAAAAATTCTTCTTTAGCACCTGGAGCATTAGAATCTGCAAATATCTTTTGTGGTTACAAAGATACAGTCATCAGTCAGTTAGTGAATTTTAACGTAGAATTACGTTCCTCTATAACGGTCCCCCGGAAAGGAAAATTTCAGACGCTTAAACCGTCCGTCCATCCGTCCTCGCGAGATATAATTTTGGCAGCGCGCCAAACCCAGTCTATCGCTTGGACAAGTTAATCAGAAAAGTACCAAGATGCGTCAAAATTTTGACATACATATATGTATATATATATATATACATACGTCATGTATATAGATACACATATACATACAATAGAGGTAAGCAACGATAAGTAATCCTACGTTAATAACCCGTGGTAGTTTCGTTAGAAGAAACTACCTGAATATTTTTTTTTTTTGGGGTGGGTGGGGAGGTGGCTGGGAGATGCTGGGATTAAAACTATTAAACTCTATTAAATATTTAATTTATTAAAAATATTTCTTTTTTAAGAACATAGGGCTTAAAAGGTACCACCATACAAAATTTTAACTTTCTAGGATACAGCGATTAGTCAGTGGTACACACACACAGAAACACATATTTGTATATACAGTAAAACCTCACTTATTCGGACTAACTGGAACCGTAGGTAATCCTGATAATCAGGGTAATATGGGTAATAAGCAAAACAAAATCCTTCACTAAGCAGACTTACCGTTTATTACCATAAAAAACAACGTTTTGTAACAAAATTACATAGTATTGTTTCTAAGACATTAAAAAAATATAAAAATAACTGTTCACATCATTTCTTAACAACGATTTGGTAAGTCTAGTAAATTTTCTTAAACTGAACAAAAAGCCTTTTATAACCATAATTTATTATACAATCTATGCAGGAACTGTACATTGAATCAAGCTAAAAAGCGAATATTTGGCGTACTTGTAGTAACGTTCTTGCTATCATAGTTAAAAAATTATTATCTAATGTGAACATTAAATAAAAATGTCTACAAATATGATCCGGATGAACGAGGTTTTACTGCACTTCTCCTCGTAGGAATCAATGTTAGATTTCTTATAGGGTGCTCCCATAATAAAAGGGCTAACAGAAATTGAGTTGGATGGGAGAGAATGCCCTTAGAGAAATGGTCACCGCCTTGGAAACCAATTTTGAGTAGTATAAGGACTATTGAGAAGCGTAAAAATCTTTACTTTTTTAACCGATATGATGTGCTCGACTGGTAATGAACAATTCAAAATAAACATTATCACCATTTATTTGCATTATCACCATTATCACCATTATATTAACACCATTTATATTTCTATACTACCTAAAAACCCGCACTTCGCTACGGAGTACATTCGAATTAAATACAACGGTCAATGTATGCAATTAATGCCAAAAGTATGTATAAATATATTTATAATAAATACAACGGTCAACGTATGCAATTGATGTAAAAAAAAACGAAAAAATATATTTATAAAAAAAATCGTAACGGATATTTTTATAGACAAAATAATGTAGAAGAAAATGTTCAAATGAAATCTAATAGAACATACTAAAGAATATAGTAGAGTTAATATAGTACAGTTTGTGGAACATATCTTTTACTGTATTTAAAAATTTTTTTGGATAATGTCCAATCGTCTGCCGCATTAGCAAGAAATTTTTTTTGTCTATTTCGCTATCATGCACGTGACGATAAATTAATTTAAAGTACCAGAAAAAGAAATCACGTGACCAGAATTTAATAAATTAAATTCTAAAAATTAATCTTTAAAAATTCACCAAAAATCAGAAAATGGAGGTAAAGATTCGAAAAAGATTTCATTTTACAGGAATTTTTATGATCTTTCTCGAGATATAAATTTTATAACCCTCAAATTATTTTTTTAAATGCAAACTTAAAAAAGTTACTAAAACAGCTTAAAAATTTAATTTAAAAAAAAATCTAAGAATTTTTCAAAAATCTTTCTTAGTGCACTCCTACACTGTCAGAAGAATCGCCATGCAAAATTTCAGCCCTTTAGGTCCAGCGGTTTGGTCTGTGCGTTGCATGTCAGTCAGTCAATCAGTGAGTCAGTCAGTCAGTCAGTTACGGAATTGTTTTATATATATACAGATTATTAGCTTCGAAAGGAATCATACGCTTACGGCCCAGAAAGTTGATGAGTTTTTGAAAAGTGGAGATAACTCCTTTTCAAAATGGCCGATTCTATTTCAAAATGTAAGCAATGCACAAATATTGTAGTTAAAATGAATAACTACAATTTTTAATTGGGTTAATTAAGAAGGATTACGAGTAGATTTTAAAGTTGTTCATGTTACCTTATATTACAAGGTTGAGGGCCACCTTCTGAAAATCCACAACAATATCGACTGCATCGGGCATTTGTGAGCTATGAGAAGAAACAGTCACAGAGTCAGTTAATGCTCCCAGGCCTGATGAAAACCTCCTAATTCATTAGATCTAAATTAGCGACTATTATTAATTTTTACTGGTGAATTGAAGTTTTTTTGGTGTACTCTATGTATGTAAAGTTTCATGTCAGTACGTTTGAATAAATTAAAGTGACATTTTCTTTTTTAAAAGAAATATGCAATCCATCCTGTCTAAATGGAGGCAAATGTGTTAGAGGAAACAAGTGCTCCTGTGCCATAGCTTTTGAAGGAGACAGGTGTGAAAATGGTAATCTATTTTTCTATATTTTCCATTAATGACACACAGATGTTAACCTTTGAACTCAAAAGCGGGTGCTTTTTGTATCCAATACAGTAACAAATTAATCAAGGCATTGAAAATACTCAGGTTGCCCTTGTGCTTCTAAGATTCTTAGTAATTTAATGGAATGCTTTTAAAAGAACTAACATTTTGTCTTACCTGAATATCAAAAACGCTTCCTTTTAATGAATCTAACAGCATACATTACTAGATTTAACAAATACTTTACGAAGGCATCTAAATTAAAAAATTTGCTTCAAATGACGCAAGAAAATGGTCGCTTTAACATTTGCGAAACATACACCAGTGGATTATAATGCCCACCATTGTTTGTAAACAACACCAAAAATATACACTGAGTGGCCACTTTATTATGACCACCTAGCAATGTTATGGAAATCAGCTATGGCATCCAGCTGTTGCTGCTAGAGGATGAGATGGGTATTGAAATTATTTCTGGTTGATTGACAATTGCAAAGACAATTGAATTGTATAAATCCTATTTCCGAAATTGAATTTTTCAGCTTTTAAATATCAATGATAGAATAGTGCATGATTATTTTGTTCATTATAAAGTATGCTGTTGTATATCTACAGGATAATTTCCCCGGTGGGAAATTTGTTTATGAACCTTCTTTAGCAATAAGATAAATATATTTTTTAAATTTCTGGTATGAAATTTTCATCATAATATCTCTTATAAGCTTGCCAGATTTAAACACGTCAATGATTAAAGTCCACTTGAAATCCTCTTTTACTTTTTTTACACCACTTAACTTTCTACTTCGTTCATTTTCTCAGTCACTGACAGATTAAGCATTAAAACTGCATTTCCTAGCGCGTTAAATTAGTGTCTTCCAATTTATTGCATTCTAACAAGTTAAATTTTAATCTCAAATAATGCTATTCTTTGTGAAAGTAAACATTTTTAATATTTTAAATCTTTATGATGAAATAAGACTAAGCATGCGCCAAAATGATTCATTGTATATAAATTTTTTAATTGTTAATATCGACATTCTTTACAGCAAAATGCAATCCACCTTGTCAAAATGGAGGAAAATGTATGGTTGGAGGCATCTGCAACTGCCCGATTAAGTTCGCAGGAGAAAGATGTCAATATGGTAATAATTATCCCTCATTTTCCCTTCTCCGTATATAAACTGGTGCCTATATAAAGCTACACACTGACAAAAAAATGCAGTATTTTAAAACTCTTTTCATCAGAATTATACTCAGCGAGTAAATAACCCTTCAGTATCTAATTTCATAATCAGGAATCAGTTATAATTACATATCATATATAAGTGATGAAGAATAGATGACATAGAACGGAAAATGAGCGGAAAAGGAGATTTGAATTTAAAAAAAATAAGTGATTGTAAAATAGATTATTACGAAATTGACTGAATGCGTGATCACTTCTCATCCCGACTCTATGACGGTGGTATTTCCTATCCTTTATTTAAGTAAACTTCGATGCAATGAGCTCCCCCAAATTAATTTTCAAGTCTGTCAGTTATCCTCGGAAGAGGTTGCCGGATTGCAATAGCTGTTCCTAATGCGTCTCAAAGATTTACTGAACGTTTTCATCTATTTGACTAGCGTTCTTTTAATATATCAGCTTTTGTAGTACTGTTCAATTGGTGCAACTCTATTGAAGTAGTATTATAATCCATGAAAATATCAGAGACAAATACCCCAGATATAGATTTCTTCCTTCCGGATATAAACAATGCGACAAGCATTTGTTTATATCCGAATTCAGTAAAAACTTTGCGAGAAGTTGCTTTTATGCCGAATTCTGCGAATAATTTCTCAGTGTTACTCAAGTTCCTTGTTGAGCTAATATGTTCAGCACGGTCACTCTTGAGATGTGAGATGAGTAGAAATCATTAACTTCCTTCTTTCTTGGCCGTAAAATCATGTGTACACTGTTTGTGTTTGATCTAAATGATCAAGTAAAATCTGAAAGTTCTCAAGGGAGAATTCGGAATTCTAAACTTTGGTGAAACCATTTTAAAGGAGGATGCATTTCTAAAGTTGATGAGGAAATATCTAAAGTGAAGCGCACCTTTCGAACACCATTAAACTTATGAAAAAGCGTCTGCCATAATTTTCTCTGCATAATCTACGGATTACACCGTTAAAAAAACTTGTGAATTTCTTTATGAGTAGTAGAATCCGCCGCTATGATTCTTTTTTAAATTTGAAAACGTGTTGTGACTAAAGTGGGAAAAAAATCCATCATTATCTACAGCATGATGTACTGTGTTTATCACCTTACATACCCTTATTGTTGCCTGCAACACAAATGGGGTCTGGAATTTTGAACCGGCATGTTTGAGCACAAGAAATCGATGCTAAGAAAACTGTACGTTGAAATATTAAGGATCCATATATTTCACTACAGCATGACGTACTGTGTTTATCACCTTACATACCCTTATTGTTGCTTGTCCATTTCGTTGGCTGCAACACATATAGGGTCGGTGTTTTGAACCCGCGTGTTTCAGCACAAGAAATTGATGCTAAGAAAACAGTACGTTGACATTTTAAGGAGACTAAAAAAAAGAGGTTTGCTAAAAAAGAACGATAGATTACTAATAAACAATAAGTTGTCATACTCTTTTTGTTTAAATTTCAAGTGTGTTTAAATGCAGAAACCCTGACAAAGCACGAAGTCAATTCCAGTTTTGCTTCTGCAATTGTCTGCGGAAAGAGGAATATTTCTTTTCTTTTAGATAAAAAATTAACAACTCGATGTTTAGACGTATTCAAAATTTGAAGCGAAAAATCTGAATCACTGTCTTCTTATTAAAAAGAAATACATTAAATTTAGTATCACTTAACTAAATTTTAATTGTTAATTTTTCTGTTAATTACAGGTATTGACTTTGTAAATGTAGGGCCTCCAAACTCTATTTTTCAAAAATTTTGGAGCAAAGAAGGAATAACGAATCCAAATTCTTGGACTATAAATGACATGGTCGGATTAAAAGATTCAATAAAATAATATAGAAATAAACCTGAGTTTCGGTGCCATATCGAAAATTGTTTGATTTCTTCCTAATTACCATGTTTTTATTAACTCACTTTCTTGTTTGTTTGTGTGTTTGTCATGTACAAATCTTGCACTCGATTTTTAACTAACTTCCTGACTAGCTAGACATTTCAAACTATTAGAATAGCTCAGAACACGATGACAATGCATTATTTTAATACTTTTAGCAGAATTCTTTAAGAAGAATTGAATTCATTTTAAGTTAATTTTGTTTTGTAGACAGGTCCAGCCATCTATCAGTCGGGACGGGAACGAAAAGTTAATAGCAAGTTAACTTCCAATTAACTTTATTTTCATTTAAGCTGATGGGTTAATTCATCAAAAAATTTTTAAAAAGAATTTATTAATACATAGAGTTGTCAAGTTTATATGATTCAACAGAAAATTTAAAAACATGATATATAATAAGTTCTTTTTATCTTGTAATTATTTTATGGATTTGCTGGCGGCATTGTTTAACGTCTCGAGTTTCCATTAAGTGGGCTCTGGTGTTGATAAGCCATGGACGTACTTCTGCTGTCCAATCAGAGTTGGCTCACCTGCAGTGTCGGTGCAGAATAAAAGAGACTTGCCGCGTTGGGAGGTGATTAATATCTCAAAGGTTTTTGGTAACATAGTTTGATCTGAAGGTTACAGGGAAGTAGCTATATTAGATTCTTTCAGTTCCATTTTAACCTATCGAGAAAACTTTTCGAATGACTTGGATTAAAAGAATTTTTGTCTCAATTGTACTCCGTAATAGAGAGAAATTTATTTCTCGGGAGTCGTATTCAGTTTAGAAATTCCATCCGTTAATGAAATTATTTGCTTTTAAACAACATTACACCCCATTTAAACCTGAATAATTCAAATAAAAAATATTAATTGCGTTTCTTTCAAAAGATAGAAAAAAATATACCAGAGTAAAAATTTCGTGCGGAGTACAATTTGAAAAATCTTTAAATTCAAATGACTCTGGAAGAATTTTCTTCGTTATCTTTTTACTGAGCGGAGGAAATCCAATACATCTGCTACCCAACAGCCTTAACAATAAAATTTCTGGATACTGAGCTAATCGATCTTTTCATCCTTGATAGTAAAATCTGAAGGTTGCGTTCCTCAATGGACTGCATATTTCAATACTGATCACCCCGACAGAAGTGTCATTGGAGACTATGAAAGCTTGGATAGAATAAGAGAGCGTCACGATGTCTGCACCGGACGAACTATAAGAGACATAGAGTGCAAAGCCATAGTAGATGGTAAGCTTGTTGATTATAAAGAACTGGATACGCTTGGACTGAAGTGCTCAAAGTACACTGGATTCACATGCAACAGACATGTAAGACAGAGGGAATGCGAAGATTACACAGTGAGATTCCTTTGTAATTGTGGTAAGGAGAAGGTTTATATCGAAATTAAGTATCTCTGCTTGAAGCATTTTTTCCATAAAATGGATTTTATGATATATATATATATATATATTTATATACAGTGTTAGATTTCTAGAAATAGAAGTGCCGGAACGGTAACCTTCAGGGGGTGTGGGGGTTATTCCAAATTATTGATAAAGAGAAGTACCAAAAGAGAGGTACCGGAACGCCGTTCCGGCGCGTTCCGCCTCAAATCTAGCCCTGTATATATATATATATATATATATATATATATATATATATATATATATATATATATATATATATATATATTTATATATATATATATATATATATATATATATATATATTTATATATATATATATATATATATATATATATATATTTATATATATATATATATATATATATATATATATATATATATATATATATAAGTCTGTCCAAAAAGAAATCGAACTTTTAAAATAACTCAATGATTGATGAGAGTATCTTTTAATCAGACATGTCTCCTTCAAAATACTAGCCATGTGGTGACGAATGCCAAGGGCGCTGGCATCATTCGGTTCAAATCCTGAGGATTCGAGTCCCACTGTTGGCAAGGATGTTTGTAGCCGTTCGGAATCGGCTTTAAACTGTAGGTCCCGGTTTAATGAGCCCTCGCGTAGCAAAAATTGACCGTAGCGCTCTAAACCAAACGAAACCAAAACCTTTAAAATACTCTCCTCGTCTATTTATACACCACTCTTAACGTGTCTTTCGTTGCTGGAATGCTTCCTGGAAATCCCTTTAATTGCGCATTTACACATTCGCGATTGTGCCACCTGCAAGACATTCGCGAGACATTAGTCACGCTCCTGCATCGACGCGAATGACCGTTCTCACATTCGCGCCTCTTGTTGTCGTGTGTGCTTGCATCAGCCAGTCGTCTGACATCTGGCGCCATTCGCCCCTCTGACTCGTGCCAGAAAACCGCTCCGGAAGCGAGCGCCGCGATTGGCGAGGAGAAACGGCGAGAACACCTTCCACACATTCGACCCCCGCAATTCGACTCGCCGCTATCGTGACTGTGTAAATGCGGCGTGAGGGATCGCACGCATGTCTCGCAGCGAATTTTCTTCGGTGTCTTCTATTGTTTGACATCACTGACCTTTCAAGGTGTATTCCAACTAGGGGAACAAAAAAAAGGCCATAGGTGCCAAGTCTGGAGAGTTGGGATGACAGTCACCTCTTGTTTGGTCAAAAATTCACGGATAAGGAGTGACGAGTGTGCAGGTGCATTATTATGGTCAAGCATCCAGTTGTTTCTCCAAACTTCCGGTCTCTTCCGTCGCACTGCTTCTATTAAACGCCTCATGACATCTGAGTAAGGGCTTGTTCACACAGTCCGGTAGCCGAATCATAAAAGGAAAGATAGCGCTGAGACGGAAATAAACCAATCATAGGCATTAAAAATTTCGTTGCTAATCGTTTAGAGTAGGGGTGGCCAACTTTTTATAGTCAACGATCGACTTTTTCATGAATTGTTTATTCGGCGATCGACTAGTTGCTATTTTCATAAAATGAGCATCTCTATATAACTATTATACTCTATAATTTTTCAAAAAATTATGGCTCGCGATCGACCAAAATCATGTCGAAGATCGACCGGCAACCTCTGGTTTAGAGGATTGTCATTGGTTAAGTATATTTCAACACTTTAACGCTTCCGTTATCGAACTCTTATGTGAACAGGCCCTTAGAGTGTGCGTTGATTGTTTGACCCCGTTTTACGAACTCATGATAAACGATTCCTTGCCAATCAAAAAAAGGTGATCAACATCACCTTTCACATTCAATTGACTCTGACGTGCTTTTTATAGTCTTGGCGACTATATTCTTACCCGCATCTTTTTTATCTCAATGTCATATCCATAAACTCGTGATGTCTAATGCATCCTTGCGTATATCATTATTATCCCAACAGGCGTGTCTCAGAAATCAACTTCTCCGCCGCTGCAGATGTGCCCAGAAGTTCCACCCCATATCAAGAACACCTGTCCAACATCTTGCCCCCGTGACTCCGCTTGCGATGGATCTATTTGTGTCCCAAATGACGATTGCCCGTGCTTCAGATCCGACTTGGGTTTCAAAGTAAGGCTACATACTTTATGTAAGAATTTTATAGCATATATTAGGCGATTCCAAAGTCATTAAGCATTTTAAAAAAGTCCTTGTTGCAGTGATTAATTAACGTATGGTAACGCGGGAAGTACAGACGACGATGATATAATGTTGGGTTTAGACCCGAAAGAATATTTATATGATTAATTACAAACGTTTCCATCAGACGGAGATCTATTTGTAACCAAAGACAATGTTTCTCATAATAAATGTTCAATATGGCGACCACCACTCGTGACAATACCTGGTATGATGTTATGGACAGCTCTACACAGCATCTATGTGGGTATCATAAAAAAATGCCGCCGGGTTAATTTTTTCAACGATTTTTAGGTAGCACCGCAATCAATAACAATCAGGGACAGTTGAATAAACAGAGCCAAGAATTTCTTCACACACACACACACCAAAAATAAAAAAAGTCCTATTACGAATAAGTGTGTGTGTACCACACCATTATTTTAGACTGTTGCAATGGAGTTTTGTTTTGTAAGTTGTAGGGTTTTGGGTTACTTATTTCTGCAGCTGGGAGTAAACGGAGACCGAATTGTGCGTCAGTCCAAAAGACATTTCACAGGAAGTTTGACGCCATTGACGCAAATGCGTGCCTTTCTGGAAAAGCAGGAGCTTTAAGTTCATGGAGACACTGAATGAAATACCTACTGGTTTTACCCTCGTACTTTTTTTCTAATGAAGAACATAATTTTTCGGTCAAATGATGGATAGTTTTATTATTGTACATCTATTTCTCTGGAAAATTAACTTTTAAAGCCTAGAAGGCGGACGTTACACATTAGGGTGGAGTGAAAAAGGCAAAAAAAATTTAATTTTAATATTATTCAACAAATGGTGCTGTTTAGCAAAAAAGACACTGCAAAAAAATCCCAGCGCAATCACTCATCGACTTCAGGTCCAACACAGGTGGTCAAAGAAAGAAACATTAGTGTCAAAAGTAAAAAAAATCAATTTCTTTTATTTAATGTTTATAATAGCTTTATTTTCTGACTCAAAATCAGTTCTAATTATAAAAAAGAAACTGGAAAACATTGTCGTTTCAAAAAATATCACTAACTTGCAATTTACTTTAATAAGTCTTCAATTTTGGATTTCACATGAGGGCCAAAATAATTATCTTTGGTGTCAAACTTTGGAAGTTCCTTTCGTGACTTGATTCCACTGCGAATGTATCCATCCCTGGCTTCTGCTCCACATGTTACCAATGATGCTTGTGTTACCAGTCGCATACACCTCTCTAGTGCTTGAAAATGGCAAGGGAACTTCTCTATTTAAAATTGTGAACCGTTTCTGATCATACTTGCTATGTCTTCGTCACTGACGTTCATGGTAGCTGGTGGCTCCAAAGGATTATCCCAGTTAATCATCTCAAAATATTCCTCTGCTTCGGAATTTAATTTTGGAAGATCAAGTTGGCGTATTTTTCCCTTTCTGTCAGTTTTTCTTGCTTTCAGTATTCTTCTGAGGCCAAGTTCTCGAATATGTGATCGTTCATCTAACAGAATTGCCAAGAAAATGTTTTCAGAGTGAGCAAAATGAGAGTTCTTCTGAATAACTTTGTGGACGATTGACTTAAAATCTTCTGGCAAGAATGAGCTTTTTTTATATCATTCCGGGCAGGTGACGTGCTCCATGAGTAGCTCTTAGGATTTTCTTTATTTCAAACCAGAATGGCACGTAAACTTTTTCATGACATATTCTACTAGGAGCTTAAAGTGTTCTGTTGGTTCGGCAGTCGACACATATAGGCGCAGAATTCTGTTGGCTGTAGTGAGACATTTTGAATAAGACATCATTCCGAGACTTCTGTTTGCTAAATATGGAAGGCACTTCCCCAAGGATACTGCCCTAGAAATATCGAAAAGGTATTTTTGGTCTGCACTGAGGTCTTTTTTATCAATTGCCAGCAGAGCAACTGGAATAGAAACAAAACTTGTCACCGCAAGGGTTTCGCAAGTTTGCAGAGATTTCCCTATTATTCCGGAAAACTGGTGTGGTCCAGATTTCTTTCTGTCAATCTTCTGGTAAAAGTGGCGAAGAGGTAGTTCATAAGTATGGAATAAGCATACAAACCAGTGCAATTTATAGCTAACAAAGATTTCAAGCCGTCTAACTGCGCCATTTTTATTCACAACGTTGACGTTCGTTCCATCAAACCCAACGGCAACGAGTCCCGAAAATGTAATCCCTTTCTGTGTAACGAAGTTGATGATGCTTCGTATAATATCCGCACTAGACCCAGAATCCGGAGTCACAAGTCCTATATAAACAGAACCAGATTCTGACAACAAAACAAAATGCTTTTCCACAGATATAGTCCTATATTAAGAACATCCCTTCTTTTCTTGCACTATAGTTTTGTCCTTTCTTCCATCGAAGTAGATGGCGTACAAAGACTGTGTTACTTGAGTAGAATTAAGCTGTGATCATACCTTTCGACGTTCTCTCTTCAGCTTACTCCTGTCAATAACTTTAGATGGAGTATCTTTAGATACAATCCCTATATCACGAAGCACAAAGGGTAGGATGCAATGATAGCAGCTGACCTATCCGATACTCCCGTTCTATCACAGGCAACGGCTAGATTTGGCAGTGATATTCTCATTTGGCCTGTCTTGGGGGTTGAGGGAGTTTCATAGTCAGTTGTTTTCCGACATTTGGCTTCATGACTAACGTAATCGTCATCATCTTCAGAGATATCTTACAATTCTGAATCAGATACTAAGACGGCGTCTGTTTCTAAATCTGTAATATTATTAAATAAAGAAACATTATTTTTCAATTCCTTTGCTTTAGCTTCCTGTTTTTGCATTCTACATTACCTTTCTCTTACACTCTTCAATTTTTGAGTTGCAGAAATGTTAATTGATCCTATTGCCACTTTTCTCTCATGCCGTTGGTCTGCTAAAATGTTTCGTTCCATACTTGGAACTTTCACGGAACACTTGCATTGTTCGTAATTTAAACATTTGCATACAGAAATATCAAACAAAGTACTGTTTGCTTGGTCAAAAAAAACTTTCCCTAATTTTGTCAGCCCCCTTTCGAGATTTGGGTATTCTTTTTATATTTTTGTACTATTTTTCACTGTAATTTTTAATAAGACGAATAACTTCTTGATGACTTACCACAGGTAATGAGGCTTTCTTCCAAATTCCTTCAATGTCACAAGAAACAATTTTGCTGATATATTTTACAGAAGGATCTTTCTTGTTCCCTTTCCTCCACAATATATCATATTTTATCCATAGGAAATGCTTCATTAAATCAGCATACGTGGTTAACACTGTCTCTTTCAGTTGTACTGGAGTTCCAAATAGACTGCAAAAAGTTTCACTTCTAGTTGAGGTCATATTTATGTTTATGTTTTAATTAAAAGTCCGTATTAATATAAATCACGATTAATAAAACTTATTCCTTCAAACTACAAATTAGAAACAAGTTGTGGAAACAAAGACAAGCATCAGACAAAGACAACAGTCGCAAAAACTAATCATTCCACACAATAAAAGTCACATGCCTGATTAGGTCATGATAAAATAATTATCAGAATACAATACGTGCTGCCATCTAACGGATTTTTGGAGTACAAAATTGCTATTTATGTACGAAATGCCATTTCTAGCACTGACATTTGAAAATAAATATTAATTATTAAATAATTATTAATATTAAATATTAATTAATATTGATTAAAAAATTAATTAATTATTAAATAATTAATTATTCTATTATTTTTTTCACAAAAATGCATTAAAAACTTCATAAAAGGCAATACAAATATTCACGTGAAATGTGGAACCTCAAGATGGCAACACTTTGAGCTGAAATTTGGAGGAAATTTGTTCCAGCCAGTTTCACAACAAATAATGACTCAGGCAATGTGAATTTCGAGAAAAAGTTTTTTCGCTCCACCCTATTACACATCTTGAGATATAAATGTACCTGAATTATGAAGACTTACCACGCATTTTGTATGGAGTCGACAACATCGTATAACGGTTAGCGTCACGAGCTTCCACAGAATGGACTTGAGTTCGAATCCCGATTAAGGCTTGGATGTTTTTCTGCTGTTCTCGCGTGGGGAGCAAAACTGGCTCACCTGTGTGTGGCTCTCCTGATTAAGAACCTAATGAAATTTCGCTGTGGGGATGGGAGAATGTCCTCAAGAGAAGTGTCATCCGCTTTGGAGAAAAATAAAATTGTTGTAATGCGTTGGATGAATTTAAATCTTCTAGTTTTAATTATATGGCACATGTATTTAACAATAAAGCATTACTGATAAATATTCATTCCTTCCAGCCATCAAAAGCTGCGTGGACAACTGAAAACTGTGAACGCTGCGAATGTACGACTGGAGGACACTTGAGATGTGGACCTATGAAATGCCCAGACTGTGCACCTGTAGGTATTTTTCGAAAAACATACTTTAAAATAAGCTTATTACACACACACACACGCCTACACAAACTCACACACGCACACACACTATATATATATATATAATATATATATATATATTATATATATATATATATATATATATATATATATATATATATATGTGTGTGTGTGTGTGTGAAGAATAAATTAAGGGAAAGAATAATTAAGTTAAAATTACAGGGGGCTTAAAAATAGCGGAATCTAATATAAAAATCATTGGTAAAACGCGTCGAGAAAAAAGGGTTTTTCCCCCGTTTCATTTGTTGACCTTCGATTAGCGGTAGTGAAGTGAAGCTTCTAGAACTTTTCAGATGGGGCTCTGCGCATGTGCCATAAGAGTAGACGCGGAAATGAAGATCTAGAGTTACGCAGAACGCGGGATAAAATCGGTGCTGGTGAACGTGCGTTCGCCGGGTCCCCAAATTTTAAAATGGCAAGCGCTGAAATGTTCCGATTTGGAGCGTGGTTGACATGAAACGGAAATGAATAAAATCTACTTAATTTGAATGATGTTAAGCATTTTTTGAGTACCTGCCTTCCCTCGATGCCATGGACTTTAGATTGAGAAGACTGCAATTAAGATGCAGGCAAACCCAACGCCTGTCATATATATATATATATACACTGAAGTGCCACTGAATTAGGGATACCAACCTAGTAACGAGTTGGGCCTCCTCTGGCCTTGATAACGGCTGCCACACGACGAGGCATAGATTCAACAAGTTTCTGGAAACGTTCCACGGGAATGGCTTGCCAAATATTGGCTAAAGCTGTCCATAATTCAGTAAGGTTCTTTGGTGCTGTGTGATGGCCTTTCACGCCTTGTTCCAAAACATCCCAAAGATGCTCAATAGGATTTAAGTCTGGGCTTCTAGGTGGCCAATTTATGACAGAGAAGTCAGAGGAATGCTCATCCAACCAGCCAGTAGCCAACCGGGACTTGTAAGAGGTACAGTTGTCTTGCTGGAAAACTCCATTACCGTGCGGATAACAGAACAGCATAAACGGATGGAGGTGATCACCCAGCAACTCTACGTACCGAATTGCATTGAGGGAGGTTGGTACACCCACCAAAGATCCCAAACTGTGCCACGAACCCCCCCCCCCAGACCATGATTGAGCCACCATGCCCTTGTACAGTTCCAGCCAGGCATGCAGGATCCATGGCTTCATGAGCCTGACGCCATATTCTCAGCCTCCCGTCGGTGTTAAGTAGTCGGAATCGATACTCATCACTCCATGCTACTCGTTTCCAGTCCTCTACACTCCAGTCTCTGTGCTCTCTTGCCCAGGAAAGACGTGCACAGCCCGATGGCGAGTATAGAGCAATGGTACTCTCGTAGGTCGACGGCTCCCGAAACCCATACGATGAAGCGAGCGTTGCACAGTCCGTTTACTGACTGTACGACTGGCACCGTCATTAAACTGGGTGGTAATTTGAGCTAATGTTTGGCTTCGCTGGCTACGTACAATACGCCTGAGCCGTCTCTCACCACGCACTGTCAAGGCTAATTGTCCTTTGCAGTTTGCCCAATCGCTAGTTTTTTTTCCACCATTCATGTATTCTTGGTATACTCTTGACACTGTCGCCCTTGAAAATCCTAGCTGTCTGACGATTTCGGAAATTGAATGGCCCATGCGTAGCGCACCTACGATTTGTCCGCGATCGAAGGCGTCTAAGTCAGGCAGTTTACCCATACTGGCAATTCCAACAACTAATTCAGAACAACCACAGTACGTGCTATATATGCAGTTACCACAGCGCCCTCACTTGCGCATACATGATGCTCAGCGCTACACAATTTGCATAGGCTTTGCTATCCCTAATTCAGTGGCACTTCAGTGTATATATATATATATATATATATATATATATATATATTATATATATATATATATATATAAATATGTGTGTGTGTGTAATTTGTATATGTTTGATGTTATGTATATATTCGTTATATATATACTGAAATCCTCAGGAGCATATTTCTGGTTCGTGGACGATATATATTTGTTGGTAAGCTGCACAACGTCTGTTCCTTTATTATCCGGCATATCACATGTTGTGTTATCTGATCTAATAGAGAGCAGTTTTGATTTGTTCATTTTTAATTTCTTCACAAATCATCGATATTTATAGGCGTTTCTCACGAAAAAATAGTTGAAGTCAGTGGATTCATTGGACATAATGGCAGCTCTGAACTTTATAAATTTAATGTAGGATATCAAGTTGTACCAGAGCCTTCGATAAGCTATCGTATTTCTATGAAAAGCCTTTTAAAAGTTCTCATTTGTTAAGGTTATAAGAACCTTTTTTCCCTTATGAAAAAGTATAAATGTGCAATAATTTTCAGTTTTTTTTTACAGTTTGGTCTATTGATCTCAGAAGCCAAGTTGTGGGTGTTTATAATATTACGGGACAGTGACTGAAGAGTTATTTTTTACATTCGTTTCTCATGCTCGTTCTTAAACAATAGATTTGTTTAAATTTACTCAAATATCTCGTTTTCGAATATTACGCCGACTTCTATAGAAATTTGTAGATGGGTTGTAAATGATAATAATAGTGTCTCGAAAAATGTGTCCCTTTGAAATGAAACCGACGCTTTCTGAATTGTTGACAGACTGTACTAATACTCCTCTAAGGCATGGTATTATTTTCATTAAGGACCGCTGCGCTCGCTAAAACCACCGTTTTGACAAAAATATCACAATTAATAAAATTTCCCACATATTTTAAGCTTATCTGACTTAGGTTAAATCTTAGGTTTAAAAAATGGATTTAAACTGTTTAACCATGTTTTGCAATTTATCACTATCTAGATCTTTGCCTTAAGCGTATCCACACTATTAACTACAATATCTTCCTCAATCATCTCTTAATTCAAATCCTCCTGCCATCGAGTGGTGTTAAATTCTATAGATATTTTTCATGTAAAATTTTGAAATGACATATTTTGTAGCAAATATATTTTGTAGTTTTATAGTTAAAATTACACAATCAAATCTATGACATATTTTTAACCTATAGCAAACAGGAAATAAAAACAGAAAATATTCACAGAGAAAAAAAATAGCAACCCAGAATTCGGTAGTTTCGGGTTTTAGAACCAATATCCATAAATTAACTTAAAGTAAAATAAGTTAAAAAGAAATGTGCATTTTACTAATGAAAGAAGCAAAATTTCTTTACATTAGAAATATAGATTTCCCCTTAATATTTAGGGCAAATGTTTTGTGGTTCACATATTATTCAACCCCGGGTAATAACCGGATATCCTGTTCTGGAAAAAATCTTGAAAACCGAAACACGGACCTGTACCGAAGTCTGCAATCTCTAGTAGTAACTGTACCATAAAATGCCATAAAGACCTAATGTTAAGTTTTCATGTCGCGGCAGCTTACGTTTTCTTGTGTTTCAGGGTGAGAAATCCGTGATGGGAGCTAACTGCAGCTGCACTTGCGTTGCCTGTCCTGCAGGATCTGTGCTGTGCCCATCTAGTGGAGAATGCGTGAGGGAAGAATTGTTGTGTAGCGGTGATACTGAATGCCCAGGCGTCGAAATTAGGTGCCCGACAGGTAATGAGAAATTTAAAATAAACATGATCAATATTTATGTGCATTCCTAAGTTAAAAGGAATCAGGGATGTTTAGAGGATTCGCCCTTGTCGAATGTTCTAATTGCTGCGGAAGTACAATCGGTTTTTAAGATCAGGCTATAAAGTTTTTGGAAAGAACCTGCTGATGATCACTTGTATCCGGCCATGTGGCCGACTCTGCCGACTCTCAATTTTGTAAAGGTTCTTTCCACATTTAGATGTTCTATGATAAGAAAAAAAATAATGCATTAAATCTTTATGACAACATACTTTTCTGTATTTATATGTTGTTCAAAAATGCATTTAAAGTAAAATTTGTGAGTAATAAACATAATATTTTACTTAAGAAAATTCGTTGGTTGAAATTGAAATGCATTGAGATTGTATTAACAAGTTCGCAGAAAGCATAGTTTTCCTTCACTGACATGCAGCGTTTTCTGTTTTAAATAAGACACTAAACGTATAGGGAGAGTTTATGCGGGTTCTCTCATAAGATTTTCGTCATGAGTTCTTTCTATATGTCCTCTGTTTTAGTTCCCCGAGTTTGCTTGCCTGTAATTCAGAAGGAAAACTAAAGCGCAACTTTGATTATATATGACTTATATGTTGAATAGGATGAGCTTATAGGAGAAGAAAACTAATTAAAACGTATTCCATTAAAAACGAATCATGGATAAGGATGTTATAGTGAGTTTTATTATATTTCCAAGGTTATCCATTATTATATGTAGATGAAAAATGAAATTCATTTCCATTGCTGCTCTGTTTTGGCGACAATTTTTTTTAGCAAAACTAAATTATTACCAGTAAAAAACTTAGTTCGTGATCTATGAATGACATTGATAAATTGAAAAATAATTTTTTTAAACTCTTCAAGATCTTTGAATAATTCATGATTCTTTTGCTATGCAAAGAGACAGTCACAGTAGAGTCAATCAATACTCCCAAGCCTGATGAAAACCCCCATTTATTAGATTTAAATTAGAGACTATTCTTGATTTTATTCGCCAATTGAAGTTTCTTTGCGTATTCCATATATATAAAGTGTTATATAAGTTTCAGGTCAGTGCGTTTGAACAGGTTAAGATGACATTCTTTTTTTGTATTTTTCTATTTTCTTCCATATATGATTGACAGATGTTTACCTTTAAATTTTTTTGCCGGTGTATTTTATGTTCAATATAGTATCAAATTAATAAAGGCATTGAAAATACCCAGGTCCCCTTTGTGCTTCTAACATTCATAGGAATTTAACTGAACGCTTTTACTAGCTCTTACGGGTTTTTTTTGTGTTATCTGAATACCAAAAGAGCTTCTTTCTAATCATCTAATGCCATAAATTACTTGATTTACCAAATACTTTACGAAGGTATCTCAATCAATAGGTTTACTTCAAATGGCAGAAGTAAATGGCTTTTTTCAACACTTGCAAAAAATACAGCAGTAATTTATTTTGCCCATCTTTGTTTGTATAGAACAGCAAAAATATACAGTGAGCGGCCAATTCGTTATGACCACCTAACAACGTAAAGCTATGTCCACACTTTTGAACTTTCGAGTTCGATTTCGCTTTCGACTTGCGGTTCGTCTTTCCTTTCAACTTACTTTTAGCCCATGCTTCCCGGCATGCCTCTAGACGCATTCGATTTGTTGTCCACACTTGTTCGACAGTTCATGCCCCACGAGATGGAAGAGTCAGACCGTTAGTGCTGCGTTTGTTGTGATTTCGTGGAGTTTATAAGGTGATCACTATTTTTACGTAATGCAACAAGAATAGACTACAATTTTGGTACGGTGCTCTGTATATATATATGTATAATCCCTCTACTTGCATATTTACCATTCATATATATATATATATATATATATATATATATATATATATATATATATATATATATATATATATATATATGTGTGTGTGTGTGTGCACGTGCAGGGGAAAATGATCTAAATGAGAAGACTAAAAAATAAATATAAATTTAAACATAATCTTTTTTATATAATACCTCAGTAATCGATTAGAGATGGTTTTTCTTATGCACGTAGGTTCTACATCAATGTAGTTTGATAGAGAAATTAATAACTGGTGATACGGAATATAGAGAAGACTTGCTTTTTTATATGCCAAGTTATTAGAAATAGAACTACAATTTATAGTTTTGTTTATGAAGTAATAAAACCAAACAAATACTAAGAATAGAAAACGGTAGAATATTGCTTGTTATTAAAATTATATCTCTTAAATATAGTGTAAAATTACACTGGTATATTAATTTATTTCTGAATAAAAGTAACATTTATATTACTTTTGAAGTATACAGAATATTCAAGAAAAATCGTTAGCTAATCATACTATATGTATGTATATATATATATATATATATATATATATATATATATATATATATATATATAGAGAGAGAGAGAGAGAGAGAGAGAGAGAGAAAGTAATCTCTTTAATATAAAGTAAAGAACTAAACCGAGACATTTACTTTTCTGAGCAAAGCTAGCCATGAAGAATTACTTTTGAATTTTCATATATAATAAAAAAAGTTCTACATATGTAAGAAGTTAAGAAGTATATTTTGTTATTAATGAAAATCGTTATTTTTCTTTAACATGGGGTTAAATGAAGAACACAACGAAAAAACCATGATGGACTAAAAAATACCTACATTTAAAATGAGTCGATGATATTTAGCTTCAAATAAGAATGATACATGGAAGATCATACGCATTTGGATGCAAGCAATGTATGACATGGGGGGGGTGGGAATTACGTCACGCAAAACGGGAATTCAGGTTGTAACCTGCTTTTATAATACTAAAACATCTATTTTTTTTAAAGTGGGTCTTTAATTCCTATGATAAGCTATGGGGAATTTTTTATTCAGTATTTTTATAATAACAAATTAGCTGATGCATATTTTTGAAATCTTCTCCCTGTATTTCAAAAAGAATTTCAATGATATAGTACAAGTTTTCAAATTTTTTTTTCAATTTGCTTTGTTTAAAAATACATTTAGTTTTTATCTTAAAACAATACACATTAATTATTATTAAATAATTATTTTAAATGTATTAAATGTATTAATAATTTATTCGTGTATGCGGAGTGGTTGATATCCCACAAGGCTGGTAAATTTCTGTAATCATCAATAAAATTTAAAATTTCTTCCGAAGACTGCGACATTCTGAACACTGGCTTGAAAACTGCCTTGCAGAATAGAAAAGCGCACGGAATTCCTCAAGAAAATCCACTCTGGTTGGATACGCTTGCGATATCACATGTTCTATCGCGACGCATGCGCTGTCCTGGAATTTGCAGATGGTGACGCATCGCTCTGAGCATGCCTCACATTTCTCTCTCCATGCGACATGGCGAAAGCGAACGCAAAAGCGCAAAAGTGTGGACATAGCTTAACAATTTTATGAGAATAATCTCATGGGCAATTATACGTCGCATGTTCCGGAGTCTGTAAACCGTCTGATCTTTATGTTTATGCAGAAAATAGACAATTAAAAAAGGTAGTCAATCCACTAGATTTACAATAAAAAATAATTCTTAGTGAAAAACATTTTTTATTGTAAAGCTAGCCTTTTACTTCCTTTCCTTTCATTCACATAGCCACAGCAGCGCAAGGCAAGGTATTGAATTGAATGATGTGTTTTCTCGATGAATCTATGTTCGCTAGAATACTTTTATTTCCTTTCCCATTCATTTCATATCAGACTGAGCCACAGCGAAGCGTGGCCGGGTTTATCTAGTTTCTAGATAATTGTAAATACAATTGCATTATTTGTGAAGGAATGTGTAAAAGAAAGCGATTTTATGGAATTTGAACATAGAATGAAATTAGTGTATTACAATTTATTGCACTCCAGCAAGTTAAAATTTAATCTTAAAAAATGCCATTATTGTAAACGTAAATATGTGATCTCTTTATCCTTGCTAGCAAAACCTCAAGGTTGCGTTCCCGAATGGACTGAATATTTCAATACTGATCACCCCGACAGCAGTGTCATCGGAGACAATGAAAGCTTGGGTAGAATAAGAGAGAATCACGACGTCTGCACAGGACGAAGGATAAAAGACATAGACTGCAAAGCCATAGTAGATGGAAAGCTTGTTGATTATAAAGAATTGGATACGGTTGGACTAAAGTGCTCAAAGTACACCGGATTTACCTGCTACAGGCATCTACGGCAGATGAGATGCGAAGATTACGCAGTGAGATTCCTTTGTGATTGTGGTAAGGAAATATTTTATCTCAAAATTTAGAGGCTCTGCTTCAATACAATTTCACCATAAATTGGATTTTCTATATCGAACACGGATATCGCTTATCTTAATGTGTAGAGTTTGAGCAGGGACCCTTAAATTTAATGCATCTGTTCTGTTTGCTTTTGTAGGTCACTTTCTTAAGTCTTGCTGAAAAGCACTGTTTTGCGTTTTGATGATTAGTCAATTCTTCGTCAGACAACAGGCGCGGTTAATCTACTTGAACCATTTGTGGCGTAGATATATATATATATATATATATATATATATATATATATATATATATATATATATATATATATATATATATATATATATATATATATATATATATATATATATATTTCCCAATGCGAAGGCACTTGTTGTCAAACATTCGCGTATACAACACCGCAGTTTTACTGTCCATTTTATTATGGGGGCATCATTACACCCTATGAAGGGACGACACAAACGGAGGCTTTTTTCATGGCGCGACGCTGGGATTCGATCCGAGGACCCTCAGCACCGAAAACCAGCGCGCTGTACCACAGAGCTGCCACAAGCCCTTTGTCGTAGATATATATATATACCCGTGCTTTGCGAGGAATACATTACTACCATCAATTATGTAATTTGGTCCATTTAATTTAAATTAACTTTAGCAGGAATGTTGTGGCATTCTTCAGAGGAGATCAGGAGGATATTTACCATTTACAGTCCACACTGTGACACTGTCTCAGTTACTACTTGAAATTAGTATTTATATAAGTATGTGATGCCCCGTTCCTACCCCTCAACATGTCATCTATCGGTGAACTGCTGACCTGGGTGGTCTCATAAACTCTAGGATAAGAGCTCATAAAGTTCTTGTAATGTGCGGTTTCGACGTTATAGAACACATAAATCCGTGTTCGAGGGCGCTCGAGATTTTTGATACTATAGTGACATTTAGAATCCCATAAACTTCGAACACTTCCCAGCACTTCAAACGCCAGAGAAATCCCTTTGAATTCGCCGACAGTATAAAAGAAGACCCCAATAGTCCATGAAAAAGAGATCTGTTTTTGAGTGCCAGAGAGACGGAGCTCTCCTGGTCAGACAGGCCTGAAAGGCCAGCGCTGTCGTTGAACCCGAAGCCCTCCTGTCTATCTAACTGTATATATTCTAACTCGCTGTACATACTTGCTTTAGATGTTGTAGTTGTACTATGTGTAACGTATCGTAGTAAAGTAACTGAAGCGAAAGGCTTGTCGTATTATTGACTACGGTACAACACAAATACATTAAGGAGTATTTCAGAGTATAAAATTTCTTCCCCCAGGAGTAACTATGAAATGCTTTTCTTGCTTCATGTTGTGTATTCTTAAACAATTTTACTCTAAAATATCACTTTTATTGCAGTTAAGTGATTGGAAACATCACTTTCGCATCTCTCGAATTTAAATAACTGTTTTGAAAAAAAGACTACAGAGAGTAAGAGAAGACAATGGTGGTTTAAGACATTCCAAATTTTGTATCTATTTTTTGTAGTATTATGGCATTAAAATGATTTTTTCTGTATTTGTATAATTCTTCTTTAAAAAACATGTTTCTTAATTTTTTTTAAAAAAACCGAAGGAGGCATCCCTACGTGTTTCATGTTCTTAATTACCTAAATTCCTCGTTATCGGCCACACACTACACATACAGTAAAACCTCGTTTATTCGGCCCTCGTTGATCCGGATCTCCGGATAATCCAGATCGGATTTGTAGACATTATTTTTATTTAATGTTCACATTAGGTAATTTTTAACTATGATTGAAAAAACGTAACTAAAAGTACGCCAAATATTCGCATTTTACTGTCATTCAAGGTACAGTTCCTGCGTAGATTGTACAATAAATTATGGTAATAAAATGCTTTTTGTTGAGTGTAAGAAAGCTTTACTAGACTTACCAATTATTAGTTAAGAAATGATGTGACAAGTTATTTTTATATTTTATGTCTTGAAAACAATACTATGTCATTTTGTTAAAATCAGTTTTTATCGTAATGAATGGTAAGTCTGCTTAGTTAAGGATTTTGTTTTGTTTATTACTCATATTACCCGGATTTTCGATGGTCCGTATTGCCTATGGTCCCAATTAGTCCTGGTAAACGAGGTTTTACTGTACTAGGAATAGCCGGGATCGCCAGTGTTTATATACAATGTGGAATCGCTTGTACGCAAATTTCCATCCAGATCTCGAAAGTTTACACACTGGAGTTATTTTGAGTAGAAATATTTATTTTTTATGACATTTATTAAATTAGAAAAAAATTCTTATTTGAAAGGAAAGCATCAAAATATAGTATTGGTAGTCGGTCGGAAATTAGACCATGAAACACAATTGTAGAAAGAGGAGGATACAAAATTCCCATGAAAAGGGTACATTTCCATCTTGTAACTATAGTAACAGATTAATCACTGCAAAGAAAATTATTTTTTTTTCGCCTAGAGTGCTTGGATAGCATGTAGATCGGTGGTTCCCAACCGGTGGTCCCCGAGAGCCAGGAGTGGTCCTACACCACATTTTAAAAAGTTGCCAAATAAATGGCGATTTTGAAAGCAATGTTCCTTGAACTAAATGGGCTGAATATATCCGATGCCTATCAGGTGTTGAATTAAAATTTCTTAAAAGTTTAACATAATTATTTTATTATTAGACTATGATACGTTAGAATGTGAGTACGTTAATCTGTATCCCTTTTGCCTAAGAGATATTCTATACCCCCATACCCCCCCCCCCCCCGGTAGGTTTCCCCCTCAAGTCGGTGGTCCGCACATGGTTGAATTTCTGGCTTAGTGGTCCGCAGACTTCTACGGATTGGGAACCACTGATCTAGATACTTTGAGCATCTCATGAAAGTAACACTACAAGAAAATGTGTGACACTGAAAGTGTGCGGGTATACTGATTCGTATACTCCGTTAGGGTTGAAAACGCTGCAGGAAACTGTGTCCGTTCATTAAAGAGTCTTCAAAGCCGTTTATCTGGATTTCGTAGCCGTAGAAAGTTAGGGCTTGCACCACAAATGACACATCTCGTTTTGTATAGTATTACATTAATTCATCATTCATGATCTTAACCCTCAAACCGGCCCATGAATTTGTTGCCACTATCAGGACTATCGGTCAAATTGACCCCCCAAGCCTAAAAAGCTGTTATTTTTGAGTTATTACGATGGACCGCATGTTGATATTGTGCATAGGGTTGTTTGATTTATATTAGTTATGAATAGTGAGGGAAAAAATCATCTATACTTATTTATTCAATTTATTTAATTTATTTTGATCTGCTATCTACATCATCAAATCGTAGGGCTCTTAAAAGAATTGCACAATGTTTCTTAGACATAATTGCTCGAAAAATTAGCCTGCCAGTGATTGACGTAGAGAAGAGTCATGTCAAGGCTTCACAGGATAGTTTAAAAATCGCACAGAACACTGAAAGCCCTATCAAGACCGGTAGGCCTCTAGTGGCAATAACAGGTCTACCGGTCATTTTGACCCTCCATACTTTTAAAAAATTGCAACTTACTGGCAAATGGCGAGCATTTGTGAAACCCTGAAGTGCTCTCCCTGATGTCCAGGAACTGACTGAGGGTGTCAAAGCCAGCCAAGCGTTCGCGCCTCTCCCCACTCCTGCCCCACCCCTTAGTTCCACCGCTGCCGGTCATAATGACCGGTGGGCCGGTTTGAGGGTTAAGTCTCTCAGGATCTATACGCAATTTCGTAGGATATGGCGGTGTGCAAAACAACACATACCGATGGAAATGCATTAGCCTATTTCATATACATCTGGAAATCAAGAAAAAGGTATCCAGAAAAAGGTAATCTCGATTGTTTGAAAACTGAAAAATTGGTTCCATTTCAAGAACTCAAAAAAAAAAATAATTAATCTAAAATTAGTCAATCAACAAATTCTGGCAGAAGACCGGGGAATAAGAATTCAGTAAATAAACATTGAATTAAAAACAGGTTTTTACCGTCATTCATGAAATGACAACCACACTTCTAATTCATCTGTAGTTCAAAACGGGATAAACAACAGTGGTAGAAAAATCCACAGGTTTGAATTTCAAGAATTTCTTACTCATCTTTTAAGATTTAAAGAGAAATGTTACCACTACCTTCATTGTTTATACGTGTTTAGCCGTTTAGCATGGTGCAGACATCAGCCATGGACCAGACTTCATCGGGGTCTTTACAGACGAGTCGCGATTCAGCCTGTACATACTCGAAGTACTTTTATAGAAAAGTACTCATTGTCGCTAGACATTCGACTGTATGTACACCGCGAAACTGCTGGTTATAGAGAAGTACTGGAGATAAGCTGGGACCCGATACCTTCCCGATATCTTAGAAAGGGACCGCTACGGAAACACAGGTGTCATGGTCCGAGCAGGCATCGTGTTGGACTGTCGCACACTTCTCCATCTGTTTGACAGAGGATCCCTGACTAGTGAGAGATGTAGGGATGAGGCCTTACAGCCCTATGTTCATTGTAATGATGCGCCTTCAATTTTAAGAAGAAGAAAATTAAATGTAGAAAGAATTTAAAATCAAAGGCTTGCTTCATTACATTGATTTCGGATAGGAGGTAGGTGTGCGGTCTACATGGGAGGTCTCGAAGATGGTAGACTAAGATAGCAAGTTAGGCGCCGGTTGCGACGTTAAATTAGAAGGCCCTTTTGTACTGAATATATGAGAGCGGCGTAAGTGATCGATGTGGGGGGGCCATCGGCGGCGTAGAAGATGACGTAACAAAAGGTAAAGAGGGAGAAGCGTTAGAGTTTTGTCGGGGCGAGTTGGCTCGATCCTACGTTCCTATTGGGAAGGGACCAGACTTCCGAGGCAGAAGGACAACCGGTCGACATAGTTCCCGGACCTTACTCGCAGGATCCAAGAAAATATCGAGCACCGGATCCAGAAGAGAGCGGCTAGACTTCACCGTACTCCGGAGACCAAATACGGAAGGCATAAGGAAGAAGCAGTGACGTTCCTGTGAAGCAAGACCCCCCAATTTCCAGACAACAGCGAGCTGACATTCCAGGAAGTAAACGTGCGATTCAGAGGGAGAGAACCGCAACCCTGCTGTTTCGATGATTATCCTGCCCCTGCGAAATAGAGTGAGTGAAATATAATTTTTGATACATTCAGTCCCTGATCATTTAAAATTTAATGCTTGAGTGTGGAAAGGGAAAGTTAGGGTTATAGATAAATACTTGTGTATAAGTAGTTTTTTTTCGTATGCTCCCTGCACCTCGTAAAGTAGTAGGTAAATGATTAAATGTAAGGATTGAGGATATGAACATAAATAATTCTTTTTAATAAACTGTAAATAATATGTAAATTGTAAATAAACTATTAGTTTGTGTTAAAGAAAACTTGAATTCGTTAATGAGTGGATTTCCGTTAATTATGAAGAAAGATTGTTGGTTAAACTTTTATAATCTGTTCGTAGGCCAATCATGTCCAGAGTCTGGGGTGTTATTCAACCAAATACCTAAACACAACGCACCCAACTACCCTTTTAATGACATAAAATGTACTACCACAAATAAAATACGAATTCACGCCCAATTCAAATAAAGTCAGGACAGGCCCTATACGACATTCATCTTCTCTGGGGCGCAGTTGGCCATCGGTTCAATTTTATGGACGACAACGATCGTCCACATAAGGCTCACCTAGTCGACGATGTCTTGAAAATGAGGATATTCACCGGATAAATTGGCCAGCCAGATATCCACCCTACTGAAACCCTATTGAACATATCTGGTCCTCTTCTTGGAAGGGCAATTGCAGCTTACCCTCCCCCTCCGAGAACCATCCAGGAGCTGAAAACTGCATTGCTGCAGGAGCGCGACCGACTGCCACAGGGACTCATAAAACTGCCTCGTTTCTAGTATAGCATCGCTCTGTGAGAGTTGTATGACTGTCAGAGGTGTCCATACCCCATATTCGAGCCATTTTATGTTCGATCTTGCAGCGTGGGTTTTGGATATTCCATTTTTTTCGAACGCAGAGGCACTTGTCGCTAGACATTCCCCTGTATGTACACCGTGAAACTGCTGGCAATTCATTTAAGGGGGCACAGTATAGGTCGCCAGCACTTCCTGGATATTTCTGCGCTGATAAGCCTAACTGACGATCATGAGTGCGTACCATGACTATTATATAGTACAATTGTTTCGCTCATATAACCGTGTATCCATACCAAATTTCATTGAAATCTGTCCATTAGTTTTCCAGAAATTCGACAATCTGTGCAAATTTTCTTATACACACACACACACACACACACACATATATATATATATATATATATATATATATATATATATATATATATATATATATATATATATATCACTGTGGTAGCCCTCAATTTTTTGCAGCCGTACATGCTCGCTTTGCAGTTCGCGGGATCATGTTTGTTTTTGAAAGGGACATGTTCAATGAAGTAATGTTTAATAACATGGTTATTGTAGTATTGATCAAGCGTTTGTTTTATTGTACGATTAAAAGATTTGTTCTCTTTTATACCCTTATTTTTCAGGAAAAAAAGTCTAGTGTTTGTGGTGGGTATATTCTGTTAACTAAATAAAGTTCGTTATCATTAAAGTAGAATTTTTATAAAAACGGATATATCTTGAAATTTATATATTAAGAAAATATTGGAAAACTTTAATTTTCTCGTATTTTGAATTTTTGGTGTTCCGTTATTGTAAAGAATGAAGTTTTAACTTTTTTGCATTTCTACAAAACTTTGCAATCAGGTTTGCTTCAAAAGAGGGTAATTATGGTCACGTAAGCGTTTAAAATGTTTGTTCTTGAAAATGTTGTTAGTTTTTTAAACTGCACAATCGATTCGTTTGCATGTTTATCTTATTAAAATAATTAGGCTAAATAAACCGACTGATGTGCAACATTATCGACGAGGTTGAACTTAATAGAGCGACCAGTTCAGCTTCACAGATTGAAGAACAAAAGGATAGGGTAGCTAAAATTGGGTATAAGATTGGTTATGAGATTGGGAAAATAAAAACTAAAATTGCTTTTTGAAGAACTTAAATTTTAAATTAAAAGAGATTTCTGAAAGTCTCGTGAATCGCATTTGGAAGGTCAGGATCCCTATGCAAAAGAAGGCAGAATTTCAGAAATATGCATTTGATTATCTATATACACAAAATTACCGAGGGGTAAATTGCCCATAGCTCAACACGGGTACTCGAGGTTTAGGATATCAACTTAAGAACCACTCTATGGGAAGTTCATATAACCGTTCAAAAAACAGTCAAAATTCCCAGGCTTATTTTCTTGAGAGAAGAGTGCGATATTTTACGGCAATCGAAAACGTCTTAAGCAATCACAAATTTCAGTAAGTGTCGTGGCAAATCATAAATCGTTAGCTTAAAATACTTTCTCTCACAGTAGGGGCAGTACACATTCAGTATCCCTTGCATTAGAAATTTTTTAACCTACCACAGAACGCAGCAACTAAACAGCTAACCGTGCATAGCTGTATGATTGGTTAATGGTGAAGGTTGTAACTTCAATAGCTCCAAAAGATACTATCTGGGAAACAAAGACCTTGTTCACATTGCTTTTGTTCTTCCTTTAGCGTCGAAATTGTTGATCCATGAGGAGTTATCACGTGGTCGTTGCCTCGAGCTCTGTGATTGGGCAAAATGTTTATCACTGACGCCCCAGAAGCAATGTAAACAAAGTCTAAGAACTGCAAGTACGCTTTTATTATCGATATTAAGAGTAAAAAGGAAAGAAACAAGAAAGGCAGACAAACTTAGTTGTGTTTAGTTTTATTGAGGCTATTGTTTTGGCTGTCTAAAAAACTATAGTCTTTAAAGGATTTATATTTTAACTAAGCATTTTATTTGCTTGCTTAAATTTGGTGGTAGCAAAGAGAGATATTTATTTCTATTTCTCCACATGTCAGGTTTATGGAGGAAAACTTGGTATTTTAACCGTCATATCCAGTTGACATTCAGGTCATTAAATAATTTATTATATTTTGATACATGGACTAAATCTGTATTCCGATAGAATAAATTCACAGCTAAACTTGAAGTTATGGATCATTTTTGATAACCGAAGGACTAAATAAGCGGCTGAACGTCTCATTCATGTATCTGTCAATCGTTTAACAAAACCACCAGTTCATGTTCCAAGATGTTGCTGGGCGACACCGAATGGAATAACCAGCTGCAGTTAGGATCATTTTGGAGAACCGAAGGACTAAATCAGCGGCTGAACATCTCATTCATGTTTCTGTCCATCCTTTAACAAAACTATCAGTTCAAGTTCCCCGTTCTTGCTAGGAGAGGGCGAATGGAATAATCAGCTGAAGTTCAGGATCATTCTGGAGAACCGAAGGACTAAATCAGCGGCTGAATATCTCATTCTTGGTTCTGTCAATCGTTTAACAAAACTATCAGTTCATGTTACCCGTTGTTGTTGGGGGACAGCAAATGGAATAATCAGCTCAAGTTCTGGATGATTCGGGAGAACCGAAGGACTAAATCAGTGGCTGAACATCTCATTCTTGGTTCTGTCAATCGTTTAACAAAAGTATCAGTTCATGTTCTCCGTTGTTGCTGGGAGACGGCGAATGGAATAATCAGCTGAAGTTCTGGATGATTCAGGAGAACCGAAGGACTAAGTCAGCTGCTGAACATCTCATTCTTAATTCTATTAATCGTTTAACAAAAGTTTGAGTTCATGTTCCCCGTTGTTGCTGGGGAACGGCGAATGGAATAACCAGCTGAAGTTCTGGATCATTCTGGAGAACCGAAGGGCTAAATCAGTGGCTGAACATCTCATTCTTGGTTCTGTCAATCGTTTAACAAAACTATTAGTTCATGTTCCACGTTGTTGCTGGGTGACGGCGAATGGAATAATCAGCTGAAGTTCTGAATCATTCTGGAGAACTGAAGGACTAAGTCAGCGGCTAAAAATCTCATTCTTGGTTCTGTCAATCGTTTAACAAAAGTATGAGTTCATGTTCCACGTTGTTGCTGGGAGACGGCGAATGGAATAATCAGCTGAAGTTCTGGATGATTCGGGAGAACCGAAGGTATAAATCAGTGGCTGAACATCTCATTCTTAATTCTATCAATCGTTTAACAAAAGTTTGAGTTCATGTTCCCCGCTGTTGCTGGGGAACGGTGAATGGAATAATCAGCTGAAGTTCTGGATCATTCTGGAGAACCGAAGGACTAAATCAGTGGCTGAACATCTCATTCTTGGTTCTGTCAATCGTTTAACAAAACTATTAGTTCATGTTCCACGTTGTTGCTGGGTGACGGCGAATGGAATAATCAGCTGATGTTCTGGATGATTCAGGAGAACCGAAGGACTAAGTCAGCTGCTGAACATCTCATTCTTGGTTCTGTCAATCGTTTAACTAAAGTATAAGTTCATGTTCCCGGTTGTTGCTGGAGGACGGCAAATGGAATTACTATTCGGAAAATGGGTAGATAAATAGGCGACAGAGGTTAAGTGGGTTACATCCAGTTTTCTATGGCTTCTACAAGAAATAGTATTTCTGTTTTACTCTTTTACCTGAAATGGATAAAAGAATATTAAATGAAACCAAGTTATCTACGAAATGATGGACATAAAATTTTGTAGTTTTCATGTCTTTTTATGTATACAATGTGGATTATGTGTCTTTATATGTAAAACTTACAATTCAAAAATTTGCAGTTTTCTATACTTGAAATGATACAAAACTATGATTCACGTCAACATTCTTGATGAAATCTGAATTATTTCCTCTGAATGTTGATATGAAATGCAGCGTAATTTGCCAATAATCTTGAATAACGATTATCGTTTCTGCAGAATTTTATTAATTTCTTGCGGTTGAATACAATTCATTGTTAACAAATAAACTTCCAAGAGAGGTGAGACATGTATGTTGACATCGGACCATTTTTGGTTTTGACGCTAAGGATTGTTAAAGAATATTAGCTATAACATAATGTATGGCCTTTTGTTACCTAATACTAATTCTATTGGCATCGACATTAAATAAAATTTATTGTCCCTGGAACTGTACAAGCCTCAATCAATACCCAGATATGAAATTAAGAAACGCTTTCAAAACATCATTACTCACTATTCTTGTGCAGGACAGGCGGCTGAAAAACTTTCGGAGTCTGCGAAATTTTTTCTTCTTTACTTTCTGTAATCAAGAAAATTCAGATTTTAAAAGAAGTAAAATATACTTATGGAGGCCTAGCAATGGATGTGATATATATATATATATATATATATATATATATATATATATATACCAATAAGTATTTGAACACCCATGCATATGACGATATCTGCGGTCCTGATATACGTCACGCCTTCCACCGTTAAATATTGTGTAAGAAACACCATTGGCATAAGTCGCATGCAAGATGAAACGAAGTGCAGAGTTATCTGATTTCGAGAAATGTGTAATCATCGGCTATGAAACAACTGACAACAGAAATGGCCAATCCGTAAGGGAAATATCTAGTGAGCTGAATTACCCAAAATCGACAGTGGCCTATGTGATTCAGAAGTAGAAGGTGAGCGGTGATTGCCGGAATGTGCCCCGAGTCGGCAGACTCACGAAAATGGGAGATAGACACCGACGGGTGATGTCCAGTGAAATATGGAAAAACCGCACCGAACCGATGGTCCGCATACTCCAGAAGTTTTAACAGGCATCCGGGAGTGTTGTTTCGATGAATACCATCCGTAAGGAAGCACATCTGCTTGGTTTTCTTGGTCGTGCTGACGCCCATAAACCTTTGATCACAAAGTACAACCGCGCTGCTTGGTTAATGGGGTGCAAAGCACGTTGAAAGTGGACCGTAAGTCAGTGGAAACGGGTTCTTTGGAGAGAAGAATCAAGGTTCACGCTCTACCGTTCGGATGGCTGGATCTGGCATATGCCTGGAGAACGCCTCCTGCCAGAATGAATTGTGCCCACAGTAAAGTTCGGCGGAGGTGAAATTATGGTCTGGGTGTGTTTCTCCTGGTATGGCATGGGACCCTTGGTCCAAATTCAGGGTAAGCTCAACACCGACGCCTACTGCACTATTTTGGATGACAGTGGGCTTCCTACGTTGTGGCAGTTTTACTTGTTGGACCCATGTTACTTCCAGGACGACAACGCCAGCTGTCATGTTGCGAGGTCCACGATGGATTGGTATGGTGACAATGGGGTTAACCGAATGGACTGGCCTGCCCATATCCCAGACCTGAACCCTATCGAGAACCTCTGGGACGAGTTGGATCACCGAATTAAGGGTTGTAACAACCGTCCAAAATCGGTGAAGGAACTCACATGCCTTCTCCAAGCGGAATGGGCCACTAGCCGTCAGAAAATACCACTAGCCGTCATGCAAGGACTTGTGAAAAGCATGCCCCGGAGGGTTGAGACTGTAATTGCCTCAACCCTCTGGGAGGCTCTACCAACTATTGAATATGAATAAATTTTGTCCTTCTTTTCTATCACAGTTGTCCAAATGCTTATTGGTAGATAATTAATATATATATATATATATATATATATATATATATATATATATATATATATATATACACTCATGGACAAAAAAATTAGCGCACCAAGAAGGAGTCGTCAAAATGAAACGAAATTTTACATACGTAATGACTACTTTGATATAAGTAAATGATAAGAAAATCAAAGAAAAAGGCAAAAGAACGGAGGAGTTAATACTCCGTTGGACCCCCTCTAGCGCGAATGCACGATGCGATACGATCGGGCATTGAGTCATACAAGTTCTGTATGATGTCTTGAGCCATTTCGTTCCATATTTGCTGTAACCTTGCCTCTAGTTCGTTCAAACTCGTAGTATGCCCAACTTGCCGTCCCAAATGATCCCAGATATGCACGATTGGAGACAAATCTGGGGATCGGGCAGGCCAAGGAAGGGTAGTAACAGTGCGGAGACAGTCTTGTGACACCCTTGCCGTATGAGGCCGAGCATTGTCTTGTTGAAAAATGTCTCCTGGGAGCCGTTGCATGAGTGGCAACACATGTGGTTGCAGGATTTCATGAACGTACCACTGGGCTGTCATGGTGCCACGGAACAATACTAGGGGTGACCGTGTATTGTAGGCAATGGCACCCCATACCATCACACCAGCTGTGGGAGCAATGTGTCGCTGTACAGCAAAGGCAGGATTGAAGCGTTCACCACGGGCTCTCCACACACGAACACGATTGTCATCAATGCCGAGATTGAATCTGGATTCGTCGCTAAAGACGACCTGGTTCCATTCCGCTGCAATCCAGTTTCCTCGTGCGCGGCAAAACTCCAAACGGAGGCGTCGATGGGTGGGCGTCAAGGGCAGCACACGTAATGGGCGCCGCGATACCAACTGTCCTTCAGCCAGGCGCCTTCGTATGGTTAGAGAAGACACAGAGGCCCCTAGTGAAGGTGCTACCTGTGCGTGGATGGCGGCCGATGAAGCAGTTGGCTGTACGCGTGCATTTCTTACGATGTGGCGGTCTTCTCGACGACTGGTCTGTCGAGGGCGTCCTGAGCCTGGTCTTCGTGTACCAGGCTCTCTCGGGTCCACTGGTCCCAACACCTCCTCACAACACAACCAGAGCGGCCTAATTGACGAGCTACTCGCCTAGCTGACCACCCAGCTTCCATCATCCCGACGATTCTCCCCCTCTCAAACTGCGACAACTGCTTATATTGTCTTCGAACACGGCGTAATGGCATGTCTATCTCAGCTCTTCCCTTGTAAATGATTCAGCACACTCAAACAAGCTTTGGTTACCTGTTTTATACTCCACAGAGTACGATGTTCAACGCCCTCTACCGGCTATACGTAATCCGCAATCACGCTGCATTTCTAATCATTTGCATATCTCCCCGACATGTACCTTCCTTTTCAAGTTTCGTTACGATCGCGCAATTATTTCTTGGTGCGCTAATTTTTTTGTCCATGAGTGTATATATATATATATATAGATTGTTATCAAAAGAATGGAAACACCTATCAATATTAGTGGTGTTTATGAATGTGCTTCATATTCCTTAAAAAACTAGTCTGACCACAAGTATTTTTTTAAATAATGTAGTGTATGTATTATTCTACTGTCAGTTAGCAGTAATGAAGCTGAGGGCATCGTACTTTTGGAGCGAACCGCGTAAAATATCAAACCTTGCAGACCTTGCGAAAAGGACAAATTGTTGGAGCGCGTTTAAATTGGAGTATCTTGTTACTGCAACCCCCAGGTTAATGGGGTTTTTTCGAGCTGTGGTATCCAAAATCATGATAGCATACAGAGTGCACGGAAAAACATCCTCTGTCAAACAGAATAGTGGACGAAAGAGAGAGCTCAGTGAAAGAGACGGACGAGGTATTGAAGCGGATTGCGACATGAAGAAAGATAACAACTGCAACCAAAATGGCCGAAGAGCTCAATCTGTATCTGCATGTTCCGGTATCAACCATTAGAGGTAGAAGGGAACTTTCCAAACAAAGCATTTACGGAAGAGTAGCTATTCCCAAGCCACTTAGTAGTAGATGCCAATACAAAATATTGCCCACAATAGTGCCACGAGCGCAAATCCTGGTGGAGTAATATGTAGATAAACGGCATTTGGTCTGACGAATCATTGTTCACATTGTTCCTCGCAACGGGACGTGCATATATCTGGAGAACACCTACACAAGCGTAAGATTCTTGCTGTCACATCTGCACTCTCAATCATGGAGGTAGATCTATCAGGGTTTGAGATGGCATCTCATGGTTTTCTTCACGCCTTATTGTAACTGTGAAGGGAGATAGAATGAGAACGACTATGTCGAAATTTTAGCCAACCAGATCCATACTATGGCGCAAACATTGTTTCTTGCAGGAGATGGCTTTCTCCAGGATGATAATCCCTCTATAAATACAGCTAAATCTATGGTTTGAAGAGCATGAAAAAGAAGTCAAATATTTTATCTTGCCCTGTACAATCCCCGCGACTACATATCATCCAACCACTGTGATCTGTATACGCGGATAGAGCCAGGTATCGATATCCACCACAGCATTTCTACAGGAACTATCATGATTTTTTTCCCTGAAAATGGTATAATATATTCTTAATCACTATTCAATTCTTGTATAATCCAATTCGAAGGTGAATCAGGTGTTAATAAATGATAAAGGTGATCTGCGCCGTATTAATAAAGGTTTTCATGATGTTTCTTAGTGTTTCCATTATTTTGATAACCACCTGTATGTATATATATATATATATATATATATATATATATATATATATAATTTCGTATCATTGAATTCTATTGCATTTTCATGCCTGTTAATGCATTAATTGCCTTCAACACCAAACTTGTGGCAGAACCTGACAAACAACCTAAGACTTTAAACCCAAATGTTGTTCTCAGGGTTTCGGTAAACCCAAGTCATACTGACTTCATCGCAATATTACATGAAACACATCCCCTAATGAAGCCTGTAAACCATGTGTTTGAGGCAAGTTGCAATTCTGCAGATAACCAAAGGTATTTCTGTTCTGGACACAATAGCAATATATATTTGCAACGGGCAGCAAACTAATTTTAAGGTTTCCCGGCGACGAATGAAACTGTTCATTGATATCGAAATCAGTTAATCATTAATCGCTAAATCAGTAAGTTGCATTAATGGAGGTAACTTACTTTCGGCTGCTGTATGACTGTACTTTCCAGAACTTCTAAAGTAAGTTCATCAAAAGACACACATGGGTTTGTCCTAAAACAGGAAGAGCAACGGAAAAAAATACGTTAAGCATAAATTAGTACAGGACCGCAGTCACCATCCAAACCAACTTCGGAAATTAGCCAGATAGGACGAAAGTTTGTTTCCCGATAATTAAGTATTTCGACCCATTCGAGTTGTTATTATTTCTCATTGTTTTGAATTCAGTTTAAAGTTTTAAGCTGTTATCTCTTTAACAAATGCAAAAAAAAAATGTAAAATATTTCTGTCTCACATTTCACCTTTTTAATTCTAAAAACACTCAAAATGGAAACAGACCTCACAAAGTTAAGATCCTTTTTTAGATTAGTGTATCAAAAAATTTCAGTCTCGCATTTGATCCTTTTAGTTCCCAGACACCGCATAGTGAAATACACATCGCAAATTTCAGAACTTTCTTTTATTCGTATTACTTTAATTAAAAATGTTTGTCACTCCCGATAGTTTTTGCATTAAATCGCCATCCAACAATTTCTCAATTCGACCTCACATTATAGCCACAAAATGATAACACACACACACACACACACACATACACGCATATATATATATATATATATATATATATATATATATATATATATATATATATACATACAGGGTGATCCAAAACTCACAGGAAAAAGAAATTAATTCGAAAACCGAAGATAGTACTACGATACGGTTTTCACAGAAATGCACAGAAAGACATGTTTTGTTTTATTTTTTAGATTTTTTCAACTTAATCATGCTAGTCTATAGTTTTCGAATTACAAAATTTTTATTTTTTCTGTGACTTTTGGATCACGTTCTCTCTCTCTCTCTCTCTCTCTCTCTCTCTCTCTCTCTCTCTCTCTCTCTCTCCATATCTCCATCTATCTATCTATCTATCTATCTCTCTCTCTCTCTCTCTCTCTCTCTCTCTCTCTATATATATATATATATATATATATATATATATATAAACAGTTCCGTAATTGACTGACTGACAGAGATAACGCACAGACCAAACCGCTGGACCTAAGGGGTTGAAATTTTGCATGGCGATTCTTCTCATAGTGTAGGTGTGCGTTAAGAAAGATTTTTTAAAAAAATCTGGTTAGATTTTTTTTTTGATGAAATTTTTAAGGTGTTTTTGTAATATTCTTTAAAGTTTACATTTAAAATAATTTTTGGGTTACAAAATTTATATCACGAGAAAGATCATAAAAATTCCATTAAAATGAAATGCTTTTCGAAATCTTTACCTTCGTTTTATGATTTTTGGTGAATTTTTAACGAATCATTTTTAGAATTTAATTTATTAAATGCAGATTACATGATTTCTTTTCTTTTTGTGATACTTTAATTTTGCATCACGTGCATAACAATGAAATAAACTGACAAAAGAAATATTAAAATACTGTAAAAGATAAAATTTAACCACTAGACTCATTGAGATGGAAGTTTTTTAAGAATTTAATTCATATTAGTCTGTTTTATGGATATTAAACATACAAATTAATTGCATACATTGACCGTTGTATTTAATTTGAATATTTTCTTCTACATTATTTTGTCTATAAAAATATCCGTAATGATATTTTTATAAATATTTTTTTGGCATTAATTGCATACATTGACCGTTGTATTTAATTTGAATGTACTCCGTAGCGAAGCACGGGTATTCAGCTAGTACACTGGTGTAAGAAATTAAGAGAATTTGCAGACTTGGTCGATTATCTCTAGAACTACTGTACCGATTTTAATGAAATTTGATATGTACATACATTGATACAATACAAAACAAATAATAATTCAATAATTGTAATACACACGCATGATCGTGTGTAACACTCGTTGGAGTCGGAAGGTATGAAACAGCGGTTGCAGAATAAACAAAAAAATGGGTTAATTCTTAGTGTTATTTTGCAGCAATCGGTTAATTTCAAATTGTAACAGTAAAAATGAGTAACCAACAACGTTTAGATGATGGAATGAGGTGGCGAATTGTGGGGAGGCTAGAAGCAGGCCAATCTCAAGTCCAAATTTGTAGAGAGTTCAATTTAACGCCCAGTGTCGTGTGTAACTTATGGAAACAGTTCCAGGATACCGGATCCATCGAAAGAAAGCCTGGGCAAGGTCGTCCAAGAGCCACGACGGCCAGAGAAGATCGCTATTTGTCGATTATAGCGAGGCGTAACAGGAGTGCTACAGCTTCTCAGCTCTCTCGTGACTTGTATGCAGCCACAGGAACCCGTGTATCAAGGGTGACCGTTTCCAAAAGACTTCATGAGAGATGGTTGTTTTCAAGAAGACCTGCTGTTTGCTTCCCACTCACTTCTACGAACAGGAGAATCTGTTTATCATGGTGCAGAGAGCATAGAGATTGAAGTATGGAACAATGGGCGAACGTTCTCTCCACTGATGAGTCCCGGTTCAGCCTAAACACCGATTCTCGCCGTACGTTCATATGGAGAGAACCAGGGACCCGCTACCTACCCTTCAATGTCCGCGAAATTGACCATTATGGCGGAGGAGGTTTAATGGTCTGGGCAGGCATCATGTTGGATGGCCACACACCTCTCCATGTCTTTGAAAGAGGCACTGTGACTGGTGTGAGGTATAAGGATGAGGTCTTGGAGCCCTATGCTCGCCTTTTCAGGGGTGCAGTTGGCCCTGAGTTCATTTTAATGGAAGATAACGCGAGGATACATAGAGCTCTTCTGGTGGACGAATTTCTAGAGAGTGAGGATATTCGCCGGATGGATTGGCCAGCCAGATCTCCAGACCTTAACCCTATAAAGCATGTCTGGGATGCTCTGGGGAGGGCAATTGCAACTCGCAACCCCCCTCCGAGAACCATCCAGGGAATGAAAACAGCGTTGCTGAACGAGTGGGACCAATTGATACAGGAAATGATAAACTGCCTTATTTCAAGTATGAAATCACGCTGCGAGACCTGTATATCTGTAAGAGGGGACCATACCCCCTATTAAGTCATCTATTAACCCATTTTTTTGTTTATTCTGCAACCGTTGTTTCATACTTTCCGACTTCAACGAGTGTTACGCACGATCATATATGTGGATTACAATTATTGAATGGTTATATGTATTGTATTGTATCAATGTATGTACATATCAAATTTCATTAAAATCGGTACAGTAGTTCTAGAGATAATCGACCAAGTCTGCAAATTCTCTTAATTTCTTACACCAGTGTATATTATATATGAGAAGTAATTGTAAAAAACACTTACTTTAGCAATCGCAACCGGTGGATTTCGCTTTCTTTATCACATTCTTCAACAACTTTATCGTCAATTGCAGCACAGATGGTATCACTTCTACTTGCTGCACAAGTTCCAAAAGTGCTGGAAGAGAGGATTCAAAAACTTAGATGCTTTTAACTCGGGAGGTATTGACACGGATATTTAGTCATTTAATTGAGAAATAATCATGTCTACTTCTCTCACCTGTTAACGTCGTCCTCGACTTTATCCAAGACACTACTGATGAGTTCTGCTATTTCAGAATCATCACAAGCGGAGCAGATGGAAGCACAAACAGGAGTACTAGAAAAAATTTCAACTGTTAAGCTATAATAAATTAACTTCGGAGACTTTTTCTTACACTAACTGTGAGTTTTTCAGTCACTCAACACAACAAACTTTACTACATATTTGTAACAGCGCTAATACAAGTAGAAACAGAATTAAAAAAAGTTTCTTTAAAATTGGACCATGAGTGACCGAGTCGTAAGCATTTTAACACTTACGTCGGTCTAGGAGACCGCTGTTGCACCTGTTCTGAAGGGTGGGGTGGTAGTGGGGTTATCAGACTGTTGGGGGTTTGTGAGTTCTTCATTCGGGTCCTAACCTTCAAGTACAACACATCGGAGATTTTGGCCCGCTCGTATTTTGTCGGTAAATTTAATCTTTGTAAAACATAGTCGGTCTTTTGTACCGATGAGCCTTGAACATATTTAAATTTTTGCCGGTCTGTATGACCGATAATTCTTGAACCGCATTAATTATCTGTCAGTCTGCATGCATTCTATTTCTAAGATCTTTGTTTTATTGTTGTAGCTAGCATGGCTGGAAGAATTCCTCCTGTTTCACAACTAACCAGACATTTTGTCTCTCTCGCACTATCACAGATTGAGGAATCGGATTCTGAAATTTTTGTTGAATAATCTATTTTTTATTTACCCTTTTCAAGAATGAGAGGTGGCAGTAGTTTTGCATTAATGATTTATAACTGCGAAAAACTTATAAAAATAGGAAAATATCCTAATCTTATAGCGTGGCGGTCTGTGAGACCGATGAGCCGGGGAACAGTATAAAGACAGGATGAGCCGACGTAAGGGTTAAAAATGATAATCCATAGTATCTCTCACCAACCTTAAACTACCCTGACAAAAAAAATAAAATCAATGCCTCTATCTATCGGCCCAATGAGAAGGTTTATTTTCGCTGTTTAATGAAAAAATATTTTCCGAAAAATCTTGATTGCATGCAGAAATTAAATAATGAAACCTTGCAATTAAAAATATGCGTCACTTTTATTAAGTATTCTTCTGAAAAGAACTAAGCGAAGTAAAGTATTATGTATAATTTAATTACATGATTACTTGTCTTAATTATTATTAAAAACTTGATGCTGCCGAATTTTGTAAAAATGAGCTGTTGTTGTTGCTAAGGCCCCGGCCAGAAATATTTCAGACCAGGTCCATGCAGGCTTGCGGGATGAGGGTTACGTCGCCGGTTTAAAATGGCCCATAAGAGTTGGAGTCCGACTTAGCCAGATGCCACTTCAGTTTTGACGAAGCATCCTCAGGGGCGACATCTAAGGGATCGTACCTTCCCCCATCCTCTCTGACCTCATAGAAGAACTTTTTTGGCTACAGATTTAACGTGCTCCTATCCGACCTATACACGGAGCTATTCAATGGCTCTTGTCGGATTTAATCTGAGAATCCTCAGTAGCGAAAGCCGACGAGCTACCACCAGGATACCTCGGAGCCATAAAATGTGAGTGTATATATATATATATATATATATATATATATATATATATATATATATATATATATATATATATATACATACAGGGTGATTATAATTAAAGTTTAAGTTTCAAAACGCTATAAATAAAAGAACTACTGATGAGAATGACGTCAAATTTGAACGGCATATTATTGAAGAAGGCGGAAAGCGTATGGCAGAAGAAAAAATTTTGTTTCAAAGGTTAGCAACAGATGGCGCTGTAAGCGGCAGAAGATGTAAATTAAAATACCTGTCATGCGCACGACACATTTCAGTGTTATAAAACCGCCAGGTACACGGCTGTTCCTCATTTCGCGTCTCAGACGTTCGCCATGGGTGTATCACTGCAGGACCGCGCTCTGCTGGTAAAGCTGTATTACAAGAACGATGATTGTGCAAGAGTAGCTCTGCAAAAGTTCAGGACACGAAGGGTATAAAAGAAGGCGTTTGTCCAATGAGTGTCGTGGGTCTGAAGAAAATGATGCAAAAAATCGAAACGATAGGTTTGTTTGATGTGCAATCTGGTAGAGGGAGAAAACGAGTGCATTCGACGGTAGTTGAAGAAGTGGCCACAGCATTACAGGAGGGGTCGGCCGGTGGTGTGCAACCGTGCAGTGCACGAGGAATTGCCCGAACATTGGACAGGCCTACGAGCACGGTGCTGAAAATTGTACGAAACTCCCTGCAATGCTATCCGTACAAAATTGGCCATGTGCAGGAGTTGCTTCCGTCTGACCTGCCAGCAAGGGAGACTTTGCGTTAGAATTTCTTGGTCGCATGGAAGTGGATAATGAATGGCCGTGGAAAATTTTGTGGACAGATGAAGCCCATTTCCATCTGACACAGAATTGTCGAATATGGGCAACAGAAAATCCACTGGCAACGCACCCCGTACCACTTCATCCTGAAAAGGTCACGGTGTGGTGCGGCATCATTCATCCTAGAGCCATATTTTTTCGAGCAGACGGGTGCTTCCGGTCCTGTTACCGCTACCGTCACTGGTCAGCGCTATGCGTCTCTTTTGCGCAACCACGTCATTCCAGCTCTGCAACAGCGTGGATGTGTGGATGGAATCATTTTTATGCAAGATGGCGCTCCTCCGCACATTGCACATCCCTTGAAGCAGCTGCTGAGGAGCCATTTCGGAAAGGCTCTAATTATCAGCCGTCATTTCCCTACAGCCTGACCGTCCCGATCACCTGATCTTACTCCGTGTGACTTCTGGCTGTGGGGATATCTCAAAGATGTTGTGTTCTGTGCTCCAATTGCAAATTTAGCGGAATTAAAGGTACGCAACACATTCTAAACATCACCCCGGAGAGACTGCGATCCATTGTGAAACATGCTGTTTGTCGCTTTCAACTTGTTGCACACAACGGTGGACACCATATTGAACATGTTTTGCGCCAGTCTCGCGACATTTCCGAACTTCTTTGATGAATAGTTCTTATGCGGTATGTCGCCGCAAAACTCTTGAAACCGATTTGTCCCTTTCGATGTGATATGTACAGTCATGCAAATAAAATTACTCAAGAATTCTAATTTGTAAATGCGTTTTAATGAGTAACTTACACCTTAGCCGTTGTTTTACGAATCATTTCTCATTTCTCGTCGTGTTTCTGCCGCTTACAGCGCCATCTGTTGCTAAAATTTGAAACTAAATTTTTTTTTCTGCCATACGCTTTCCGCCGTCTTCAATAACAAGCCGTTCAAATTTGACGTCATTCTCATCAGTGGTTCTTTTTTTATAGCGTTTTGAAACTTAAACTTTAATTATAATCACCCTGTATATATATATATATATATATATATATATATATATATATATATATATATATATATAAATAAACTCACTCAGCATGAATGATTGATAAATGTAATCATGTAATATCGATAACTAAGTGAAAACTGCTACTTATTGTATTACAATCGCCAATATGAGAATTCGATTTTAAAAAACTATTCCTGCCTTCTTACCTGGCATCTGTGACATCATCATTCCCTTCAAAGGTGGAAGTAGAAGGAGTCTGAAAAATGAATTAAACTGTAAAGCATCGGCATACAGATGTGATTAATTTAAAAAAAATTACTTTACCCTACCGGGTAGTCGAAAAAATATCTCAACAAGTAGACGTCTTAAATGAGAGCCAAATATATGAGAAAAAAATAATATATATATATATATATATATATATACTCTCAGAGCGACTGTTGTTCCTCAACATTATCGACCTGATACCAGTGTTTCTTAAAGGGACCACCTTAGAACAAATCCCTCCTCGAAGTCGACCACATCGTAGAGTTGTAACGTCACGAGCCAGGGTTTTACTTCCTATTAAGGCGTGGATGTCCCTTTACAGAGGGTGATGGCTGTATGGATCTCCCATAATAATGAAGCGAACCCGATCGAAGTGTATGAGAAACATGTTTATTTATTTTGTATATTTCTAGGTCTGCAAAGATGAGTAATAAGTGTAAGGCTATAAATTATATGCATATGACGACAGCTAAGCTAACCTAATATTGAAACGTGTTGGGAGATAGTAATTATGTACATGATCTTCAATGGTAATTTCTTCAAATAAATATTTCAATACTTTAGAGATTGTATTCCAAGACCACCTTACGAAACTACCCCTGCGTTGAGGAAAAATTTCATTTTTCGAATACCATTAAGTAATGGCCATTTTCATACAGTACCCGTTGGCAAATTTTTGAGATAATAGTGGAGAGTATGGTAACAAGTTTGTCGATGTTTTGTGTGCTTGGAGAATTAATCTGATTTCAGATAGGTGGCGTGGCTATCGAGTTCAGGAATTTTCCATTTCTAGAGCACAGTGCATATATATATATATATATATATATATATATATATATATATATCCCGCTAGGTAATAAATCCTCCTCATTTCAGTTAAACTCGATCCGAAAGGTTCTTATTTGGCAACACTATATTTTTTCTTGATGAAACAAATATTTGCCACTTACATCAATATCCAGGCGAGGAGAACCGCCAATCTGCAAGAAAAAAAGAATGATGTTATCATCACACTCATTATCGACTGTAAAAGATGTTACACTTCGCGGAAAGAAATATGAGTTTAAAAAAATACAATACGTCTTTCTATATTGTAACCTATCTTATACCTGTTTTGAATACGTGAGAGTTGACATTCTGAAAAAGAACGACGATTTTCGAAGGATTTGCCTGTAAACCGATAGACCCGGAAGGAAATGACAAGTAAACCCGTATGACATGATTTCTGAAGGTAAAGAAGGGACTAAGCTGAAATATTCTATATTCGGTTGTGTCATTATCATCTGATAATCTGAGAAACCTCCAAATTGGGCTTCTGCAGAAATATCGTTACAAAAGTCCATCCTTGAAACATGTTGCTGAAGAATACCGTGACAAGCGTCAGATCCACATTTGCATTCACAACAGCATTTGCTTTATTGTTGTTATTACCAATCGAACACTGGAAAAGTTCAAAACCACAAGGAGCTTCGTACTGCGCAGGGACCTTTGCAACTTTTAACGATACTAAAATTAACTGAATGGTCACCACGAAACCATTTCGGAAAATCACTCTCAGTAGATATAAACCGTAACCGCTTTGAAGCCGAATGTTGACTTTCTTGCGTGATAAATAAAATTATTTGATTAATGCAGAGAGAACAAAAACAAATGGGAAAATTAAAAATCTTTTTCACTGATTAGGGTTCATAGTTGTTATAATGTAAATGTTTTCAGCTTTAATTTATACAAAGCATTGTTATTAAAATTAAAATACACAACAACTCTACATGCAAATTGAGAAACTTTTCACCGTAGGTTAACATCGATCTTAGTTAATCCAATATGGCGCCTACCCAGAAACCTTAACTATTCCTGCGATATCACGTTGAGATTTGTTAAGCTTTTAAAATTCGATTCAGAGAAGAAGTTAAGCTTACCGCCACGGAACCCTCGCCTCGTTCGCCGAAAAGCAGGCGTCGCAAAGCTCGATTGAGCAAATATGCACCAAAGAGTAGCGTAATGCCCGTATCACACTAAAGATTTAGCACAAGCTTTTAGCGCAACTGTTTCACTAAACCTGTTTTACCTGCAACTGTTGAACTAAAATACTGTGTGATAGAGTGTTTTTCTATGAATCTTTAACTGCAACTTTTCCCATTCTACATGGGAAAAGTTTCACGAAAAGCTTGTGTTGCACATAATTGTCCAATAGCAGGGCAGGTTTTTGGCTCACGTGACTCGCGATCGAGCAAGGAATAAAATATGGCCGCCAACACGGATCCGTGGACTAAAGAAGAAATTTTAAATTATTTCATCGACGAAGTTACAATTCGTGAAATCTGTGGAACCACAGTCATTACTATTAGAAGAAAAGGACGTTAAAGCGGTTGACTTGTAAAGAGATAGGGGAGATAATGAGTGAGAAATGGCCTCATTACCAATCTTCTTTTACTAGCGGTAAGTAAGATTTTGCATGTCTTTTATACATTTCTTATCCGTAACAACTTAATAATTATTTATAGTATTGCCACGTTTGATATAATTTCAAAATAATTCTATTTAATTGTGGATCTTTCGGAACTTTTCGGATCATTGATATGGATTCATATCAATTGTCATTTTTATCGCCAAACTTCGCCAATGTTTGTCAACAGAAATAATCTTCGTGCATAGGATATTGCACTGAAACAAGTTACAATTTTTTTTTCTGTATTCGGAAAACAATCAATCAGAATTTTTAATCATGTAGTAATAACTTCTTATTTAACAAAGTTAACTGTATTGAAAGCCATTATAATAGTCTACCCTGCTTTATCATTATTGTTCAATATTGCAAGAGATATTTTTAATGCTAAGATTTTAAGTATTGTGGTTGCATTGATTTACTGTACTGACACTAGTATTTATGGTAAGCTAAATTTACGAACTTATGGATCACTTATGATAGTAAACATTCAGTTTACATGCAACTGAATAACAACAATAATAACACTTACATTTTTGTTTAAATTTTTGAACAAAAATAAATAAATTTCATTTTGTGTTTAAAGTTTTGTTAAAGAAATAAAACATTCTTAAAATTTGAGAGTTTTATAATTTGTGTTTTGAAAGAGAAAAATGTTTAACTTAAAATTTTGTTACGAGTGCTTTAAAAAAAAGAAAAAAAATATTTTATTTATAATTATATATATAAAATTAAGTACTATTTTATATTAGAATAATGTTTTATATTAGTTTATATATAATGTGTAATATGTATTGGTGTTTAAGTTGTATTAAATCTGTAAATATTTATCATCAGCAATAAATTGACAATTTTGAAAATATTGGATATATATCAAAATATCGGATATTTTCGATATTTTGGAACCCTGATCACAGCTCTCATTTTTTAATTTATTATTACATTTCAATATTCCATTTTAATGTCTATTTTTTACAGGATACAGAAAGTGAATTTGGGGAATTTACCCAAGAATCGGTTACTGCAGTCAATGAAAATGCAGTAATGAATAGCCCCCAGACCAATAAAAGGAAAGTGATGGAAACTTCATTAATTCCCCCTAAATAAAAGGGGGGAAAGTGTGGATAAGCAAATATCCAGCACGTTGGAGCAAGTCAAGAAATTAATGGCATCTATAAATGAGGATAAAGACAATGTCGATGATGCCTTTTTTAATTATCTGAGATGTACATTTAAAAGTTTAAAAGATGTAAACTTAAAAGAAAAGGCAAGAGTTGAAATCCAAGGTGTTATCAATAATTATTGCATGGCAGACTTGAATAATAAATAATTTTTTAAATAAATTTTTTACTTTATGTTTCATTTCATTGATTTCATTGACCATAATTTAATTTTACAAATAGCTGGTATGTTGCATATAACTGGTATTTATAGGTATTTTGGCATTTGAAAAATATATAGCAGTAGCATACAGCTCAGATTCAAAAAATTATAATAACTGAGAAAAAGTAATAAGAAATTATTTTCCATTTATTTATTTATGATACTATTCCAAAATTTATTGATATATCTGAGAGTTAACCTTTTCGTAGATGTCCATTTTTTTAATATTGTGTTAGTATTTTATGTAATGTAATTATTCTAATATTTTGAATATGAGCTGTACTAAAATCTGAATGTAATTTATCTGAATTTTTTTTTATTTCACACTTTTTTGTGCTAAGAATGTTGCTAGAAACTAATCTTTCCATTTGTACCACAAAAGATCAGATCCATATGGGTAACCCAATTTATATGGGTACAGAAAAAGAAATCAAATTATTTTGGTACTTGGCAAAGTTATGTTCTAACATAAAATAATAATGGTCGTTCTAACCCCTCTTTTGAGACTAAGTTTTCGTATGCTGTTTTCATAATTAAAACCAGTATAGTTATTATTTACAAGTTATACAGAACAAAAAAATTTTCAATCTTAACTTTGAACAAGGTACATTTATTAAAAATTAAATTCAATGTAAATTGCACATTTGCTCTTGCCATGGAACAGGTTCCACATTCTATTGAAGTCAGCCTTGCATTCAATGAAAATTGCCTTGCATACTAGTGGCAAGATTCCAGAAATGGTGTTTTGAGCAATGCGAAAGTGAAAACTTAATGATTGCCACGTTTCACCTGAAAAATAAAGATAAATACTGTCAGTAAAGAATCAGACACGGGTAATGCTTAAAAGAAAAACATTTTAGCAATTCTCTTTTAATGATCCATAGGTGTATTTTTTCATCTAAAGATCTGTCATAGTAATTTTGTTCAAAACAGAATAGTACAGAAAACATAAACAATAAAACATCAGTTTCTAATGTGCCTAACATGCCAAATCTAACATCTAATTACAGTAGGCTCTCTGTAATCGACACAGCTTGGGACCAATGCTAGTGTGGATTATAGGTCATTCTATTGTTTATGTTTTGAAAATTGTAAGTAAAACCAATCAACAGTTTTTTTTACAATTAATGACAAATTAAAATAACAGAAATATTATAATAAATATTGTACAATGATTTTATTTGAATTTATTTAAATATACAATTAATGGTTTTTAAAAAAATGTCACAATATATATTTTTACATGCTAGCTATTGAATTGTCAATGATTGGCATTGAAACTTAACATCAAATTTCAATGTTTACATCTGTTATGATGTGTGGATTATAGGTGCTTGCGAATTAAAGAGAGTCTACTATATTATATTAATTAACTATCAAATATAATATTTTCAATTTTTGCACAGTAAGCACCCACATAATAAAATGTTTATTTTAATGCAAATACATTTGTCAATTTCATGATTATAGATTTTGTGTGACCAACTTGGTCACTTCTGGGGTAATTATCCATCAGCAACAAATTTGATTAAAATAGATTGCCATAATATATGTGGGCGCGGGGTTGGAATAAAAGATCCACAACATAAACTAACTAGAAACCATCGTAAATAACAAAAACAATTACATTTATTTAGAAAGAATTGAAAGAAAAACGTAGTCCGTCCACGACGGAATCCAAAGCGGGAGTCTTAATGTTCTCCCCAAAACAGAGTAGAGGGGTCGTGATAATGTTCGTGCTAGCGGCGCCCTCTTGCGCCAGACATAATATGCGTTTACAAATAACATTTCATGAAGTTTAAAGTTCATAGTTAAGAGTTCAGTTCTGCTTTCAACAAATCGGCCATCCTAGCTGTCATGCGGCCTCGGATGACATTAAGCAATAGGCACTGACAGTCTCTGAAAAAGAAATAAAATGGAACACACTTACAATACACGGGACCATGCAAGGGATACGCCGGTGCTGACATCGAGTATACAGGACCATGCACGGGAAGCTCTTGTGTTGACATCGGGTACACGGGACCATGCAGGGGATACTCTGGTGCGGACATCGGATGGCGGGATACCTTGTCAGTCGTCTGAATCGGGGTAGCGGGGATGTCATGCCAGTCGTCTAAATCAGGATAGTAGGGATGCCCTGGCTTCGTGTAGTCGGCAGCAGAAGACGTGATGTTAGGACGTTCATGTTGTTCGAATTTGATGGCACCGCACTGGTCGTGGGACTTGACATTGGTCACTTTGTAGGGACTTAGGAATTTCGGTCGTAATTTCATTTTTGTTCCGTACCACGTAGGCTTGATTGCACGTGATTTTCTTGTCTTGTACTTGCATGATTTTTTCCTTTTCTTAAAGGATTTCTGGTTTTCGTCTTGAATCTTAAGGATATTCTTTCTTTCTTCTTCCTTCATTTTTTCTCTCTTTTTCATCATCGCGTTAAGGTACTCTTCTTCTAAGACTTCTTTCACTCGTATGTCTGTTATGCTTTTTAGTTTCACGCCTGTCAACAGTTCGAATGGTGTGAATTTAGTACTTCGAGAAGCGGTACTGTTCATTATTCGTTGGACCATAGACACGTATTTGTACCATTTCGTTGGATCGGAAATTGAAAGTTTAGAGAGTATAGGAATTAAAGTTTCATGCATCCTTTCAACTTGACCGTTACCACGGGGAATTCCTGCTGTAATTTTAATATTCTCTATGTCTTCTTCTACGCAATAGGTCTCAAAATCATTCGAAGTAAATGCGCTTCCTCTGTCACTGATAATTCGTGAAGGATTTCCAAAGGTAGTTTGTTGTAGCTTTAACTTTTCTATTGCGTCGCGTGACGATGTCGATTTTACTGGGTATAACCATACAAATTTCGTAAAGGCATCGACAACAGTGAAAATATGTTGATAATTCTTGTTCGTAGAAGGCATAGGACCTATAAAGTCAATGTGATACGTGCTCAACGGTGAATTTTCTTTTGGGATAGGATTAAGTAAACCTTCTCCTTTGCCACGTTTTCTGTTACATAGGATACATTCTACGCAGTTGGCAATGACGTTATCAATTTGTTTTCTGGCATTACGTATATAATAATTTTGATTTAAAACGTCTTCGGTCTTGGATGATGCAAAATGATTTTTATTATGAATTCGTTTGATTATTTCTTTTTCCATTTCTTGAGGCACCATTAAAAGTTCTCTTCCATTTTTATACTTATATAAAATCCCACTTCTGACACCATCTTCTGTGGGCGCGGGGTTGGAATAAAAGATCCACAACATAAACTAACTAGAAACCATCGTAAATAACAAAAACAATTACATTTATTTAGAAAGAATTGAAAGAAAAACGTAGTCCGTCCACGACGGAATCCAAAGCGGGAGTCTTAATGTTCTCCCCAAAACAGAGTAGAGGGGTCGTGATAATGTTCGTGCTAGCGGCGCCCTCTTGCGCCAGACATAATATGCGTTTACAAATAACATTTCATGAAGTTTAAAGTTCATAGTTAAGAGTTCAGTTCTGCTTTCTACATATATATTATATAAATCAAAGTATTAAAACCGAAATACACTAGAATATGTAAAAGTACATGTGTATGTTAGTATCGACCATATTTATACTACCTAAAATAATTAATCCTACTTATACTTTATTGTATGCGACTGTGTTTATATTCTACAGTCCTGCCCATCATATTCATTAAATCATGATAATGATAATCTTGTACTAGTCTTTAATATCAATATTAAGATTTTAAAAAAAAAGCAATGTTTATAAAAAGTCTATATCTTTACCTGTAGCTAAATATCTGAGAGTGAGTGCCAAACGTTCACCAGGAGGAATACTGTGTCTCATTTGTGTATTTCTTTTTTGTATCAAAGGTAATACTTTTTCAAGCAAATACTCAAAAGATGCTGTATCCATCCTAATCCACCTTCTATAGCCTTCAGTATCCTAGTATTAAAAAAATAAGATATGTTTAATTTTTCATAATTGTATTTCATGTATAGAAAATTTCTATGAGCAAGATATTACAGCAACCTTTTCAAACATTTCACTAAAACCAAACAGTTGGGGGAAAAAGAAATAATCCTCTTTTAGGGGACTTAAAGAAGGGTCAAATATTCTGCATAATAATTCTATAAATATTATTTCTATAATAATTTATTAATTCTAGCAAAATTTGAAAGAAAATATCTTACCTGAAGTGCCAGTTCCCTCATCAAATTCTCATAACATCCTAGTTTATTTCTTTTTTTTAACCATTCCCTTGTCCAAATTTTTCTTTCAGATTTTTTTCTTCTTGCAATTAATGCTGCTGTAAGGCAAATTATTTTAGCACATATCGTTTTTTTAGATGATATGCTCATAAAATTGGATGGAGCCATGATTTGAATAGGTTATGTCCGAGTGAGCAATCGATTCGTAATACATGCGCTAAGAAATTTGTATGCTATGCCTAAAGCCTAATGGTCGATAACAGGATTGGTACGGTAACCCGTCCACTTCGGTTTGCGAATCCGTTTGTCAAACTCCAGCAACCCTTCACAGACACTCCGCGAGGAGAAATGCTTGACGAAAAGCTTAAAGTTTCACCAAATTCTTCAGTGTGATACGGGTTTGAGCAACATCTTTAATGAGAGTCAGAATTAGACTGAAAGAATTTTTCAGGAATCGCAGATTTTCATTGTTACCAACAGTGTTTTCGTTTGTTGGGCAGTTATTGTTGACTCCTCTGTTGTTGTCGTTCTGTTGCGTTACACTGAGATCCAATATGGCGGACACTGAAAAAAGAAAGTTCTGAATACTTAAAAATACCGATTCTATCCGCGGATCGTCGAAAATGGAGGAAAAAATTAAAGTTCTGACAGTAGATTTCATCGCATAATGAAATGAAATACTTGTGAGGCAATAAACCTTCATTGAATGAGAACTTCATTGCAAATAAAAGGCGTGTATTTTACACGATTTAAATGGATATACAGGGTGATCGTAAACTATGTCGACAAAATAAGAGGGGTGATAGTACTTATAAAGACGAACAATATTTTCAATGGAACCTAGGCCGCATTCCCCTCAGACTGTCAGAAAAGCGTAAGCCCGTCTGCACACGGAGCAACTCAAAAGAAACTGATAACTGACTCAAATCACAAACCAGTCCGTGATGAGTCGCAACCTATGTAATTGAATGGAGCCACGCACACGGCGCAACTGGTTACAAACCCGTCCGGACGGGTTTGTAACCAGTTGCGCCGTGTGCGTGGCTCCATTCAATTACATAGGTTGCGACTCATCACGGACTGGTTTGTGATTTGAGTCAGTTATCAGTTTCTTTTGAGTTGCTCCGTGTGCAGACGGCCTAAAGTTCAGTGTACATGTTCAACTTTCGTCACTGGGAAAAAAATTAGAATAAGCCAAATTATAAGTTGCCGAATCCTATTCAGATCAGAGAAAGAACCCGCTACTACCCCTCGTAAACGCCAGAAGAGATTTTCAGTGAACATTTGGGCAGGTATCGTTGATGTTTGGCTGGTGGGACCGTATCTCTTGCCAGAAAGTCTCATCGGCACAGCATACCTTGCCTTCAGGGAGCAAGTGCTTCCTGGTACCTCCCAAGCTCTTCCGCTCACCACAAAGGGGGACATGTGATTTACAGTGGCGTAGAAAGCATAACTGGCGCCGGGGCACGATACCTGTTTGGCTCCCCCCCCGAAAAACACATAGTAATATAATATATAGAATTAGTTAAAAAGATAATTTGGCGCCCCTCTGCGGGTGGCGCCCGGGGCATAATAGACACCCTCCCCCTCTCGCTACGCCACTGGTGGTTTATCCATGAGCCCCCCCCCCCCCACACACCACATTTTAGCATCCCAGCCCGCCACTTCCTGAATGCCAGATATCCTGGACGGTGGACTGGACGAGAGGGACTTGTGGCTTGAGCTCCACGCTCTTCGGACCTAAATCTATTGCACTCCTATGGGGGACACATGAAATTAATGGTGTACACGAGGCACCTATGGACTCAGTGGAAGATATCGTCGCGAGAATTGTTGTTGGATCAGACGAGATTAAGACGACAATATGAGTGTACGTGAAGGTGGGACAGTCTTTCATTCGTGGATGACAATTGTGCAGCGACAACCTTGGACGCCATTTTCATCATCTACTTTTATTCTTTCTCTGATCTAAATGGGATTGTGCAACTTATAATTTGGTTTATTCTCATTTTTTTTTGAAGTGACGAAAGTTCAACTTGGACATTGAACTTTACGCTTTTGTGACAGACTGAGGGGAATGCAGCCCTTTAGGTTCCATTGAAAATATTGTTCGTCTTGATGAGTACTATCACCCCTCGTATTTTATCGACATCGTTTACGATCACCCTGTATATATATATATATATATATATATATATATATATATATATATAACGGTAAAAGTAATAAACTGGTGATTATACAGAGGCTGTTCACACATTTTTTAGACGATGTATATTGTATTCACAAAACTAAATTACATAAAATTCTTGTGTTTTAAATGTTCTATTTTGACATCCCTTATTCTGAACTATCTTTCGACACCGCAATTTCCAGGATAATAATGCCTTTTGAAGTGTCAGAAGAGGTATTCTATCCCATTCCTCCTGAACAGCTTTCCAGAGTCCTGTAAGGGTTTTGGGACGACGTTTGGATAATGCAGATTTTAAAAGTCCGAAAGCACAAAAATCCATAGGTGATACATCGGGAGATTTAGTAGGGATATCAGTGAAGGGTATGGCCTTGATACCAGTTTTTTGTTCCATTTCTTTTAGGAAATTTACAGTGGATTTTGATGTGTGACTGCTAGCTTTGTCTTGATGGAGTCTCACAGATTGATGGCACTGTGGGTAAAGCGAGGGTATTTCATTCAGAAAAATTGGCGATAAAATATGTTCCTGATAGTATTTGGAGTTAATCTTGACATTTTTTTCCACTCTCTTTATTTTTAACTTGCCATTATAAGAAAAACCAGCAACAATCATGAATCCCTTAGAAAAACTTTCTTTCGATTCTTTGAACCATGTACTTAAATTTTTTCTCCCCTTTTATGATAATAAATGGCTCTTTTTTTTGTTGCAATCATTTAAATACACCCATGATTCATCTATTGTGACAATTGTTTTCCATTTTTCTTTGGATAAGTGTTTCTCATATAGAATTCTGCAGCGTGTCCTGCGTTCAGCGACGTGATTTGGAAGAAGACGATGCACATTGCGTTTTACCGCTTTCTTAAGATTTAAATCAACGTTTATCATTTTATTCACAGTGGACACCGAGCATTTTAATGATTTTGCAACTGTCCTTTGACTAGGGGGATTTTATTTTAACATTAAACAACGTACCTTTGCAATAGTCGAAGATGTCCGTTTTTCCTTGGATACTTGTTTGGAATTTTTGTCCCACTTGAGGCTCCAATTTGACGTTTTTTTCCTTTCTTGTTGACGATATTACCTATCGACGCTTTATATATCACAAAACCATGACTCTCACATCGTTTTTGGATAACGGAGTATGCATATTTCTCTTCGGAAAGAGCATAAATGTAGCCTTCGAACCACTGCTTTGTTAAAAACGCCATTTTGAATAAAAACAAAACTTTCAAGCTTTAGACGATAATTTTGACTTTTAAAAACATAGTACAATTGCAATTATTTCTTTTGCAGCAAACGATTTTTTATTACCGCTTACCAAAATCGTCTAAAAAATGTGCGAACAGCCTCTGTATATAATAGCCGGTAGTTATACATAATCGCCATTAATGCCAGTAAATATGATAAATAAATGAAAATTTATCAAATTAACCGGTTTGTTTATATAATTCCCAACTCGTAATGGCAAAATGTAATAAATATCATGACTGATTGAGCCAGTATAATACAGTGTAGTTTATGAGTAGTTACTAGTCAGAGGGATATGTTTTCGTTGGACATTATGGCGCGAGAGGTCGCGAATAACAATATTTTATAATTTACAATTAAAAAGTCAATAAATGGTTATCTTAAGTCACATGGATGTAGTCCATGTGACTTAAGATAACCATTATAGACACATTAGACTGTTATAGACACATTAGACTGTATATAGACACATTAGACTGTTATGACATTTAGAATTACAAAGTTTGCCAGATTTTTTACTTTTTCACTTAACAGACTCACATTGTCCCTTGCAAACATATCGCTGATATCCCTAACCTCCAGAAAGAGATGATTTTCTAACACATTCTCGAAGTGATATTGCTAGATCTGGAACATCGTCAAGCAAAATAAATTTTTCTTCACAAATTTTGAACTTATTTCTGGTATACAACTGCGAAAGTCTTCCTTGTTTCGTTCCTAACTGATAAAACTCGTCATTTCGAACTTCTAATATCACCGTTAATAAATATCGTGGATCACTTCTTGCTCTGTCACCGTCTGGTACTCGTAGTACCACTGTGTCACCAACTTTACCAGAAGGAAATCTAAGATTTGAAACATTCAACATTTTCTTTGCCTGTGATTCTAAACCTTCTTTAGCACTCATTCTATGATTTCTTACTTGTTCTTGCCTGCTTTGTCTGGATTAAAGGAACCGCTGCTTCATCCTCTTTTTGAGTCTCAAAATTAACTTCAAGTGGAGGGTCATATTGCGATAGACCGTTATTGTACATATCAGAATCATCTTCTATTTCGCTATTGGTGTTTTCGGAAGCGTTATTAACAGTCTCGATTAAAGCCTGAAGCTCTTCTTCAGTTCTAAGATGTTCGATAAAGTCATTCGGGAATGAAGACGTTTTCAAGCCTAATTTTACAGGCGTCCCAAACATTGCTTTATAAGGAGTACACTTGATGCGTTCATGAAATGCTCTATTCTTCATAAGTTGCATAAAGCGTAACCCTTCGTACCATTTACTAGTTTGATTGCTTTCCAACAAAGAACTTAGCATATTTTCAATATCCTGGTTTGCACGCTCGACCGAACCTTGAGTCTGGCTGTGCCTAGTGTTTTCCGTATACAATTTTCAGATCCGGCCACATTGCACAAGCTTCTTATACGATTTTGTTTCTAAACTCACGGCCATTATCACTTTGCAGTACACTGGGGGCTCCAAATATAGTAAAAATATCAATTAGGTGATATGCAACCTCTTATGCACGTTTGCTTTTTAGGACCCGCAACTGTACGAACTTCGTCAAGTGGTCTTGATAGCCAAATATAAACTAAAAGTCATTATCTGGTTGCAACTGCATGCAAATTAGGTCTACCTGGCATCTTGAGTTCATCTCTTGAAAGACCATTAGCCTAACAACAAATCCTTTCTTCGGTACCTTGGATATTTTTGACAACTTTCCCACAAATTTAAATAAACCATCACTTCTTCAGTAGTAATATTTTTGTACTTTTGTTGAAGTTCTTTTACTAACACCATGGCCTATTGATAAGTGTGCCTCATGAATTATGGTAAAAAATTCTTCAAAGTACACGGAAAATCTAACATTGGAGCTGTCTTTACTTACGGAAAAGATAAGTTTTTCAACAATGCTTACTTACATTAAGTCGTATCTTTTTATTAGTCTGATAATCTTCCGGTTTTTTTCCACTACTTTTGTTTTTACTATTATTCACTTTTTTCAACACGTCATCATATCTTTCTTTCGTCAGAAAACCACTGTTTGCTTTCTTAGTATCCATAATATGAACTAACTTGGAATTAAAACTCTCAAGCATAGCAGCCGTTATTCAATATTTTATAAAATACGAGAGAGTAGCGAAAAGAAGTCTAGCCACCACGAAATTTGAACTACTACTGAAATCACGTGGTTTTCACGTGTGGATAGAAAAAGCCAAGCAGCTGTGCAAACTGAACGAATTTTGGTAATGTTATAGACTTTTATCACATTTACCATTACGAGTTGGGAATTATGTAAACAAACCGGTTAAATTGATAAATTTTCAAGTATTTATCATATTTACCAAATTTAGTGGTAATTATGAATAATAACTGGCAATTATATATAATCACCGGATTAATCACATTTACCGTAACATATATATATATATATATATATATATATATATATATACACGGACACACATAAATGAGGTTGTGAATAATAAATCTCTCCTGAAGTGATACTTATGTCTTTCAATATTACATGTGCAATAACTTCAAGAGCTTGTTTTGTAGCAAAATATGTGAACAACGCACCAAATAAAGAAAACGTATAACTGAGTCTCAGATTTTAATATAAAAACTATATCCCAATTTGTTATGCAAAGATCTGTTACTCAGATATCTCGTTACCGATTGCATGGCTTTAAGTGACAGTTGGGATCATCTCTATTAGTAAAAAAACTTGATAAAATGGTTAATTGGTTAACTACGTTGTAATAGAGTGATTGCAAAAAGTATGGAGATGCGCGTTTCTCGAATTTGAAAGTAACATAAAAAAAGCAGGCCAAAATTCAAGCATTTGCCGTTGAACTACATGATCTGCAGATCTTTTAAAATTGGACATCTGTTTTGAAATATAAACGAAGACAGATAGGGTTAATGCTTTAACATTTGTAAACAGGTCATTTTAGAATAGGAAACATTTTCTACAAAAAATACCAAAAATATCATCATCTTTGCAAAGTGCCATTCAATTAAAAATGCAACGTTCATGACCCCCTGTCACTTATTTCTCAGAGGTCACTAATTGCGAAGTTCAAGCCTTTTTCTTAAAATGTTTCGATCCACTATTAGTGAACCTCTTAAAAAGTTGAATTCAAGAATCGAAATCAGGATAGAAAAAAACTGACTTTACTGATGACGTTATGTTTTTTGATAAGTGTATACTAAACCCGAAAATACATAGGAAATGAGCTCATAGAACAGTGTTCGAAGCTTCCATAAAAAACTTATTTTACATCCGGGTTGAGGGATATGGAGCATGCGCCATTCAAAATTTGTGTTAATCGTTAGTTAATTTGCGAGAAGTCGTATGCAGCTCCTAGTGCCGCAAGTCACCACAATGCCAACGCATAATTTCACAGTGACAACTTTTTTTTTAACCTCCTGTTGCCAACATTTTCAGACGTCACATGTTAAAAAAAATAAATATGTGGAAAACGCGTAGATAATAAAGTCTAATTTAAAAAACATGATTTCGATATAAATCGTTTTAGATGTAAATAAAAATTGCGTACAAAAGATAAAATATACAAAAACTATCCATGATGTGTAAGGCAATCGGAAACCGTGGGATCGGCTTCCCACTTGAATTCCGACATTGTGGCACAATCTGCCACAATATGCACGCATGTTGAGGCAGTTCTGAGAAATACGCTCAGCAGGTAAAATCCCATGAATGTGAAGAAATAAAAAAAGAAGCTGCATTATCTTCCACCAAATATCCCCATCCACTTATCACAAATTTGCACCATTATTGCATTAAAAAAAAGGTGAAAACGTAACTTGTTGAGGACAAGCACAAATAACGGCGGGAACTGGACCGGCTCACATATTTGTTAGCTATCTCGCCAAGCGACCCAGTTTCAGTTATACTGTGTAAGTACCAGAGAGTTCAACCAAAGTATCCCCATGAAATTTTGCACAATATGCCTTTGTCCTGTTTTCGATTAACCCTTCAGCGGGCGCGCTAATTTCATTAGGCCGGACCTACCGGGCCTAATGGAAAATCAGGGCCTGGAGGGAATAGCTCTTTTATTTATTAAAAATTCATCTTTATTTTATAATAAATCAATACACTTCTTGGAGATTATTTTTAACCAGTTTTATAAATTATGTCCTTCATATAGCCACCATTTTGCTCTTGACAATGGCGAGCTTTTTCCGAGGAGTGTTCTACCACCTGTCGTAACGTTTCATGGCTTATTCTGTCGATTTCTGCACGGATGTTGGATGGTTCGAGGTGTGTTACGGTATATACTCTTTCAGATATTCCCACAGATAAAAGTCTGGAGCGTGAAGGCCTGTTGAATTCTGAGTTTCGCGAAACTATCCCTCTTCCACAATTCTGTTGGCATCAGCTCCTGCACTAGCTGCACCTTTATGCGGCCATATAATCGGCATCCTTTAAATCCTCTCTAGTGAGCTTAGGGCTATGCCTAGGTGTTGGGACCGGCATCTGGTTGATGTCAATGCTTCCACCTTAAGCGCTGAATATTGTCCTGATTATAGGTGTAGCGTGCTTCTAACTTTTTTTTTTTTTTTTTTTGGGGGGGGGGGGGGAGGGCACGAATCGAATTAAGCTAGGGCCCTCCTCAGCGCATTGACGGCCGGACGGTTCTTAAAATATGAAATTTTAGGATTTTTACTAAATTGAATAACAAATGAATTGATGTTTGAGTAGTATCCAAAAGTTATACAACGAGAAAAATAAATATAATATAAATAAAATGAGAAAAAAATATAGCATCAAATTTTTGTTATGAATCATATCATTGTTAAAAACTATGTTAAGGCTAAAGACTTAATCGGAATCTTCAGTTTCCCAGCGGAAGAAAAACTAACTTTCTTAAAAGTTTTCTACAATTTTTCAATTTTAACCGAACTTCTATTAACGTTTTAATTTATTTCGAGTAAGTTGGGGGGGGGGCACGTGACCCCGTTCCCCCCTCCCCGACGCTACGCTTATGGGCCTGAGACTTCCCTGAACGCGCGAGATCACTCGCAGCCCCTTGTTCTTGAAACTTTTTTCGTCCGTGACCCACTATCTTTAAATAAAAAAATTACGCGATCCCAATGAAAATTTATAGATAATAGATTCTCAAATTAAAAAAAAAAGCTATTTGAAAACCCAATAAATTGTAGATTTCGCTACTAGGTAGGTTTGGTTTTATATTTACTTTGCATAACAACAACCAAAAAAAAATTTAAAAATTCCTTACACCTTCACATGTTTTTTGTCAAATCTCACGTAACTAACATAATATGCATTTGTATTTCTTTTAGGTAAATATTAGCAAAAATTGAAATTACAAAAATCCATGATTTTATGATTAAGATTCACAATAAACACTGAAAATTATAAACTTCATTTATCTATATGATTTTAAAATAGAAAAAAAAAGAATCAGAAGGGGAAACCTAGACCTCGGATAGTTTTTGTTCAATATGTGGTAAAATTATCGTATCTGCTTTCGTACCATCGTTTTTTTTTTTTTGGTTTTTATTGCTACTCATTTTGAAAACCCAGTATCGCCTATATAGGGAAAGGCGAATGAAAACAGTGTAGCCTTGTAAGACTGCTTGACATTTTTTTAACAATATCATATTTTTAATATATAAGAAATATAAATGAAGATATTAAAAATATGTAATTATGAAAAGTTTAAAGCATGTTTATAAATTATATAATTCAGTTTTATATAAATTTACTTCAGACTATCCGCGACCCTTCCCATAACAATATCTTAGCATAAATGTAATAGTTCAGCCACGCAGTCGCACATTTTCGTTTGCCGATTTTTATCACAGAAGAGAATTTTTGTCTGTTTGTTTTGATAAATAATATCACGAGTCTGCACCTTCGAAAATAAAAAAAATTGCAAATATGGCCTCTTTGTTTTAACGTCACTATTTATGCTATCCAGTAAAAATGCATAGTATTCTCCTGTGATTGTTTTGCTCTTCTACAAACAGTCAATTACGATTATATCCCGGGCGTCTCAAAAAAGTGGCCTCGAATTTTGCTGATCGATCTGTTTCAGCTGTCTTTATCGCATCACCTGCTTCCAACCATTATTGACAAAATCGGAACGTGATTCAGGGAATTACTATCAAAGATCTAGTGCACGGCTAAAAAATAAACAATTATTTTTAATAATATAAAACTAAATAAAAATAAGGATTGAAAATCCGAGTTAAGAATTCTAGCCTAGAGCTCGTTCGAACAAAGACCTTTTGTCCCGGATCAAAATCTAAACTTTATACCAAAGAGCGATAACGACACCGTCTATAATCATTTAAGCACAGAAGCGTTACCGGACTGAATTTTTCTTAACACCACTGTTTAGGCAGTATTCTTTTGTATCTGGTGAAGTCCTGTTTCATCAACTGTCACGAAACGATTCAGAAACTCGTCTCAATATCTTGGTTAGAGCTCCACATTGTACGTCAAAGTGATCACGCGTTCGCTTTTTTGATCGATGGATGGCGCCCACCTTCCGGTCAATTTTTTGTAATCAAATAATACATGCAAAATACCATAAATGTGATCCGATGATATGCAAGCAGCCTCAGAAATCATATGGACTCTTAATATTTCATCCTCATATCATTTATGATTTAAAAGTAATTTCTGAAGTAGTGACCATAGCTGGGAGACCAGAATGTTCAGAGGCACTTGTCACCCAGCCGCAGCGAAAATAGACCAATTTTCAATCATTCGCAAGTGAAGGTATTGACTTGCGATATTTTTCAAGCCTAAACTAGTTTCCTCCTAATAAGTACTGTTTTATCGCGCGGAATTCCTTTTATTTTTTCTTCACTGCGTGAGTAGTAACAAGAGTTAATCGACTAAAATTACTGTTAAGGGGACAGTAGACTTTCAAAATTGTGAAATTTGTCCAAAAATTCGATTTTTTAAATTTTATTGATTTGTGAAACTACGGACGAGTAGGAATGTGTTGTAGAAAGAATTTTTAATTTTTGTGATTACTTTCCTATTTATAGGCATTTGTATTTACACTGCTGGCCACCCAAATTGCAACACCAAGAAAGACAAGAGATATCACAACAAAATTTATTTTGTAGATAACATGTTGACCAAGTATCAAATGATTAAATTTATAGACTTGTATGAAGTGTGGTTCCTGCCAAAATCAGTAGCCAGAGTAGCCGCCATTGTTGGAGATCACCGCTGCCACACGCCTCGGCATTGATTCAAAGAGACTGTGGATGAGTTCTTGGGGTACAGCAGACCAAGCAGCTTCCACACGTTGCCAAAGTTGATTTGCTGTGGCAGCTGGGGATGGAATCTGGGTCAATCGTAGAGCAACCATGGACCACATGTTTTCTATCGGCGAAAGATCCGGAGAGCGAGGCGGCCAGGGAAGCAATTCAATCTGGCGATTGACGAAGAACCGTTGGACAATGCGTGCCACGTGTGGTCGCGCATTATCCTGTTGAAATATGGCTGTGAGCAAGCCCTGAAGGTAAGGAAGGACAACTGGCTCCAACACCTCGGAGATGTAGCGCTGGCTGTTTAAAGTACCGGCAATGCGTACTAGAGGTGTGCAAAGAGTGATAGCCAATACCGCCCCATACCATAATACCCGGTGCAGGACCAGTGTGGCGGTGCATAACGCAGCTGTTCAGCATCCTCTCTTCACGGTGTCTCCAGACTCGAATGCGACCATCGTGGTGTTGCAGACAGAAGCGTGACTCGTCAGTAAAGACAATTTCATTCCATTCTGCCGTCCACATCCTTCTGTCATCGTACCATTGGCGGCGGAGACGTCTGTGGTTCTGCGTCAAGGGTAGACAAAGCAATGGACGTCTTGCGGACAGACCACTCTGCTGTAAACGGCGTCGAATGGTACGCGCAGACACTGGATGATGCGTTACAGACTGCATGTGCTGTGCTATGGTTCGTGATGTGACTGAGCGATCCGTCACTGCCATGCGCACAATTTACCTGTCATCACGTGAAGTGGTGCGCTGAGGTGGATGCGATCGAACACGCCGGTCCATCGTACCCTCCTGCATCCAACTATCACATATCCGCATTACAGTTGTTTGGTTTCGTCCAACACGACTACCGATTTCCCTGAAAGATAATCCACAATCTCGGTAGGCCACTATCCTTCCTCTGTCGAACTCGGATACTTGATCAAAAGATGATCGCTGTTTTCGACGAGGCATAATTGATCGGTTTTTTGAAAAAACCACAAGAAAAACACAATTGCGAACTTGAAATCGTCGAAATCTCCAAGCCTTAAATAGCGCTTTGAAGTGGCGCCACAGGCGCGCGTGATGTGCGTCTGCGCTGAAATTCTAATCATTTGCATACCTCACCTCCGCTAATGCATGTTGTAAATTTCATGTTATTTGCATGTTTCCTTCAGGGTGTTGCATTTACAGTGGCCAGCAGTGTAATTTAGATATTATGTGGTTACTAATAGCAATAACTTTAAATGTGTTTTCCTCAAAATAAAAATTTTCATGTCATACGAATATTCAGGCTGCTCCAGGTGCATTTATAATTATCGTATTGCTTTGAAATTTAAGTTTTATTCAACTATATATCAAAAAAATCTTATTGAAAACAATTATGCTTCGTAGCTCAGAGTTTCTAAATTTTGTACTTGAAATGATGATTTAGAGGTATTTTGCGTAATAAAAAGGGTGTTTTCACAGTTATTATTTTTTTCTCTTTATATTTTTAATGAATGTTTAAAATGAGCAATAAGTTTCATTATTAGTTCTATATGGTATCCTGTAAATAAAAATTACCATATTATATGCAAAAGAAATGCGCATGGAACATTTTTAATTAGGCCAATTTTTGATATAATTAATAATTTATAATTCATAAATTTTTAATATTTCATCATTAAATTTTAACTACTTTTACATATCTATGATACTAATCACATATTCAAATTTCAAGCAAATCCATTGAAAACAAAGCGTCAAATCGTTTTGCGAATCGAAGAAGCATGGAATCTGTAAAATGTTAAAGCATTGAGAAATCCAGTGCTGTGGCGCCATCTCTTGGCACGGGTTTGTAAAATGATTCTCTGATAAAGTAGTTTGGTAATGTTAAAAACTCCAAACGACCTAAATGTTGATGTAAAGACGATCACTTTAAGCAGCTGAATGGTCTCTCCCTCTCTTTTCACTTCCCAAAGGCGTTAATATTTTTGAGAAATGAAGTGTACCAACCCAAACCTTAATCCTTTTCTATTTCAGCCAAGCGACTATAATAAGAGCAATACGTCGCTTTCAAAATATTCCTGACACTGATTTTCGAGAAATCGAGCAATGATTATATTAATGTTAAAATTGATTTTTTTCGGGAGAGGGGGGATGCTAAAACGAAGGATGTAAGAATTATTATAAGGTTAAACAAGCACGGTTTTCAGAAGTTTACATATTACATTTTTAAGTAAAATTGGCAGGACAATTATTGACTCTTGTCAGTAATTTTAGAAAATCCTTTTCTGTTGCATGAATTGAGCAACTGCTGATCCCACGAACGTAGACAATCTCCATATTTTTCCTTCGATCTTACTCTTAGAATGTTGGCAGAAATTCTGCTCCATGTCATTTTTGTACTATCTCGCTACGCTGTTCCCAAGATTTATTAAAACCGTAACAGAACTTTCTGTCGAAGAAAACATCCGGCTGCTAAAGAATTGCAACTATCGAAAAATGTTAGGCATTTGCGGGTATGCGGTCTGTTTTTAAAATTTCGCACCACAGATCGTGTCAAAATATCACTACGCTTAATTATCTAGCTCAGTGGTGTGCAAGCTAATAGTCGTGAAAGTAGGGGGTTCGTGGATAGTTAAGTAAATTGGTATCGAATTATTAAATTGAAATTGCGTTAAATTTGGTAATAATTTTGAAATCGTGGTTTTTTTAAAATTTTTTTAATTTTAACCTGTATGTAATACAAATATATAGTAGTACTTAAATATTTAAAAAATGCTAGTGTCATGAGATTAAAACTCTTTCAGGGGCGGTGGTCCATTTTTGGACTGCCATTTTTCTCGTCTTTCTTTCACTTGCATCCACTATCCCAGTTAAATAAGCAGAAAAAGGCTAGTGCTGTAATAGTGCTAGTGCTGCTCGATTTTATTTAATCTATTATCAGTTTAAAGAAGTAAAATTATTTTACAACCTTTACTTGGAAAAATTTTCAAGATTTTTTAGTAAAAAAAATTGAGAAAAAAATGTGTACCGTGCAAACTGTGGAGGTTGTTTAATCCTTTCAGGGGAAACAAATACAGAGGATAAGCAAGACATATCTTTATTGCTATTATATGCAAAGGAAATACGTATCTAAAATCTACAGTTCATTTATTTTTAAGATAGTTTGTCAAAATTAGCTTAATTTAATGTTTGCTAACATCTTTCTAATTTCTAAAAAAATTTTTGCTTCTATCGTAAAATTTTCATAGGAGTCTAGTGATTTTTTTTATTAAAAAAAAAGAAAAAGAAAAAGTGGGTCGCTGTTGAAAAAAGTCTGATCTTGTAGAAAGGAAATTCTTTATCTGAAGTTCCTGAAGTTTCGAAGCTCAGGGATCTATTGAACAGACCTAATGGAATGGTTAACTTATTTCCTGATGCAATTTAATCGATAGGTAACAAACTACAGAAAAACACTATTAAAAGAATAATTCGGGAAAATATTTATTCGTACTTATAACTATAAAAAACGATTTAAAAGCAAGGAAATCAATCGACAAATCATTAAGCATGTCTTGTAATAGTTTTGTTCATTTAGCTGTGCACCAGATGTTTTAGCCGTTCCACGATATTCGAAATGTCAACTATAAATAAGTGACATGTTAATTCTCAGATCCTAACGCTTGATTAGACGGTTGCTTGCTTTATTTTTCAGTGTATAACAACGTGAAGGAAACAATCTATAAGTTACACAAAAATGAAACAACTCTGCTTGGCTTCTACTCGATAGCTCCATGGAAATATTTCTCATTAATAATTACGAATCATGTCTATTGTTTCCTTTAATAACAGAATTTTAGGTTGGAATAGCATAACTCTTTCAGTTAATTATTTACGGTAACTTTCAAATCGTCAATTTCGGCTCCTCTCAGAACAATCGGAATTATTATTTTCATGAAGAAGCAGCAATGAGAGACAGCTGTAACAATCTACAGAGCGCTCACAGTCAAATAAACCCAAACCGCATATTTTTACGATAATTGTTTACCCTAATAACTTTATACATATCATACCGTACAACTGTACATTACGACCATGTATATTCGGGTAGCATGTTTCATGTTTAGTCGTCTTTTAAAAATTTTGTTTGGTTTTTTCTTCAGGATTACATGGCAAATCTTGAAAAATTCCTTTCGTAGAAGGAGGAAATTCTTCCTTGATGCAGAGAGTAGGTATAGTGCTGCCATCTATTAGATTATTTATAAATGTATGATTGTACTGAAAATTTTCGGGGTAAAATTCTGGCTAACTATAATTTAAAAGAATCTGCTAATTACAGGTTTCGCCTTGAAGTTGGCAAAAATTAATATCGCTTGAAAGGCATTTCTTTGCAAATATAAATTTTTGTTACTTTTGTTCCATCTTACTAAACTGCTTTGGGGATTTTCAATTGAGAGCCAAAAGCAGTATATGTGTAATATTCTGAAGCAAAAGAATTGCCGTGAAAAATTATTTAACCTTTTAAAAATAATTTAAAATTTTATAAAAGAAATATTTTTTAGAATTTGAAGGTAGATTATATTATTAACTTACACATAATGGAAAACATTTTGCCAGTGGAGTTATTGACTCGCCAATTAGATCTGAAAACCAAACATGCTTAAAATTTGAAGTTTTTAAAAGTATTGCTCGAATAGTCAAGTACACAATGATATTATGATTAAGACTTGTGTGAGAAAAAAAATTCACGTATAAATGAGACTAAAATATAAGCAAATTTTTTGTCTCGGACCTCCCCCCCCCCCCCCCCCCCCCAAAAAAAAAAAAAAAAAAACACCAAAAAAAAAAAAAAAAAAAAAAAAAAACTACGAGTACTATGATTTTCGTGCATAACAATTATTTTACTGATGATATATATATCTGCATTTGCATCCAAACATCTTGTACACCCTGTTTTGAAAATTAAGTGCAAAACTGTGTAAAGAGGCATGGACGTATTGCTTTTTTAAGAAAATTAACTACCACTTGCAGTGTATGGGAGAAGAATGATTACGCGCTTGCTAGTTAGGACAGTTGCTTAAGGCTGCTGTGTACTAACCCTATTGGATTCGCTCACCTCGATGTTAACCTACGGAGAGAATGTGTCTGCTATTGACAGGTACCTAAATGCTGATAATCCAATAGAAACTGTATTTTCAAATAACTTTTCTGCACCTCGCAACAGGATTAATTTTATAAATTACGCCCACCAAAAAGGTTGATGAGCATTTCAAAAACACTACCAGATTTCCCCCCTTATAATATCGAATTTAAAAATATTTGCACTTTTTAAAAAAATTCAAATTGCCCCCAGGTGTAAAATTTCTTTATCTATGACGGAGTACAATTTATAAAAAATCTTTCAATCCAAGTCGGCAATCCTTGGACACATTTTGTCCACAGGTTAACATTGAAGAGAGCGAATCCAGTAGGGGTAGTTCACAGCAACCTTAATTACTGCAACTGGGAAATACCTCAGCATCTCCACCCGAAGAATGGAATTTTTCCGGCCATACAAAAGGTTGGATTAAAGGGAACTCTGCAGAGAAAATTAATTTTTGCAAATTGTGTATTTATATATTTTTTTTTCCTAAACGTCTTTCTGTAAGGGTCATTAAGCTTATAAATATATGAAATGTTGAATTAAAAAAATTAAAATTCTGAATTTAGATGCGATTAAATCGTTCAAATATCAATCGAAACAATCTGAGAAAATTCGTAAAACTTTTAAACACTTAAATAAGAGACACTAAAAATTATTCTTTCATCCGAAATGTTTTCTTGAGGAGAAATATTAAATAAATCTACAATTATGAATGTAATAAAAATGGAGTAAAGAAGACCTGTACAAAATTTAGTAAAGGCCCACCATGTAATATTTTAGATATAGAGTGAAATCACCCGTTTATACACGATATTAATGTTAAAGTTTACTGCTACCATCTATCGTTTGTATTTAGAAACGAATAATTTTTTTGCAAAAAAAAAAAAAATAAAATTTGGGACCTTCAAGTTTAAAACTGAAACACCAGATGGCGACACCACAATTATTGCCAAATTTGGACGAAGAACAGTGAGAGACAAGATAAATGCGCGTCCCGCTTATTTTTCGGGCTCCTTTTTGAAGCTAGGTTATAAGGAGCAATTCCACATAACATGGGAACTACAGCATCAGAAAAAAAAAAAAAAAATTTAAATCTACTCAACTTTGATTTTTATGTGCTGTATATTTATTGAAGTTCACAAATTAGAATCTGGCAATACCTGGTTAACCATTTTCTGTCATGTGAAGACATGTTCTGAAGAGCATTATGTTCTGGTGAATTTTTCACAGTTTTGAATAGATTTAAAGGTATGTATTTTACTAAGTTTTAGAATGTCTTTACACAAATAATTATATTTCTTTAAAGATTTATCCTATAAGACAAATATAAAAGCATTATTTCAGAATTAGCATTTAAAATAAATGAGAGAGGTTAATTTTTATATAGATCAAATTCTTTGTAACGTGAGTCACAAAAAGTTCATTTTTTTAATATTTATAACTTTTTATAATCGTAAATTATAAAATTTTTGCTTTTTCTCCTACTTATTTATATTACTAAAAAGAATTGATAAGCCAATTTCATTTCAAAAAATATTTTATTTGGAAATAAAAACATTTTATTTTGTAACGTGAGTCACATGTAATGTGAGTCACGGCTAGTATTGCATGATAACAGAGTTCTTAATGGCATTTAATGTATCTTAATGTTATTTTTGGGGTCAATGGGGGATTTTATATCTATACACATCCATATGATTAATTAATGCCACTAAGTTTAATTAAATATTGTAATTTTATTGTAATTTTTCTAGTAAACATACACACGTTTAAAAAATTACTTCAACTTGTAATTCTAAAGTTAAATTTTTTAATAGGAAGTTTTTAAACTATGGTACCAACATCAGCAGCAGAGCGACAGAAAAAGCGTAGGAAAAATTAAAGCAAGAAGGGAAGTACGATGAATATAAACAGAAACACCGTCTACAGATGAAGGAATATAGAAAAAGGAAAGCTGTAAAAGTAAAGAAGTTGTCTCAAACAATTCGAGATGAATTGAAAAATGAAGAAAGGAAATTTTTAAGAAAAAGAGTTGCTAAATTCCGACTTCTTAAAAAAGAAAAGCAATCGAGTGAAAAAATTATAGAATCACCTCAACAAATGTATAAAAATGCAAGCGCACTAGGAAAAGCATTGGCCAAAGCAAAGCGAGGTTTGCCCAATTCACCTCGTCGTAAAGAAGTAGTTGTGAGAAAGTTATTTAGCAGGGAATGCAATATGGATATGGATAAAAGTTTTCAGTGTCCAAACAATGCATCACAAGGAAATCCCTTATCCCAAGACACTCTAAATAAAATTGAAGAATTTTATGAAAGGGATGATATTAGCAGACTAGCACCTGGTAGAAAAGATATAGTTACAATATGGGAAAATGGAAAAAAAAATTAAAAAGCAAGCTCGACATCTTTTTTACTCCTTAAGAGAACTATTTGAGCTGTTCAAAACTGATAATTCATCAAAGGTAGTTGGGAAAAGTAAAATCTCATCATTGCGTCCAAAACATGTTCTCTTAAGCAACCAACTACCTCACAATGTTTGCTTATTTCTGTATCATGAGAATTTTATCAATGCTGTTAATGCATTGCATCAGTATAATGAAGAGGTTCCTAGTTACTCATATTCTTTTCCTGAAGAAATAATTTGCAAGCCTCCTCCTCGAAATTGTTGGATTAATTAATGTAAAACTTGTAATAATGCTCAAGGTTTTCAGAAAGTATATCCCATACCAGATTATGTTGAAGCTGAGGTTAAATGGAAATACTGGAAGAAAGATCTGAGTCATAATCCACTGTTGAAAATAGAACGTATTGCATCATATTCCGACTTACACTGTTATGTAGCAGATCTTGTTCCACAATTTTTGGAACATTGCTACATTAAACGACAACAGGCCACCTCCTATAAAAATATGCATCGACTTGTACTGTCAGACGAATATCCCATAGATTTATGTGTGATCCAAATAGATTTCTCTGAAAATTATACTTGTTCCTTTCAAGATGAAATCCAAAGTGCACATTGGCAGCAACATCAAGTAAGTATTTTTACTGCAGCTCTCTAATATTCTGGATCCATTCATCCTCTAGCATTTGTATCAGACTTCCTGAACCATGCAAAAGAAGTAGTAATATGCTACATTTCATATTTATTAGATACTATCCCAAATAATGTAAAACAAGTAGAAATATGGTCAGATGGTCCTTCATCACAATTTAAGAACAGATTTGTTGCTGCATCAATAAATGTTTTGGAGGGAAAATATTCCATAAATATGATATGGAACTATTTTGCAGCATCCCATGGAAAGGGTCCTGTTGATGGGATTGGTGGAAGTCTGAAAAGACAAGTATTTAATCAAGTGAAAAAACGTAAATGCTTAGTAGTAAATGCGACAGATTTTGTTCAAGCTGCCCAAATGGCTGGAACTAACATTAATATCCAGGAAATTACCGAAGAGGATGTCAAAGAAAGAAATGTAATACTTAATATTCAACAGGTTTGGGACAATTCACCAATATTAAAAGGTATCAAACAATATCACTGTATTAAAGTTGAAAATATGAAACCTAAAGGATTTTTGATATCTTCTGATAATAAAATAACTCCTCAACCATTATCCAATATTAAATGTGATGATTGGTATGAAATTGAATATGACGGTGTACTGTACCCAGGAAAAATTACCAATTGCATCAATGGGGAATTTGAAATAACTACGATGCACCCTACAGACAAACACTGAAAATGACCTAAAAATGAAGATAAAATATTTTATCCTCGATCAAAGTTGATTCGGAAATTAAAACCTCCAATTTCTGTTAATTCAAGAGGGTTTTTTACATTTGTATTGTAATTCTTTCAATAAAACCATTGTACTTCATTTATTCTAATATATATATATATATATATATATATATATATATATATATATATATATATGTATATATATATATATATATATATATATATATATATATATATATATATATATATATGATGCGTAATTTTTTTTGGTTTGATTTACAGATTTTTATTTAATTTTCATTAATTTATTGTTAATTTATTACTTCGCTAAAATATATAACTACATGCCTGGTAATTAAATTTAGTAAAGTTTCATTGCTATCTCCAAAATAAAATATTTTATTTTAAAATCAATATTTCATTAACTTCAAAGACTTAAGTAGGAGATGTAACGTGAGTCACTAAACTATGTAACGTGAGTCACACATAAAATATTTATTAAGATAATTAATTATTATCAGAACAATTTTTTTTGGGGGGTATATCACAACTTTGAAGCGTTTATTATTTCACAAAATACTTTATTTTTACTCTTCTGTGTTGAAAGAGGAGAAATTTTAGGTCTTCAATAACAAACTAAACTTGACTTCCTTTTTTTTGTAACGTGAGTCACAGTGCTAAATTATGGTCTGGATACCATCTGTTCATATTAAATTTTTAAATATTAATATCTCTAGTTTCTTACAGTACCACAGATGTCTATAAAGAACTTTTTTTAAATCAAATGTGATATTTCTTTGATATATATAGAATTTACTTTTGCGAAAATGTGTCAAACGGTAACGTGAGTCACATGGAATTGCCCATATATATATATATAAGAAATAAACAGCGTCTCATTTTAAATTTAAACTCATTTAATATTAGGTCTATGATTATATAATTTTAGGCTATGAAAACAACTGCGCGAGCCTTTTATTTATTTATTTTTTTTTTTTGGGGGGGGGGATTGCCCCTATTGCCCCCCTCCTCCCTTGGAGCCGCCATTGGAGTGTTATGATACGAAGTTTAAGGGATTTTAAAGTGAAAGCCAATACTAAACTCACTGAATATTTTTTGAAAATATTAATATTGCTTATATTTGTACATAAACAATTTTGTCCTTTGAAATTTAAAAGACAATTAGATGTTTTAAAGATAAAAGTTAACCATTGTTCTTTGGGGTATTCCAAATTTTGTTTAAAACCAAAATCTAATACTGTTCGCTCCTTTCCAGATGTGCTGACGCGCATTTGTATTGTTTTGTTGACGTCAGCGATTTTGTCTCCCCTTTTTGATTCCCCCTTGTGGCGAGAAATTAAATCAAGTTGTTGACTTGGAATTCTTGAATGTAGTGTATGTGTATCATGGCCGCTGTAAGCGGAATTCTTGGATTTTAATTGTGTATCTTGAAAATATAAAATATTATATCTTGAAATGCTTGAAAGCTTAAAAATAAATAACTTTGAATTCTTAAAGTTTTCGGCAGTATGTTTTTTCAGTCGGCAAGCTGCTGACTTGTAAGCTCTCCATTTTTGTTTTACTTTGAAAACGAGTATTCGGCGCAAATACATTTTTTGGCGCCACGAAATCCGGGAGGACATTTTGGATTAATGACATTTTAGATTATGGAAATTTTGGACATTATAATTAAGGACATTTGCGGATAACATAATTTGGGTAACCTTCGACGTCGCGTCGCTTGGAAAAAAGGTAAATACCTTTTAATTATTCTTTTGTTTCGATTTCGGAATCAACATGGATGCAATAGAGAAAATTAAGACTAAAAAATCATTATTGCAAAGTGAAATTAAAGATACGGATAGTGATTTATTATTAGAGAATTTAGAACAAATCATTGAAAAGGAAACAAATTTGAAAAAAGTCGATTCCGAGATCAAAGAATAATTTGATAGTTGTGAAGAGTTGGAAAAGGAATTGGCTTCATGCCAAGAGTACGAAGAAAGGGTCATTAGTATTAAATTTAAGGTAAAGAATAGAATAAAAAAATTTAATGAAAAATGTGAGAAGGAAAAAGCACCGACAAGTTCGAGTGTAATAGAACATTTTGAAACCGAAAACAAAAATTAAACTCATGCTAATCAGTCGATGAAACTTCCCAAATTACAAATAAAACCGTTCTCAGGTGAACAAAATGAGTTCATGGAATTTTTTATCTCATTTAAAGCAGAAGTGGATTCAAATGAGTCATTGACAGAAGTAGAAAAATTTGATTATTTGAAGTCCTTGTTGTCAGGTTCTGCCCATAATGTAGTATCAGGATTTGATCTTTCAGAATGTAATTATAAGGAATGTTTGAATTTATTAGCAGATCGCTGTGGAAGAAAGGAAACGAATATTAATTACAATATAAATAGGCTTTTGAAATTAGAACCTGTAAAATATGTATCGAACATAAAATCTTTGAGAAAATTATATGACGAAATTGACATATCTGTAAGGAATTTGCAAGCGTTAGGAGTAACTTCGAACTCTTATGGCCAGTTCTTGAATCCAATTCTATTGAAATTGCTCCCACATGAAATGGTCTCAGAATTTAAAGAAGGAAAGAGCCCAAAATGGAAGGGGATGTGAATAGTTTAATTAAGTTTATAAAGAGCGAAATTGACTGTAGGGAAGCTGCACTGCAGGTGTCAAATCCCCCTAACGTTAAACAGCATGATATCGAAAACCGAAATTTCCGTTATTCGAAATTTCAGTCAAAAACTACCTTAAGTGGAAGCTTGGCCGTATAATACTTTATCCTGGAAGGAACAATCATGTTCGAGTCGTAAAGTTGCGAACAGCAACACAAGAACTAAAGAGACCAATATCAAAATTGACTTACTGCCCTTTTGTGAATAATTTTTCAATTGCTGTTTCTTGTATATGTACATACTAATTTTTATTGTTCTTTCAGATAAACAGACTAGTTTAGGATATGTATATATGGATATAATTAGTGCCATAAGGTAATATTTTTCTAAATAGAATTTTTGTCATTTAATTTCTTATGTTGAATCTTGAAAATTTTGTTGAAGGTGTAGGATTTTGAAAAAAAAAATTTCTATATCTTGGTTCTTGAAAAATTTTTTAAAAAAATTCTTGTTTTGATGACCCCTTGGTCATCGGGGGGGGGGGATGGGGGGGGGGGGCATGTTCGCTCCTTTCCAGACGTGCTGACGCGCATTTGTATTGTTTTGTTGACGTCAGTGATTTTGTCTCACCTTTTTGACTCCCCCTTGTGGCGAGAAATTAAATCAAGTTATTGACTTAGAATTCTTGAATGTAGTGTATGTGTATCATGGCCTCTGTAAGAAGAATTCTTGGATTTTAATTGTGTATCTTGAAAATATAAAATATTATATCTTGAAATGCTTGAAAGCTTAAAATTAAATAATTTTGAATTCTTGAAGTTTTCGGCAGTATGTTTTTTCAGTCGGCATGCTGCTAACTTGTAAGCTCTCCATTTTTTTTTTTACTTTGAAAACGAGTATTCGGCGCAAATACAAATACAATTACACTGAAATGAAGGTAAGTCTAATTACTTAACTTTAATATGTAGAAAAGTATTTATATTTTTAGTCATTTTTTAAACCGATTATTTGATCCCAAATTATTTTTTTTACGGTTTATACGAGTAACGGTTAAAACAAACATTTTCTGTGATCATAAGCATCTCGTATTAACCAAGTTCCACTGTATATGTATGTATGTTTGTATATGTATGTATATATATATATATATGTGTGTGTGTGTGTGTGTGTGTGTGTGCGTGCGTGCGTGCGTGTGAGTGCGTGCGTGTGCATTTGAATGCATGTATATGCATATGTCAGAGATGATCATGCATTTCTGAATGTTCTGTTTATCGTGTCATGACTACAGAAATAAATCGGGAAACACTTTTGTTAAATTAACGCCTTTATTACATGACATTACATCATCAGTCAGTTCTAGCTTGAAAAAAACATTGAAATTCATTACAGCATGAGTAAGTATGTGCTTTGATAGCCAAAATACGCATCACGTCGCCAAAAATATATATATAATTTTGGAATCAGAGCACATAGCTACCCTTTACACATGTTCATACATATCAGTACATAAATAAATATTTGAGTTATATTTCGCGTGAATTTGTAAATCATCTGTAATAACTGTTCATCTGAAATCAATTGAAACGAAGCAGAAATATTACTTCGCAGTGCACTTCTGTCTTAAGTCCTAGGATTAAATGCAATATGTCTATGAAGCGTATAATATTTGGCACTGTTTTAGGAAGGATGTACTTTATATTCAACATTCTTTAAGTTATACTATTAAGTAAGTGAACTAAAATTTCTCCTTTTCATTTTATAAAATGATTTTATTACAAATTAGATTCTACTAACAGGTCGTGTGTAAGCTTTCAATTGGAACGCACTGCAAGGAATTTAAATGATGAACAGAAATTTCGTCCATTAAAATAGTATCTTTTATGACACCTGACAGAGCTTCTGTTTTTTTTTAAACCAGTGCCACGATCCCCTTTGAAATTGAAATTCGTGACAGTGTCTTACTTTCAATTCTAGCCGTGATGTAATTTGTATAAATATATTAAAACTTCTTCGTAAACGACAAAATAAATTAAATTAGTAAAACGGCGTATAAACTTTTTATGACGTATAGACATATCATAACCATAGAATTCCTTTTAAAACATATAATAAAACTTTTAATTCGTTCGCCTTCAATCGTATGTTGGTTAATATGTTAGTAATTTTTTTTCAGTACATTTCATAATTATCTTATTAAAAAATAAAATACACATTTAGAAATAACAAACACTATACATTTTCGTCCAATAATTTATGAAGATGCAAAATCGTTTTAACTAAACGCGATGCCGAGTGCTCTCACAATATATATATATATATATATATATATATGATATATTGAGAGGTTTCGTCGTCATCTCCGTAATTTATTCAAAGTGGAACCGAAATGTAAATCCAAACGGAATAATTAAATTTAAAAATAAAAATCCAGCTTTTCCAATAAGTTACAAAGATGACTGGAATCGCTCGACCTTGTTACAAAAACCTATAGATTGCCATGTTTGATCACTTTTTGAAATGGTAGACATAATTACAAATAAATAAAACAGATAAGGCATTCAGATGCGTGAATATTTAAACCTATTCTTAAATAAAGAATAAAAAACCACGAGATACATACAAAATGTCTACGCCCCATTTCGAAGGAATGTTTTCCGTCTTCCTCAGATGCAAAATCATCTCGAAATCTGATTCGGGTTCGTCTTTGGATACAATGACAGGTTTTTTTCCCTTTAGACCGAGAAAATGCTGATTCCATCGAAAAGGGGGGTAAAGACTTTTGCTGATTTCTGCAGGTTTTTATGCCCCTTTTTTCGTCTTTTTTATGGCTCCAAAATTTTAACACAATACATTTTTAAATAAAATTGAACATTATAAATTTGTCGAATTACTGTATTTTCGGCAGTTTAGCTAATGTAAGAAAAATGTCAAAAAAAAAAAAAATAAAAATCATGATGCAAAGCGCGTCTATTTTTGACCCTCTTTTACGTGGTTTGAAACGACACACTATGGAGGACATCATTAATTGTACGTTCAATGTTGTTTAGGAAATAGATAACTATGGCTCGGTGAATTGGCGAGTTTTGGCATTTCACCGCGGGAGATGAAATTAAAGATTCAAAAAGAGAAGGGACGAAAAGTTTTCATAAATTAATTTTTCTATTTTCTTACTAGTTTCCAAGATTTTTCGTCCAAGATTTTTCAGTCCTATCGCATACGGAATAAAAAAAATATATACCTTAAGAAATCTGAGACGAAACAAGCAATGAGGTACAACCAATTAATCGACAACCATTTTGTCACAATATCCATTAAAACGAATTTCTAGAAAATCGTAATCCAACGGTTTCAGTAAAAACTATTCCCACTGTGGCAATGTAGAACGAGAGATAGAGTCTGTTTTTTGAGAACCTTTATGTACAGTTAGTTATTCGTTACAATATGACTTTTCATCAGCGTTCCACTGTGTACGTCGCCGCCATGCCGGCTCTCATGTGATCGTCGACGTGACAATGGAGGAACCACGTCCCGGGGTTGTCCATGATCATCTCGAGCGTCTCGAAGACCCCGGGGAATAGGTAGACCACGTCGGATCTCCGGGTGCTGTCGGTACGTCTCAAGAACGTCTGACCGTGGAAATGTCCCGTGTGCATGTCCACCTCTGTGCCCATGCCAATCATGTACAGGCAGCGAGGGTGTTCCGTCGAGAGACGAGGCCTGGAGGGTTCAGTACAGTTTGCCGTTGACGGCTGCAAAAGAACAAGACACTCCGTAAGCGGTTGCCTCAAAGAGTCTATGTATATATGTTTTTATGGCACAATATTGTAGAGGACAAAGTTATTTTTGTCATATTCTTACCGTGCATCCTGTTGCTCAAGATGAAACCTGGATCCAATGGATTGACTGTTTCGGGACTGGTAGTGTATTTGTATGTGTTCTCCTTGATATACCAGCTACGATTCTCGTCGAAGATCGTGAAGAGGACGGCAAACTCGTGGTCCATGTCTTTCCTGCGACCTAAAATGGGAGAAAATACCGAGGTATTGAAATAAAGCTGAATTATCTAACATATTGTTGAATATACATATTATGACCTCGTAACTTTATATAAATAATATTAAAAACAGATCAAAGTTTTTACCATGGCTGTCCAGTGTTCCTGGCTTGCAAGTTACCAAAGGTCCTATCAGCCCAGCGTTAGTATCTTTAACGACGTCACTGTAGAATAATAAGCCCAAGAGGACAATTGAAACCGTTTCTGCCTGGACCGGCTCGCTCTGGTACGGGCCATTCGTAAATGAAAGTGTCTCCAGGAGCGACGGGGTCTTCGTCCTCCAGAACCATGTCGTCGAATCCTTCGAACTTCTCGATAAGAACGCCGTGAGGATGGATGTTGTAGGGTCTGCTTGCCATGTTCTTGAAGACGACTCTGATCAGATCGCCAACTTCTGCCCTTATGAACGGACCCATGATTGCCAAGTGTTCTTCGTCTCTTCCTCTTGGCTTAATGTGGGTGAACGTAGAGTCTGTAAATTCTCTGTACACGGCCTTCTTGTAAAATGCGACCTATTCTGTGGGTCACTGGCGACGAAGGTAGCACTTTCTCTAAAAAATAATAAGGGATATTGGTCTTTTAGAAAAAATATTAATAATTTAATTAATAAAATAATTTATTTTCAATGACGAATTCTAATTGGCAGTGGCATCTAGTCTTCAACTTACTCATTTTCCAGTACGTTTGATCCATCGACGACGATGTGCCTGTTTGATGGGGGCGTAGTCCCATTCCACTTCAATGGCGGCGATAAAAGTACTCGCGAACCTTCTTGGGTTTCAAAGACAGCTCTTCGTGCCGTGGGAGTATCCCTGGTTGCCATGGCACTCTTCCACGTGGTAGACGGCTCTCATACCTCCGGCGAAGTGGTTGTTCGTTCTGCAGTCCAGAGCCCATGTGCCTAGAAAACAAGAACGCATCGAGTCACATTTTAGCATATTTGCTTCAAGATTTCATATAACTAATATCATTTAAGCAAGACCATGTCGAGATGTATGTCGTCAAATGCTTATCGAGATGTATGTCGTCAAATGCTTATCGAGATGTATGTCTGTCTCGATGCTCACATCCGTATCAAGATCTGTATCTCGATGCCTCATTACGTGTCAAGATTTGTACTAGGTCTTCAAATGCGCTACGAGCTCAGTTTCTAGACGAGTCGATTCGTGTCTTGATCACCGATGTATCAAATTATGATACGGTAATACGCCACGATCACAATTCCCCCGAAGTTGGTACTTTGTGGTAAACGGCTCTAAGAAACGGTATGAAGTACAGATGCAGCAGTGTGGTGGTGAATACAGCGAGGAATCCGTTGAACCATTATGCAAATGCGTTACGACGGAAGAATAAAATGATAAAAAAGACGTAAGTTTCAGGTTGAAGCATTCGAAAGTAGTTTCTACTTTTTCCCCTTTCATCTACGGGGGAATTCCTACACGAAAACTAGGTCAAGTCATTTTAGATTTACTAGATAAGGAACAGTTTCAATAGCGATGTTGTAGATGTCCAGTCTGATGCATTATAGCAAAATCTAAGGGATAAAATGTTATATTCTTGATTTTGTATACTCTGATCACAAGAGCAACGAATCTCTCGGCTATCTTTTGTGCATTCTCGCGAGCAATACTGAATAAGGCCGAAATTGGTAAACATACGAATAACTGAAATGAACTATCATACTGGGAATTGAGTTTAGAAACGAAATTCGCGATTTACATCACCGACCCTAAATTATAAATTCGCACGAAGTCAATTTGATTTTTAAGAATAACCTACTAAATCAATCGAAATGTTTTCGATTCGAACGAGCTAATATCAGTTTCTGCTATGTATTATTGCTATTGGATTCTTACCTGGATTGTCGGCATGCATGATGACAGTGTAGTGCGTGCTGGGGAACCACCGACAACGTATCTCTGAATTTACCCGCTGATCTGGAAGGTGTTGCCATGGAAATAAGCGTGTGGAGATCGATGGCTTTACCGTAGGCAGCAAAATGCCAGCTGACTTTGTCCCCCAGGCAAACGTTCAGGCCCTCCAAGTTCCCGAAGACTCTGCCGTTGATGGCTGCAGGGAAGAAACGATCCATTTTTTAATGAATTTTCTACTATTAAATGTTTCGAAATAAGTCACATGGAAACTGAAATGGAACACATCAACGCGAGATGCACAAGACATTCAAATCTTACCATGCATCTGATTGGACTCGATGAACATGGGTGTCAGTGGTGTTGACGAGATCGGGTCGGTAAGTGTACTCCAGAATGTTCTCGACGAGGTAGTGCGACTGGCTTTCATCCATGACGGCAAACAGGAGAGAAAATTCTCTGTCCACGTATTTCTGAAAAAAGGAAAGAATTTCGTCATAAGATATTTAAACAACTCATGATAGGATTCGGAAGTTCGAAAAAAATGAAATTTCTTTGAAACATACCGAATATAACGATGGTAATAGACGACTGTAAAAAGTTAAACACTAAAGATACACTCTATAGACTATGAGTTTCAGAACAATGGCTGTTAGTGTCTACCCCTTGCAGTAATTTTCCGTCACTCTATAACAATAGCAATATTATTTCACTATCATTCGATGGCAACGATTTTTATCAACACTCTGAGTAATGAACAGCTGTCAATGAAAACCCAATAGCCGCTTTGAAAAGATGTTTATACACCACCTGTTTCCTTGAGCATCCAAAGTTCCAGGCCTGCACGTCAGAAGTGTACCACTTAGTCCGTCCCACATATCCCGAGTGACGTCCGCACTGGAGTAATACCGCCACGTGAGACATTCTGGGTCCCGTAGGGGTGGGTCCGTACTGTTCGGCTATGGACCAAGTGTAGGTCTTCGATTTACCTGGCTGCACAGCATCAAAATCTGGTACAATAAAAAAGAATGTCTATTCAGTGAATCCATGAAGCAACAACACGTTTGAAATTGTGTTTTAAACGAGTTGACACACGTTTAACTTAATTTCATATCGATCATTTTCGACCGCTGTCACCCACAAATAAAAGAGGTCTTAACAAGTATTCGTATGTGTCAGTTAACATTGAAAGCCTGTTTGTGCTGAAAACTATCAGAGATGGCTGAAGTGACATTTATATCTTGCCAAGCAAAGTTATTTAACTGCAGAAAGAAATTTGCTTTTTGTCTGATGCACATCTCGTCTTCGCTTTAGGAGAATCCATTCTCTGATGTTGAAACCAGGGCAATCATTGAGAACAATGCGTGGAAATTTCATGGTTCTTTTACTACAATAGAGGGCTGAATAAACTGATAGTTTGAAGACTTCATACACTGTCCCGGACAGCGTTTGAAGTCTTCAAACACTGTCCGGGACCTCTGGGAAAATATCGAAAATGGAAGCGATATAAATGAAAGGTCACTTGATTAATTTTTATGTAGCTATAAATTTGCATGTAAACAAGTTCATAAATGGTAAATATTTTATATCACTTTAATTTTTATGAACTTAAAGTGATATACAACATTTGCCATCTCCATTAATGAGTGGTTCCAAGTAGGGGTGTACCCTTAATTAGGAGAAACATGTACTCGTAATGAAATAATCAACAGGTTTCGTGGTGTGTAGGGGCCTTTGGATACGTGCTTACCGGATGATAATAATATAATGATTATAAAAATATGGGTTAGTATTCTAACACGAAAAGATCTAATTTTATTGAGATTTCTCTTTTTCAAAATATTTTTTGGCATCTTCCTGCACACACCTTAAAAAAAGGGTTGCGACTCGAAATAAGTAGAGCATCTTTCATGAGAACCCTTCACTAGTGACGGTGCGCCATGCACATGCAGAACCAAGGAACGTGCAAAAAATCCACAAGAGATTGTTCCGGCAAAAGATTCTCACGTGGAGAGAGAGGAAAATCTTAAAGCATTTCAGTTCGATAGAAGTCATTCAAGAAAGATACGCTTAAGTGAATGAATCACGCATGTATCGAAGTCAATTCATTTCCAAGCGTCGCGGAAACCTCAAACTATTATTTCATTGCATATCACCATGTACGCGCACGAAAAACTATACCATGATAGATATCTGAAGGGAAGTATTAATTAAAACTAGCAGGCCTTCCTTTAATGATGCCGTATACCGCCCGGAGTGAAATAGCGTTATGGACCAATTCATTTTCCCCCACATCCCACACAGATAACAATTGCATGTCGCGCAATTAAGTGGATTAGGATCCAGCCTGTTCCAAATGGCACACAATGACAGGAAATGGGATACGAAAGATTGGCGTTCAGCAAATGGCGGCAATTTTCGGTTGATAATGAATAAATGAGCCGAATAATTGCTAAAGGAGTTGTTTCGAGTGTCACTTTCCTCGGGAGAAAACCCTCTTTTGCGTCTGGAGAAAGTGGACCTCACCTTGTCGTGTCAGGAAGTTCGGAGAAAAATGGTTGCATAGATTTCTACATTTTTGAAATTTTAATGGAATAAGATAAGCCTTTTTATTTCAAAGAGGTTCAAAAAATTGAAATGAACGCCTTCATTTTTGTCTCCGAAATTTTAGTTGGGACAATATTTTTACTCGTGTGTCAATATATGCAACCTACTTGTTTCTTTTTGAGTGGTGTTATGTTTGCAAATATGTCGTCAAAAACATAAAAGGAACACTTCAAAACTCATTTTTGGTCAAATGAAATCACAATGCAGAATGGATATGAAAAAAGGGTGGTTTTTCAGAAAAGTTGAAACACCCTTTTCTATATAATACTTCCATTGACAAAATTTTAAACAGCTGACCAAAGAAGCAATTATAGATATAGATAATGTATTTTGGAAACAAAGCATTTATGAACGCGTTATCCCTTGGAAGGAATAATTTTTAATAAAAATTAAAAATTTTGTATATATATATATATATATAAACTTTTTTGACACAGGAAAAACTAATATATCGGTAACACATGTGTGAATTTCCAGTTCTTCCGTTGTATACTTTGTTTTTTTTTGTATACATTTTAAAAATAAGACAAGGTTTTTGGGGATACCCTGTGTATATATATAGGAAATTTATATACATTTTGATAGGCCATTAAATTTTTAATTATAATAATGAGGGTGGCTTTGAACACTAATTCTACCAAATTCTCGTTCACTCCTTCTGGCTTTACTTTTATCCCCGTCTCCCGCCTAACACAACGTCCATTTTTGGGGAGATGGACGAGACTTGAACAGCTATGGTGACGACACGTCATTCTACCGTGGTTCGAGCTGTTCAATCGTCAGCGCTAGGAAGTCCCGTCGAGTTCTAATGCTGTCTGGACATTTGTAGTAAGTACGTAGGCCCACTTTGACTTACCTGACTCGTAGAAGGCTCCGTGTGTGTACATGTTGTAGGGCTGGTGGCTTGTTCATGAAGTGCACTTTGATGACGTCGCCCACTTTCCCCATGATGGTGGGTCCGAGCATGCCCAGGTGGGCCTCTCGTAACCGCGGACCTTCTTGTGCTTGAAGGACGGGTCCTCGTACTCCCGGTACATCACCTTCCTGTACGTGCCTCCGATACGGGTCTCGTTCCGGATGAAGAACACCGAGGCGAACCTGCAGTGACAAAAGGGAAATCATGTCATGCGGTGGACACGGAGGAAGTTAACTGTCAGTTAGGTTAACTATGGAAAGTCTTCACTTTGTAGACAGTGACAGACATACTGGAGTGGATACAATCGAGATACGAAGAGAGGACGTTCTCATTTCGTATTATCTCTTTCTGACTATCTGCCCCTCTATCTTCTCTCTCTCTCTTAGACTTTTTTGCATGGGGATTCATTCCGTTGTGTATAAGCAAAAAATTGAATTTCTAGATGAGTTGAAGAAGCGTATCATTCAAGAAATTCGTGTAATAACTCCAGATATGCTACGAAACACTGGAGAGGACTGGGACTACCATTTAGACGTTAGTCGTGCTACAAAAGGTGCACACCTTTATATATATATATATATATATATATATATATGTATATATATATATATATAATATATATATATATATATCTTTATATATATATATATATATATATCTATATATATATATATATATATATATATATATATATATATAAATATATATATATATATCTTTATATATATATATATATATAATGCGAAATAAGAACGTCCTCCGCAAGTCAATTTGTAAGGAATGCAAATGGCAAATGATTAAGGAAATAGGAACTTCTTTTAAACGATCGAATTTTTTGCCATGAGTCGGATCGACTCAAACTGCATAGGAGTTAAAAAGCACCCTTTAACATTATAGAGAGTGGTTCAGACAATGTTCATTGTCTGAAGCACTCTCTATACGGTTCATTCAGACAATGTTTGTTAAAAACTCTTCTTAATCCGATAAGACTCCAAAGACTCACTTATCGTCCTTCCAGAGGCAGTCCGTTGAACTTATTGATTCCTGAAGGGGCGTAACTCCATTCCAATTCTTCTGACGCTATGTAATATTCTCTGACTTTCCGTACAGCTGTGGTTGCACGGGTCGGTGGTGGGGAAACGTGTTGATGGTGAAGAAGGATTCCCTTCCGGCTGAAAAGAAATCGGTTACCGTTACGTCTTCTCACAATCATGGTTTACACATTTCCGAGGAAACGGAACAACTGCATGAATATGGGAACACGAAAGGAGTTACAAAAACAAAGCACTCATATTACTTACACACAACACACACACGCATATATATCTGTATACATATTATAATATATATATCTATATATATATATATATATATATATATATATATATATATATATATATATATATATATATATATATATTATCTATATATATATATATATATGTATACTGGCTGAAAACCCGCACTTCGGTACGGAGTACATTCAAATTAAATACAACGCTCAATATATGGAATTAATCCCAAAAACAAATAAAATATATATATTTATAATAATACGATGATCAATTGTATATAACTGATGTATATATATTAATATATCTATATATATCTATATATATATATATATATATATATATATATATATGAAAATCGTAAGGGATATTTTATAGACAACACTAATATAGAAGGAAAATATTCAAATTAATCTAATAGGAAATACTAAACGATAAAGTACAGTTAATATATGTAGAGTTTGGGAATATATCTTTTACTGTATTTTAATATTTTTTGGAAATGTCGATTCGTCTGCTGCATAAGCAAGAAAAAAAATATTTTTTTGTCTATTTCGCACGTGCCGAAAATTATTTAAAGTGCCATAAAAGGAAATCACGTGAGCAAATTTAATAAAATTAAATTCTAAAAATTAATCTTTAAAAATTCACCAAAAATTAGAAATGGAGGTAAAGATTCAAAAAAGATTTCATTTTTAAAAGGAACTTTTATGATCTTTTCTGTGAAATAAATTTTATAACCCTCAAATTATTATTTAAATGCACTAACTGAAAAAAAGTACTAATACAGCTTAAAAAATTTATTTTAAAAAAAATCTAAGAAGAAATTTTTCAAAAATCTTTCTAGTGCACCCCTACACTATAAGAAGAATCGCCATGCAAAAATTTCAGCCATTTAGTCCAGCTGTTTGGTGTGTGCGTTGGTATGTCAGTCAGTCAGTTACGGAACTGTCTCTCTATTCTAAAAAAAAACTAACTGCCGCTGCCGCAGCCGCCGCCGCCGCTGTCAAAAGCTTGTCACGCTATCTCCTCCGAAACCGCTGGGGATATGGCGTCGAGACCGATACAGAATAATGTGGGGAAGAAAGTAAGACATGTCTCATATTCGTCGGTCTTTAAGTTTTTTTTTTATTTTATGTTTTGTGGGAAAATATTGACTTTTTCATGTTCAGATTACGATAACTCGCCAAAAAAGCATCGTAGAATTTTTTTTTTTACAATCTAAGACTACAGGACATTTCTCCTTCAAACAAGACCTCATTTGTTTAAAAAATAATTTAAAACAGACTGATATTTTTATTAAAATTGAAAACCCACTTTTTGGAAAAATTTATGCGTTTCGAGATATATATAATTCGATGCTCTCAGACTTATCTGTTACAAAGAAATATTATATCAAATGGAAGATGAAAGCTTTCTCATTCATATAAACTTCATTTCAAGTCTCTACCTTAAATTTCGATTTTTTAATTGAATTTTAAAGAATACTTAAAAAATCTTCTCATTCGCTTCCTTTGCAGAAGGACATGAAAGAAGTTCGATTTTTCACCCATATCATCGGGCTTATACCCCCATCTACCCGGGCTTCATCCAGGGGGGGGGGAAGCTTCAACTGTAAACAAATGAATGACTCAATCGCTGTAAACCACAACTATTGAGTCATTCATTCACTTGATTCACCAGAGGAGCGAGCGTAGCGAGCCTAGGGGTGAAGCCCTAGTTTTATATATAGTATATATATATATAATGCGAAATGCAGTATATATATATATGTGTTATATATATGTATATATATGGTGTATCTATATGTATATAATATGTGTATGTATATATAGATATGTATGTATGTATATGTATGTATGTATATATAGTATATATACATATGTATATATACATTTATATATATAATATATATATATATATATATATATATATATATATATCTAATATATATATATAATATATATATATATTGCTTTAGTGATTCCAAAAATTTGTCGTTCTCAAGTCTTTGGAAGCCCTATATGATGACCATAACCGATATAGATAATGCCTTACCATCTTCCGTGAAGTCCGACTTCGCACCTATAGGGGTAAGTGCCGGGCTTGCTGGCAATCATGAGACCGTAACGCACTTTGGCGGGGAAAAAGGCTGAAGATGTCGGTGCTGTTGGGCGATAAAAATCCGAAATCAAACATAATATCGAACAGCAATACATTGTAAACAGGCAATACAAATTTTGGAAAATGAAAGAAAGAAATGTGACCTTTAAACGAAATTCTCCTTTTAGAGCATGAGAAAATAATTTCGGGAATACATTTTTCTAAAATTTATTTCGAAGGTTTTAATACTAAAACATCCGTGATTTATAAAAAGAAATGACTGTCCCATTTCGGTCAGTTAATGAGCAGCAAATGAGAGATATTAACATTTAAATGGCTTGCTAAAGAAATACGTACATTCGGGCTGCTTGCCATTTGGGAGAAGTGATATCGAAGAGAATATCGATAAGATTTTTTTCTTCCGATAATAAAAGGCATCCAGTTTTGTGTCAACAGGTAGTTTTTCTGGTCAAAACGTGTTTTTTTTTTCGAAAGCGAAGTAGGTATTAAGGTAAGGTTGGGTGAAACTGGTCCATAGATTTTCAACTTTTTTATATACTATTCACATTAAAATTTTGCTAATATGTATAATTTTCAAAAATCTTTCTATTACATGTATTTTTGTAAGTCTTAGAGAGTATGTTTAAGCTATGATATTGGTTTTAATTATATATATATATGTATATATTATTTATAAATATTGTATATATTTTAAAATACAGGTGGGCCCAGTTCCCCTGATTATTGGGGTAAATGGAATTCACCCTTGTAGAAAGATGTTTTGTGATGACAAATACAAGAAACATTAGCATCCGTAAAACATTCTTTAACCAAGCTGGAAACCAAAGTGCTGTTGTTTTGTTGACTTCTGCTTTCCAGTGTTGCCACAACAGAGTAAAATTCCCCCCTGATATGTAACGAAAAAATCTGGGAGGGGATGCCCAAGTTACCCCATGGGCACAGTTACCACAACTTAACTTATTATATGACAGAAGAAGCTAAAAGTGTCACTTGTTTTCATAAATTCGATAATTTTCATAGATTCGAATTCGTATGTTCATTCAAGACCCATGAACATATGCTTATCTTTGAGATACTTCTATCGCATTTAATTCAAGAATATGTATATATATATATATATATATATATATATATATATATATATATAATATATATATATGTAACAAATACGTATATTGTAATATTCACCCACACACTTATATGTGTGTGTGTGTGTGTGTTTAATGGCATATGTGTTTGCTGAAAAAAAATAAAAGGATTCATTTACTGTAATTTAAAAACTTTTCACGCCCTTTGAAGACGAAAGAAATAATGAAGACATGATTTTTGTTTTAGAATATTGTCCTAGGCTTTCACTGATTAACATCCTGTGAAAATTCAATTTTGGGAGAAGGTGACTGCAAACGGACGACTCAAAAATGAAATAAGCTTTATCGAATGGTTTTTCTTTTTCATTTTGTATCATGTAAATTGTCATTACTTATCTCAAATACAGAGAAAAATAATGAAGTATTTGTAAAGGAAAAAGGTGGAATCGATTACGATCTCGTGACTTTTCGTTTCATTATGACAAAAAACTGGATTATTCCATATTAGGACAATGCCTTGATCTGAATATTTAGAATATATTGGCATTTTACATTTGAACTTAAATCAGCTGGCTTGTATTCTCATTTCCTGACATAATTGACCATAAAGTCTTGATATTTTCGATCGAAAGGAAATAAAAGGAGTCATGTGAAACATTTGCACTATGATTCTATAAAATCTGTTCTCATCATCTCATTTTCTAAAACAATTCACACTTTTCAAAATTTGCAAATTCATTTCGTAATCGATTCGACTACTCATAATCAACAATTTATGGTCGAAAACAAAAACTGCATTTCGTGAGGGGTCGTTTATTAAAGACCTCGGTGTTACGAAACGAGGTTGCAATATCTCGACTCCGGGCGAGGTCTCGCTTGTTTTCGACGTGCCATACCTGCATGGCCTCGGTCGAAAACGAGGATTTTCAGGAATGGGAGGAAACGAGTGGAACTTGGAGCTTCGGGCGACAATGAGAATTCCAGCAGTAACGTGCCATTTGTCAGCCGACATCATTTCGAGTGGTTCCGACTGCCTACG
>OU015495.1:33425880-33545880 GCA_907164885.2 Dolomedes plantarius | reverse complement strand
TTCAAATATACCACAATATTGCACATTAATAATACGATTTTGTCTTTATCATGCATCTAAGATAGTTTAGTTGCCTTCACGGTGTCTTCTGTTACTCTATGGTATATAAAATGTAAAAAAATTCTTTTTCTATCTATCAATATATATATTATATATATATATCTATATATATATATATATATATATATATATATATATATATATAATATATATATATATATATTTAATATATATATATATATATATTATATATATATATTTATATATATATCTATATATATATATATTTATATATATATATATATATATATCTAATATAATATATAAATATATATATATAATATATATATATATATATATATATATATATATTATAGATTATATATATATATATATATCAATATTATATATATAATATATATATATATATATATATATATAGTATATATATAAAATATATATATATATATATATATAAATATATATAATATATATTATATATATCTATATATATATATATATATATATATATATATTATATATATTATATAGATATATATTATATATATATATTTATATATATATATATATATATATATATATATATATATATATATATATATATATATATATATATATATACAGGGCTCGATTTTTGAGGCGGAACGGCGTTCCGGTACATCTCCTAAGGAAAAAAAAAACTACTATAGTTAAAAACATTTATTTAATCATATAATTATTCTGTTGTTAGTGGGTAGACCTGGCCTACATATATATATATATATATATATATATATATATATATATATATATATATATATAATATGGAATACCTCCCCCCCCCGGAAGGTTACAGTTCCGGGGGCCTCTATTTCTAGAAATCGAACACTATATCTATATACACTGCAGTCCGAAGACCGACGTGCTACTACTAGGCTACCTCGGACTCTACCCCCCCCCCCCGCTCATATTATGTGTAACCTACGGAGCGACTTAAAACACCCATTGATCATTGTCTGCAGACTTCATCCCTAAGAATAGAATACAGAAGTGGAGATCAATCTAAGAAATGCTATCAATGAGATTGTAATCGAAAGTCCTTGGACAATGTCACATTCGGAAACTAAGCTTAAAATTGCTACAGATTAACTATTGAAAATCAGAGAGCTTTCGTTGCTTTAATCTTAAGATAATAAACTATTGTTTTTTGCGCTATGACTAATTGATACGATATTTAACAGCAGAGTACACTTTGTTTGTGTCGCAAATTTTAAGGAAAGCCGTATCAGACTGCACGCATCAAGCTCGTCTTATCCCTCACCAGCCGCGTAATCATAAATTTCTGCAATTTTCTGCGTGTTCGGCATGCGGAATTCCAACTCTTTAGTTTGCCATTTATTACCATCATTATTAAAATTTCTCCCCGAGATCCGGTGTCTAACAAAGCAACACAAGACGATTAGCGGAGGAAATCGTCGGATTTGAAATCGCCCATCAACGGCTCGAGAGCCTACATGGGATTTTTTCCCCTTGTTTCACCCAATTGCTGCCGGTAATCGCGTTTTTAAACGCGGCTCAGTCTCCGGCAGCAGCGATTCGATTGCAGCAATTTTATATTTCTTTAATATTTCGGTCAAATTATCTGATTACGGACGAAGGTATTATCACTTGGAAAATGGATTTTTGTGTTTCGTGGGCGGATCGCTGCCAGCCGTAAACGGTCAGTCTTGCCACACGAGCTGGAAACGAAATAACCCGTCTTTTAAATTGCAGCTTTGTAATCCTATTAAATGTTCTGTGGAGGCACTAGACCATCAAATCCTCGTTTATATTCCATAAATTTTATTGCTCGCGAATAAAGTGTATCAGCATTATCAAATTGCATATTTTTATTTTTTCCGGCGAACTCCTTTCTCGAGCAGAGCAGTATAATCTTCGACGAGGGCGGTTTTTATATGGCAGTGTGGATAGTCTTGAATGGTCATCAGCCTGTTGATACGCTTTATCTACAAAACTGTTTCGTTTTCGCTTTGCGTTCCTAATTCTTTTTCTAGGGTATCCGGTAACCTTCAATCTCCAATGTTAACCAATGAGCCATAGACGCTGTTTTTCCAAAGAACGTTTTCTTTAGATAAAATGCCTTCAAATCTATGGTAGAAATAGCTTGGAAAGTTTTACATCACACATCATTGTGGATTTCCGGAGCCGTGAATTGAAATACAATCAAATACACGGTCTCTTAAATGATTTACTGCCCGACAGATAACTCGATCTATCGGTTATACGATCGTTTAACCCTTCAGCTGGCGCGCCCGTGTACAAAGTGCAACATTTTCGTGATTTCGAATGGTTTGTTTTTACATGTAAGGTTTGAATGTTTTAAACAGTTTCTATTTATAGCTACATCCTTTCTAATGCAGGTCTGATTTTCTGACCCTTGTATTCCTTTCCATTCACTTATTAGACGTGATTTAACCGTGGTAAACCAGCGATTATACTGGATTACATACGACAAAAGCAGGAGTTGATGTACTCGATCCATGTACCAGCTATGACACGGTATCCGCATATAACGAAGATGGACAATCTCATTATTTTTTAGGTTTTGGGCAAAATAGGAATCCATTCGCGAGTTGTCCTTAAATCCAAACAAACCGGACAGTTTGAAATAAGGCGATTGTATCTGCATTCTTTGGTCTTAATTATAAATATATCTCAGTATTATAAACATTTACATCTTGTCATAAAACGAAGAATTATTATTTTCAATTTGAAAAAAAAGTTTATTACAAAGGGAATAATCAAGGTTGAAGAGGACGTTGCACTTTGTGCCACGCGCGCCTGCTGGTGTTCCAAAAATTGGCGCGCGCGCTGACGGGTTAAGATAGTCAGCACACAGATTGACTTTCGCGAACACGATTGAAAACCTGCATCAGCTTTTCTTCCTGAAGCCTTGACCCATCTCTTTGACCTTACATCCATGAATCTGCCCAGGGGTAGAACGGGTAGAGATATCTCTTCGGAAACACACCCATAAAACTCTCTCACGAGCCTCTCGCGTTTTTGAGATTTTGCGAAAGAGCTCACAAATGAGTGTCAACAGATGTAGGTAACTGCTGGCTGATTACCTGTGCATCGCGGCGGAATACATTACTACCATCCGTTATGTATTCCGTCATTTGGATCATTTACGTCATTGGACTCATTTCATTTAAATTAACTTGAGCAGTAGAGAGTTGTAATTCCTCATCGCAGTTCACATTATAATCGAACGGAAAATGATCCGACATAAAGTAAAGTTTTAGATTTTTTTATTGGGGGGGGATTTAAGCCCCTATTTTAGCCACCTATAGTTTTTCTTTTTTTTTTCTTTTTAATCTTTCTTAGTGATTACCTGGAGCATAAAAGGAAACACAAGGCAAAGTTACTTCCTAGACCCTCTGGTTACAGAGATAACGGAATCAGTCAGTTAGTGTTTTATTTTTAGGGTTCCATCCCTTTAAACCACCTTAAAGTTGTAATTTTTTAAGAAGCTTTCTTAGCGAACACCTAAGAGAAACTACTATGCAAAAGTTTAGCTTTCTAAACCTTACGGTTCCAGAGATACGGTGATCAAGTGTGTGAGTGTTATTTAATTTTCATATATGAAGAATAAGGATGAAGTAGAGAGTAGTTGTTGTATTGCTAAGCACAAAGTACACAAGAATTTAACATCATTTTTTTATCATTAAATTATACTCCCTGGAAGTAGAATTTAATGATAGCTGAAATCATTCATAATCATACGAATTCCAGTCTCTGCTTTTTATTTAAGTTAATAGAAACACACGCACATTACACACACACACACAGACAATATATATATATATATATATATATGTGTGTGTGTGTGTGTGTAGGTAGGCATAGGGCAGCGTAGGGTTTGAAAGTCATCCAAATTGGGGGGAGGGGTTGAGAATTACAGGTTTCGATGGCTAGCACTCACCTTCGTGTACTTTGATGTATCTGGATCCGTGAGGATGCATGGAGAGCAGCATAGAGGCGTTGTTAAAGAAGTGGACTATGGCCATGTCTCCGACTTCTCCTCTTATGGTGGGTCCGAGAATTCCCTGCCATGCTTCGCGGGCCTTCAGGACGGTGTAGGTGGCGTCCGTGAACTCCCTGAAGATGGCCTTCTTGTACACCTTCCCTAACCGCAACGGATTCCGGCTGACCTGGAAGTACCGCTGCGATAACCTGGAAGGAAGAGCAAAGTCCAAAATTAAACACCACAGAAAAAACAACCATTCATAGACAGTTTCTCATATATATATATATATATATATATATATATATAAACAGTTCTCATATATAGCACCCGTTTCACTTTCCGTAAATTTTATATATACCCTTATTCGCGGCCCGAGCGAAACATATTACCGTGTAAAAACAGTCAACTTGCAGGTTTAGGCTACAGGGTATGACCTCATTTAGACATAAAAGTAACGTCCGAAATTCGCTTACTGTGACGATCCTGACTACAAGAAAGTTCCATTTCAAGAATTTGGGGGTGTTACGTGACGTATAATTGCCCTTTTACATTTGCACTCTTCAGATGACTGGAGGATCCTTTTAGTTTAAGGAAGACCTCTTCTCTCTTTCTCAAAATGTCGAAATAAATGTGTTTCTATATTGAAAAAAACTCTGAATTATTGAGTTTTGACCACTCGTGCCGTCTACGACCACAGATTTAAGATGAGTTCCAGTTTTAATATTTTAACCTAATATATATATATATATATATATATATATAATATTAAAAAATATCTCATGTATTTCTTGGTATGTTTAGTTTTAATGTACCATTGACAGATAAGGATCGTAACGAATTTATAAATTTTTCAACTCCTACTAAACAGTCATACTCATTCTGGTGGAGCAAATATCCCCGTTCTATTACATACATACACTCAACCCAAAACCCATTATTTGATACGTGATATGGAAAAAAATTATGTCATTTTTTATTTATAACAACAAAACTTAACAACAAAAATAAAACGTCTTTTGTATTAAAGATATGTTTTAAGAGTCACACATCACTGTCATAAGAATGCATTCGTTTTCTTACCGCTTTATTAGTTAATATAGTGTGATATTATAATGATATCGCCATAAGTGGTACAAAAGTAATATCACCGATACCTGTATATATCTTTTTTCATTCGATTAGATACCCACCTGATAGCGAAAATATGCATTCAAATGCTCGAAGAGGAGGGGAAAATATGTCAATTTTCGCTCGTATTTAGCGTCATGATCGTTATCTCGACACAAACAAACTGTTTCGTTCTTTACTGTGATATCGCTTCGAAATTCATTGTTACAGTTTTAATTGCGATATCGTGGTCTATTGTCCGCACGCCAACACCCACGTTTTCCCTCCTCTTATTTTACTTCGAGAGGCAAGAAAAAGATTACCTTAATCCAGTTACTGCACGCCCCCTCGAGACGGGAATGGGGATATAATTAGAAATTATCACACCCAGGTATTGTACTGGAAATCCGACATGAGGAAAAACCAAATGAGTTCCTCATTTGCATACGATAAAAAGTCGAATTTTTTCCACGCCAACACCCAACCATTTCTTTTCTTTCTCTTTCTTTTCTCTTTTTTCCCCCTGCAAAGAAAAGCGCGCGAGTCATATGGTACCATGTACTTTTTCCTTGCCAGTTGTCACACCCTGAGGTGTACCAGTTAGATGTCCCTTTCTTTCCGCCTTATCTGGTTGGGAATCTTAAGCGACAAGCCGTCAAGGTGAGGTGTGATTACCGTTTTTCTTTTCCTCCTGTTTGTGGTATTGAGATCAAGGTTGTATCCGAGATTCCGTTAGACTGTTGCTCAGGTACTACGTCGATAAACTCTCAAAGGAGTCTCCGCGGGCAATTAAAAAGCAGGATATAATCTGTGTGTGTGTGAATGATAATACACGCACAAAATAAAGGAGGGATGAAAGAAGGACCAGGGAAGAACTGATCAGTAATCATTAAGGCTGCTATGTACTAATCCCATTGGATTCGCTCACCTCAATGTTAACCTATGGAGAAAATTTGTCCACGGATTGCCGACTTGGATTCAAAGATTTTTTTTAAATAAAATTGTATTCCGTCATAGAGAAAGAAAGTTTACACATGTGTACATTTTTCATTCAAAGAAAAATGCAATTAATATTTTAAAATTTAAATTATTCGGGGAAAAAAATCTGGTATAGTGTGTTTTAAACGCTCATAAATTCCTTCGGTGGACGACATTTATAAAATGAATCCTGTAGCGCTTTGCAGAAAAGTTCAAGCTATCTAACAATACCAATTTTATTGGATTATCAGCATTTATGTACCTGTAAATAGTTGACAAAAATATATTTTAAATACAAAATTTGGGGGCAGCGCTGATACCCCCTGTAGAGAGAGAGCCATTACAATCCGTCAAAATGTCAATCCTAAGGGGGGTGGAATTCTCGAACTGTCAACTGGACTCCTCCCACCACAAGAGTCTGCAAGAAGATGAAAAGGAAAATACGATTTTTTTTTAGTACATAGCAGCCTTAACAAATACATTGAGGGAGAAGCAGTAGTCGGGAGATTTGGTTTGGTTTCGTATGGAGCGCTACGGTCACCTTTTTGCTACATGAGGGCTAATTAGACCGGGACCTACAGTTTAAAGCCGATTCCAAACGGCTACAAGCATCCATGCCAACAGTGGGACCCGAACACACAGGATGTGAACCGAGTGCCAGCGCCCTAGCCATTCGGCCATCACCTGGCCTAATAGTCTAAAGAACTTTATCGGGTTACAACATCATGATAACAGGTTAGTTAGTAGTAGTGGCCCCATTGTAGAAAGAATAAGATTTGCCGGATCATCCGGGACAGCGGAAAGCGAAGTTGCGTGATTACATGGACGTAACTTTAATAGCAGCTGCTACGTTATAAGTTAGAAGGAAATAGTCCTCTGTTCAGGCGTTTATGAAATGGGCATTTCACTCTTTTACTACCAGGGATAGATATTTTTAAATTGGTTAATATTAGTCCCATAGTTTATGATCTTGGTGCTTCTAATGTGATTGCAATTTATAGTGAAATAGTCCAGATGGGGGGAGAACGCATTTCTGTGTTCTGTTAGTGAGTAAGAATTTGAAAACAAGCCTTATTTTTAATGTATATAAACTGAATGAGGCCTACGGGTTCAGACCCTATATGGTAATGTTTGAGAATTTTAAGCATTGATTGCTGGGTTGGGGTATTTCTGGTGCCTGAGTCGAGGGTTAGTATAATTTATCAATTAAGTTATTCATAGATCTCGTTTTGGATAAGGAGTTGGGCTTTATTAATAAAGAGAATTTGGAATAGCCTTAAATATAATTTAGGAGCATGCATATTTTCGTTTCACACACACACACACATACATACAGTGCCGTAACTAGACAGGGGCACCCACCCAGGGCCCAGTTGGAAGGGGGGCCAAAAATGTTGTATTACTTTTATTATTTTCCCAAACCTAATTAATTAAGGGGCCCAAATGTAAATTCTTGCCCAGGGCACAGGCATGGCCAGTTACGGCACTGCATACATACGTACATACATACATGTAAATATATATATATATATATATATATATATATATATATTAATTAATAGCACATACTTTACTAGCGTTTCTTGTGTTTTTTAAACTTGGGGGGGGAGGGTTTGATGGTTATCCAGGGGGAGGGTCTAGACATGAAAAGGTTGAGAAGCACTGATTTAAAGTAATTCGAATTGCACAGAACATCCTCCTCGGAAGTTAAAGCTACCAGCATGCTCCATCGTCAAGTGCTGACAAGGAGAATATATATATGTCGGACTTGACTTCTACTCCCATACTATTTAATATAAATCCGAACCTCTTTTGTATCATGATGCAGTCGGTGAACCGGTGGTGACGCTTATCCTCTAAATATTCCCATCAAACAGCAAAATCTTGACACAGTATCCATAGAGCAGTCCAATTGATTTTACAAACATCTTTTATTAACTTCCAATTAATTACTCAGCTCCATCAAACTAATTCCCAATATCCCACCCAATTTAAATCTGTGCGCCTAACAGTACACGTCCTTTCCATTCCCTAGCTATCCATGACTCTGAAAAAAATCCTTTGTCTCTAAGTTTTAATAGTGCGCTACCGACGCTCATTACTTATTCATTTCGTCATCATTGGATGATCTTTTTTGCTAAACTAAGCATTTTCTTAGCGCCAAACTGCAAAGCTATACGTCTACCTAAAAATTCTCCCATGTTGTTCTGCGGTTCTTCGTTAATCGAATCAAATCGAACCCACTAATTCTATTTTCACAGCAATGCCTTATGCCGCTTATTTGAACTTCCAGACTTTTAAATTGTTAATCCTATATTTTATTAGCTAATATCCCGTTTTAAGGTCACGCGATCCCCCCCCCCCCCATATTTTAGCCTCACACACACACACATATATATATATATATATATATTGCCAAGAAAAACGGTTCAGGTACAGATATACGGAAACACTGTGCTAGCAACCATACACTATGTCGACAATATGTTAAGTGTGTTAAATGTTAACAAGCATACTCTCTCCATCGGTTTCGCTTTCGTTGCGTCACGGGGGCACTTTCACAGACGTTTTTCCCCTCGAGACTGGCCTCTCGTTTCGTTTTGCTCCACATACGAAGAGTGGCGAGCATCAAGCGAGCACTCTCTTCCCAAAAACAGCTTCTTTCTTGTAGCGTGAAAACTGGACCGTTTTTCTCGCGTTCAGCTCCGGCCCATTACCCAGCCAGACTTTGCGGACCATTTCTCGCCAGAGGACACGGGCTAACGGTTTTCTGGTTCCGGTGGCCTGCGTCCCTAAATCGGGATCTTCGGCGGAATCGGCAAGGGCAAGAAATCGGTTCCGTCCGTCTTTCTAGAGTGTCGGACGTTTGCCGTAAATTGGCTTCGTGGAAAGATTTCACACCGTCGGACTTTTCCCATTGTCAGTCCTTTATGACGCGCTCATTTCGTTGCTTCTGCGTGTTAGTTTGGCGGTAAATGCCCGTGCAGGAGATCGTGTCATGTTATGCCCTGCTGGACCGGATGACGTGCCAAGATTTTACTCGGAGCATGCAATGAGCGAAATCGCTCGCTCAAAATCTATTTCGCAAAGTGGTATCTCTATGAGCAACTCCATTTTCGTAAATGAGAGCCGATAATTGAGATTTAAAAAAATATATTCCGGTTCGCAGGAGGGGGGGGGGGATATCCTTAAAGAAATTTTGCATACACTTAATAAGACTAGAATAATTGTAAATTATTAACACGAGTACATATTAAGGTTATTTATAGCATTTCATAATGTGTTGTGTTTATATATTCTTATCCTTTGGGGAGTTCATCTAATACAGAGGTTCCCAACCTTTTTCCTACATCGATCCCATTTAAAAGAATGATTTTCTTCATGTACCCCCTCACATTTTTCTCTATAATTTACAACACATAAAAAAATTATAATACTAATAATTGCACATAAAACACTTAAAGATAACAATTTGGCTAAGGATATGAACAAAAAATTAGAAAAAAGTTGTTCATTCTGATTATGTTTTATTATTTCTGTACTATTTTAATTTTTAATTTCACAAATATAAACAAGATTTCAGAAACACAGATTGTAATTGCACAAAAGTTTGATTTTAATTGATATGGTGGTTATTCTTGATGCATTGATATAATTTTTTTTTAATGCCTGGCCTGAAATTTTTTGTCATCGCATAGTCACAATAACTAACATAACGAATATAGATATATATTTTACTAAACAATTTTACAATCCGTGGATCACTCTGTTCTATGCAAATATGTATTTATACATATTAAAACGAATACTATTATGTAATAATTACATTTATAAAAATTTAAATTAAATTTTAAAGTAGAAAAATTTATCATCGACCCCCAATATACCCCAAGAATACTATTAAACTTCCATCGACCCTTCTTCCATCGACTCCCAAAGGGTCCACCAGGACTCCGTTGGGAATCCCTGATCTAATACGTCCAGTTACTGTGAACAAGCGGCTAATTCAGAAATTCTGCATTTTTGAACATTCTATGTTTTTACGCATAGCTTCTTGACTTTGTTACCTCATTTCGTAAGTAATCAAAGGACTTTAGAGTTGTCATATCCTAAGAACATTTCTATCATAATAATATATTTAAGTAAAAACTAAGGAAGTTATAGTACAGGCTGTAAAATTTGGTATCATAGTTGTGTTGATATATTACCAATTAAGTACGACTGCATTTTATAGAGTGACTGGTTAATAAATCATACAATGACAATTACTAATTATGTTGATATCGATTAAGATTAGAAACATATCGATTATTGCATTCACCCTCAGTATCAAATGCTTAAATAAAAATTTAAACTTACCTACGTTATGTTTAAATTTTTATGCATCGTTGTAAATTGCCAAATTGCTTTATTTTCTTGAACACCATTAACGTGATTTAACATATTCCAGAAATGTATTCCATTTTAATTTAATATTTAGAAAATTGAAGAGAAAAACTAAATTTCCAACAAGGGTACCCCGAGTTTCTAATCTCCTTCCCAAGGATGAGAACCATATGCCGCAAACATGAAAAGATTGAGAATCCCTGTTTTATATAAATACATCAACGCTCATATTTTTTAAATCGACATCCCGTTGTTGTTTCATTTTGTCATACAAATCTGTTTCATTATCAGCAATAAAAATAAGTAATTAAAATTTTGTTCTTTTATGAAAGCCATTTATTATTATCGACACACTGTTACTATTTCATTAAAATCTAGTGCAACCCCGAAAGCAAGCGGGAAAGAAATGCAGTTCTAACGGTGTCACATGGACGTAATGAATCTGGTGATAAGACCCTTTCTTCGCAAATAATTCAATAAACATTTGACTTCCACAATAATCAGTTTTGGACAATGGAAAACAGTTTTTTTAAATACAACGAGCTCGTTATCACTTTGCCCCGATCTAAGAAAGACACTCTAGACGAAAATGATATTACGAGCTACTTTTCTCTTTACATGCAGTACTAATTAACCATTCACAGAGATTTATTTATTTGAAAAGGGCTATTGTACGGAACTAATGGTTTCTGCTAAAGGGATTAGCTGGCAGCTGCAGTTGGAGTCTTAAACAGAACAGCACCGGAAATGAAACATTTCTTTCGAGTGTGAAATCCCAAAAACCTTGTGACGAACAATAAGCTTTCTTTCACGGTCGACCATTCTCACATATTTTGTGTTGGCACAAATTTTCAACACCTTTAAGTTTTCTATCACTAAACGAATTTTTTCGCTCAAAAGAATCGAAAAAAACTGACACATTTTTTTCTCTCTCTGTCTCTGAGATTGTGGTCGAAACACTGGAAGTCGTTCGCGGCAATTATATATATTATTTCAGCCTAAATGTAAAGGTAGAAGGTCATTTTTTTCAGGATACAAGTCCTAAATAATTGTTTCTTTCTACGAAATTTAGACTGTTCGGTTTGTGAGTGGTTCATATATTCGTTTGGTTAATTGTGGCGAATTTTGTAATAACTGCACGTCATTCAAAGGAAATGTTCAACCATGATTTCTAAATTCTAGTAAACAAGCTTAAAGGAATGTGGGTTTAGTTACATAATCGTGGTGGAACACAGTGAATCTGGTTGGAATCTGGTGCAGAAAAGGAGATGTTGTTAAATTATGACAGGTGTGCTAAAAAAGGTCATACAGGGTGCAGCAGAATATACTCCCCTCTTTCTAAGGGTCCTCAAAAACGAACGAAACATTGGGCAGAAAAAAGCTTTCTATTTTCAAAAAGTACTTAGAATCTGGTTTTTTACCCCTTCGGTTTTGAAATAACCTCACTCAGCTTAAATCATATGATAACATTTATTTACTGAATAATTTTGTAAACAAATGTTTTAATTCACGAGATTCCTAAATTCTTTACTTCATCTTATAAGATATTTAATAGATCTTCCTTCTCTTTACTTTCCTTATATATATATATATATATATATATATATATATATATATATATATATATATATATATATATAGCACTCTTCTTCCAGGACAAATCTGATGCTACATGAATGTGAGGTAAAATTATTGTAAGATTTTCCACAAAGGAATGCTATAAAGAGTTCAAACACCACAGCAAAGTTTCACAGTATTTTATGAGATTCCCCTCTGACCCAATGCCCTTGAAAATCCCCCTTCCCCTATAACGTCATGGTACGTTGGGGGCTATTATTTAATATATATGTATATATATATATATATATATATATATATGGTGTGTGTGTGTGTGTACGTACCAGGAAATAATAATGTTCTCGTTTAAATCTGGTAATATTTTTCGTACTCTCTTTTTGCAGCTTATCTGATTTTCCCCATTATTCGAGAACCACGATGCATGTAACGCGAGAAGTCAAGAGATAAACATCTTGAAATTATTCTACAGTTGTTATATTTTTTTTATCCCGCCGATGTTTAGATATCAGTTGGATGGAGCAGTTACCGAAATTGTTTTAAGGCTGAAATTGATTTTTAGTATTAAGAATTAGCATTTGGACGTTAAAAGTAAAAAGAAAGAACTGAAGAGAAAATTTTGGCTACATGATATATATATATATATATATTATATATATACAGTGCCGTAACTGGGCAGGTGCAACAGGGGCACCCGCCCAGGGCCAACTTGGAAGGGGGGGGGCTCAAAATTCTGTACTTGTTTTATTATTTTCCCAAACCTAATTAACTTAGGGGCCCCAAATATAATTTCTCGCCCAGGGCACAGGAATGGCTAGTTACGGCACCGTATATATATATATATATATATATATATATATATATATATATATATATATATATATATATCGGCCACTCCTTTAACGGACATATTTTTTGCCAGTTCTAGGCTCCCTAGAACCAATGAAATGGCAGAAACTGCAGTGTTTGTCTACCATTACAGTATGAAGCAGTGGCATGACCATTCTTATTTTTTGTTCGTAACTTTCAACGTACCCTCCGAATGACCAAGAAAATGCTTACCCCAGTCACGAGAAGAGATATCTAAGAAAATTTTAGATTACCTAATATTTCAGCACTTAAGCAAAATCAAATTTTTTGAATCTGAACTGATCTGTTGTTTCTTATTCACCTGAAATCTTCGAGAAAAATCTGCCCTCTAGAAGCCATTTTATTTTCGCAGCTCGAAAGTGCTTTTGAAAACGAATTGCTCCAATAACTTTGGCGAGGGGAAAACAAGATTAACCTTTCTTCTTACGGCAACGCAACAGTGTTGCCAAACGGAATGACTATACGCTGGAAGTTTATCTCAAGAATTTTTTATAAAAACAACAATAATGTAAAGTTTGAGAAAACATGGGAAAACTCATGTCTCTTAAATTGTTCAAATTTATTGACTCATTTTAAACCCGATTAGGATAAATTTGCTCCGTTTTTATATGCTTTACTAGCTGAACACCCGTGCTCGGCGATGGAATACGTGAATACCGTTATGCCATTGGGTTCATTTCATTTAAATGAACTTGAGTAATCAAGTGTTGTCATTTCTCGGAGACGTTCACCAATTATTTGCACGACCGTAATCTGGCAGTGAATAAGGATTTAAGATTCTTTTTTCCTCATTTTGAAAATTTAAGCCCTATTTTTACTCCTTTAAAGGTTACATATATATATATATATATATATATATATATAATATATATATATATATATATATATATATATATATGTATTTAAAGAAAATCTTCTTGAGCACCTAGGACATTAGAAGAACCACCATACAAAACTTCGGCTTTCTAGGTCTCATGGTTCGAGAGATACTGTAATCAATCAGTATTTGGCTTTTACAAAATATATAGAGATAAATGCAATTAGATAACTAATGAATTATCGCTTTTTAATATTAAAGAGAAAGTTTATTCAATTGTAAGAAAAAAATCTTTGATTTTTTTTTATATATTACTACAGGGATTCCAAAACATTTTTACCTTTGCGGCACCGTTTTGAAAGAGCCTAGAAACTCGAGGCACCCATGTTAAAATTTCGTTTTTTCAATTCTTTCCATATTTAATAATATACATCAGGAACATGTTAAATTCAATTTAAATTAATACTGACTCCATTTCAGATATTATTAATTTATTGAAAGATATAGGTGAGAAATAACACAGCAATACAGTTTCAAAAATAGCCACGAGATTCAGAATAGAAGACTACACTATAGAAGTCTACAACGAAAATCTATAAAAATAGTTTTGTTTTAATTGTTTTTAATGGGAGACTTATAACTAAGGATACGTAACTTCCGTATTTATGAAAGAAATGCGAATAAATGCGAAATTTGCCGATATGAGCGAATAAATGCGAAAATTATTTTTTGACTACTTTTCGGCAAAAATTCGGTGATAAATGGCTTTTTCAGCCAAATTAGGTAATATATATATATATATATATATATATATATGTATGTATTCATTCATTCTTGGGTTAATAAATTAATAAATTATAAAAATGGCCATGATGTTTATATTTTCTGGCATTTTATTTCTAATTCTTCCCAACACCCTAAATATAATTTTCACGTTTTTAGAGGGCAACACTGTCGGAAAGTGAAAAAAGCAAAAGCGCGATTTAGACATGACCATTATTTTTAATTGTTTTGCAGGGTTCATAAACTCGCTCTCAACCCCATCTGAATAGTTCTTGTTCATTTCTCACGAGATTTTACTGGTTTTTTTTCTGTGAACGGCAGAGGTCGAGGCATTTAATTTCTCCCGCCGCAAATTTGTTCACGGAGTCGTAATTCCATTTCAAAATGAATGGCTTTTAAAATAAACCCGAATCAACAAACTAGGTTATCCAGGCAAACTCGATCTAAACGTTTCGATGCAAAAGAGTTAAGTTCAAGTTTGTTCGCCTCGTCATTCCATCCACGATCTACCAGGTACGCTGCATGTCCCACTTGTTGAATATCAGGGTGGGTCTGGTTTCAATCTGTGGGTGGTATATGGGTTTCCATTGTTCTTGGCCGAAGCAGGGATTTGAAGGTCAAAATCTTCCAATCCATTAGCAGGAAGGATTATACCCGAGTTAGGAAAATGGAGGTCGCATGAACGCTCGTTTTGTGTGTTTGGGATCATGGCTGAATCTGATGTCGGGTATATCACTAACAAACCACACCCAAATGCATTTATTAGGTGTGGAATGAATTACACAGTCAGAGATTAACTGCCGCAGACACGGAAATTTTTGCAAACAATGGAGAAATTACTTCTCTTGTCGAAATAATTGTTTTTCAAGCGTGAAATGCCACGGTATTAAAAAATAAAGAATGAAGCAAAGAAAAATTTAATTTGCGTCGGAATACCAGGTTAAAATGACTGACTTTTCAACAATTTCATAAATTTCGTGAGTTTGGGTAATGGGTCAATTTTTTTTAATTCATTGATTAAACAAAGCGTGCAAAATTTCGTTTTTAAAATTGGTTTTTCTTTACTTTATTAGAAATAATTTCTGAAATGATGAACTTTTAGTTTTTCCGTTTAAAAGAAAGTTGTAAATCAGGCCTGCACAACATACGGCCAGCCACGTACTCACTCTGAAGCGTTTTGGGAAGACGCTTAATATCATAAACCTGAAAAATATGGTATATTATTATATACCATTATATGGTACAATATTAATATATACATATATATATATATATATATATATATATATATATATATATATATATATATATATATATATATATATATATATATATATAATGAATTATGATTTTCAAACATAATCATTAATCTATTTTTTATAGGATAAAATATTTTTCGCTTTCCTAAGTATCCTATTTTCTTGCTGCCCTTAGCATCTTTAAAGAAAATTGTAAGACCTCCTCCCGTTTCCAGTTGTGCAGGCCTACTGTAAATGATTTCTTTAAACATCGCGATTTTCAAAACACCGTTGGAGTTGGAAGGCGTTCCAATAAAGTTGTTATAGCACACCACTTTCCATGTTAAGTTACTTTTAAAAAAATGATTTGTCTTTGAACTTAATGCTGTATTTAACGAGATTTATGATTAAAACAATTCTGGAATAACTTTCTAATGTTTTCTAAAGTCGTTGCAAGTGATACAGTAAAACACAAGAACGATTATAATAGGCTATAATAAGGAAATGGTAATGTTGAACAGGTACAGAAAATAAAATACAACAGATTAAACCTAAACCCAAAGAAAATACCAACAAAATATGGTTTAGATACGGGAAAAACTTGCAATAAGTTAGGACTGTTTTATAATTTTTATTGCGTTTTAAATTTGCAAGTTTAATAAATGTATGCCTCTCAAGCCATAGGCATAGCGTGCTTCTAACTTTCTTTTTTTTTTTTTGCGGGGAGGACAGGAATGGAATTCAGTTAGGGCCCTCCACAGCGCATTGACTGCTGGACGGTCCTTGAAATATAAAATATTATGATTTTTTTAAAATTGAATAAGAATAGAATTTATGTTTGAGTAGTATTCAAAAGTTATATAATGAGAAAAATAAATATAATATAAATAAAATGAGAAAAGAAAATAGCATCGAATTTTTGTTATAGATCATATCATTTTTAAAAACTAAGTTAAGGCTAAAGACATAACCGGAATCTTCACTTTCACAGTTCAAAAAAGCGGGAAAAAACCTACTTTCTTAAAGTTTACTACAATTTTCCGATTTAAATTAAACTTCTACTAACGTTTTAATTTATTTCAAGTTAAGATGGGGGGAGGGAACTTTTCCAACATCTCAGATCACGTAAACAGCAGCACAGCAGGTTTGAGAAACGAAAAGCAAAATAACATGGGCTTAACGTTTGGATTTTTGATTTAAAATTTACGACCGAGGTTTGGCAATCGGGGCCGTGACAGATGTTATAGAAAAAAAGACAGGTAGAACGCGAGTAATGCGGATTTATTAGGGCCTCCTGTGGATTATTCAGCTAATAATTGAGTTCAAGGCTTCTTTAAAACGAGATTATTGTTATCTAGGCCGATATTTATCTATAAAGGGGAAATTCAGTGCAAACGAGGTGTCAAAAACGTTGTTCTATCTATGCGTAATATCAAGGGGTTAGTAATTGGGCGTGAATTTCGAAAATCCTTTAATGTAGCCTTATTAAGAAAAGTACATGTTAATTCTGTATAATGAATCCCGAGAGATTAATAGGAAACAGTTTTTTTTTTGCACTAATAATGTGCTAAATGTTGCATGCAAATAATTATACAGTCATTTAAAGATTACACGAAAGCACTTTTTAAAGACAATTTACGCATTGTGTAATCTCATTTTTATCTGGAGTGAAGTCAACTGCTTCATGCATCGCTGATGTGAATGCTATTTTAAAAAGTACTTTGTTTTGCCTTTTCACTGACATTTATCATTAAAAATAACCGTTTTAATGTGTATTTAAACAGAATGGTAATGATTAAAAATTGACTCATTCTTTGAGGAAAGACAAGTTCAAGTTTTTGGACTTTAACGAGCTTGTTTTTCAGGTATTAGATATAATTATGCATCTTCCTTTATAGATCAATGCAAAATTGAATATCTTCCTTTTCTAGCTTAGAAATAGAGAATTATCTATGACTAATTTCTTAAGCTTGATTCGTATCAAAATATCGACGTATCAAAATATCGAGCATTTAAAGCATATAAAAGCCTAATGTCTTGAAAAAAAAGGAAATCATGTTTAACAGCAGCACGTTTCTCGTTATCACCTATTCTCACAAGACTTGTAAGTGGTTTCTGAAAGTACACGGATTGATTCTTCTAATAAACGCTTACCGTCGTGTGTAATTCTAGCACGGAAAAGTGTTTTAGATGATAATTGAATGAAATCCCCTGTTATTCACAGTTCAAAATGAGGACAATTGAATAATGAACATGGTTGCTAGTTGAGAAAAAAAATTAATCATTCGAACTGAATCTTACAGGTGTAATCAAATCATTTAAAATGGGTTGTTACCATTATAACAGATTTTATTTCTTATCACGCAACACTGGTTAGGTTCTTGCGCAGTTCCGTATGTGAGTTAGCAACGACATGCAGTATTCATTTATATCAATCAGTGAAATGTTCATGGAGTATGCACAGGATAATAACTTTTGAATAAAAAAATAAATCACATGCGATATATTTGGGTATAAACATAATGTCTTATATCACAGTTAAGAATAAAGTTGTATAAAATGATTATGTGCATTTCCCCTTTTACACCTAAATACGAATATACGATATACGTAACTGTGATATGACGTTAATTTTCAAACAAAATACATGCAGTTTAATGTTTAATTTAAAGATGGAAATTTAACCATAATTTTAAAAACAAGAAAAATTGAATTTCGTCGTTGAAAGCACTTTGAATTTCCACGTATCTAGACGACTTATGATGACGACTAAGGCCGTCTGCACACGGGCCGTCCCTTAATTGTAACCTATGTAATTGAATGGAGCCACGCACACGGCGCAACCCGGTCAACGGGTTTGCAACCAGTTGCACCGTGTGCGTGTCTCCATTCAATTACATAGGTTACGACTCATCACGGTCTGGTTTGTGATTCGAGTGAGTTATCAGTTTCTTTTGAGTTGCCCCGTGTGCAGACGGCCTTAGCCACAAATTTCTATCGTCGTAAACTTATCCATATTATGGATCTACCAAATACCTCTCAAGCTATCACTTGCTCACTTGGGAACTGAACCCGAGATCTCCTACTCTCCGAGCGCGTTGATAATTATGTTCTTTAAGCCATAACTTTACCTTCAGTTTAGAGGTTTTACGTTCTGGCGTTAAAAATTATTGCTGCTGAACGAGTATTGGTCAAAAGCAATTTTAAGTATTGAGTTATAACATTTTTAGTATTGAGTTAAAATAGAAAAGGAATTCGAGAAATCGGATATATCTCATCGCCGGGGTATTTCAGTGAGTCCTCCATTTTAAGGCCGTCTGCACACGGAGCAACTCAAAAGAAACTGATAACTGAATCAAATCACAAACCAGTCCGTGATGAGTCGCAACCTATGTAATTGAATAGAGCCCGTCCACTGGTTACAAACCCGTCGGACGGGTTTGTAACCAGTTGCGCCGTGTGCGTGGCTCCATTCAATTACATAGGTTGCGACTCATCACGGACTGGTTTGTGATTTGAGTCAGTTATCAGTTTCTTTTGAGTTGCTCCGTGTGCAGACGGGCTAAGAGCTACATGTTTGAATCTCCGATCTAGGCTGAGGTCCTTACAATAAGGATTGACCAAATGAAAGAATTATAAACCATTAGTCATTCGCAGAGTATGAAGTGATTCTTGTGTTAACATCCGATTGTTGATGTTTTTGATACCATAAAGTGAAATCTGCTTTCGTTGTTGTTCTAATGTCCCCTGGTTGGAAGTTCCATTCACGAGGTTCTAATAGGCTATTGGGATGAAAGGGGCGGCTCCTGTTTTGAATTAGCACCACAAGGGTCAGAGTCCGACTTGGCTAAATGACCGGTCCCTTAATTTTGAACCGATTCAAGTGACCGGACCGGTACACTTGATCCCGCATCTCCAGAGGTAAATTGGAGAACTTGGAGGACATTGCAGCCACCATTAGTGAACACGGCGGTGGATTTGCAGCGACGAGCATCGAACCAGGGACATTCAGATCACTGGCCCGCTGCACTTGCCAACTGGGCCATCGCGCCCTAAGTGCAATTTTCTCTTGTTAGATAAAATTTGTAAGAACCTAGTCATTTCATTGCTAAGCTGTTCGTTATTTTTTAAGTGTCATGCATAGTCATGATTGGATTTGCTCAGTACTGTGTCGGTACGTGAAGTAATTTCTCCTTACGCAATGATTGTAAACAGGTATTACCCAAGTATAAATAAATCGAAACTAATCGTCCGTCATTAGGTACCAAGGACATAAACCAGAGCCATGCTCGTTAGAGTCCATACCTTATAAATAAGCTACGGAGACCACGTGAGGAGTGTAAGAGGAGGGGCTCTTTCTGGAGTTTCCCTTACAATCACACACGAGGCAGTTTGATTTTGTTACCTAATTTACATAATTTTTGAATCTGTTTTGCAAAAAGGTCTTTAAGGAATATCTCAAGCGTTTTAAAGCCAAAATCCCTCGTGAAGACCAGACTTTAGTGGTGACTGGACAGTTTGTCAAACATATGAGTATCAGTGTTGTAAAAAAAAATAAGCCAGGCCTAAAACAGTTTAATTAATTTTAAAAAGTATTTGTAGTCCCCCAATCGAGTTTCGTTGCCTCAAGATCAAAACTGGGAATTTATCTATAGCGAACTTTTTTTTTAAATGTAAGAGCTTCAATTATCATCAAAATAGTTAGTTGTGTTGCTGGATTACCAGCCTTAAAATTAGTAGGAGACCCGGGTTTGAATCTTGGTCCTTTACAAGTTCTCTTAGCGTACTTATACTAAAACGTTTAAAAAGTATATCCATGGGAAAAGCTTATTTTAAAATCTCACCTTTGCTTACTAAAAGTTAAAAAAAAATATTACAACGTTGGAATGTGACTCTGTTAAATGAAATCCCCGATTATCTGTCTGGGCTAATTAAGGCAAGGTTGGGCTAATGAAACAGGTAGGCACGAATCATTCTAATATTGTTTTGTAAACGGATATGAAACTAACATTTCAGGGATGTTGAATGAATGACATACAATCATGTCTAAAGGATTTTATTTAACTTACATAGAATTACAGATCCTTTACTAAACTTCGTATTTTTAAAAACTTTTTCACCCTGCAATACACAGATATTCACGGGAGTTGCGTGGATCATACTGATTTGAAAGAGGGAAAATTTAGAAAATGCAACCATAGGGAATATCTACATTTAAATTATGTAAAATACCATCTTTAATTCTAGAGTCATATAACGTCAAACGTTAAGCCTGAGGTGAGTGAATCCAATAGTGTTAGTACGCAGCAATGTCAACCTAGAGAATTTGTCTACTATTACAGCTACATAAAAGCTGATAATCCAATACAAATGGTATTTCCAGATAACCTGAACTGTTCTGCACTTTGCAATAGGATTCATTTTATAAATTTAGTCCACCAAAGGAATTTAAGAACGTTTTAAACGCACTGTATTAGATTTTTTCCCCCAGAGTAATTTAAATTTTAAAATATTTGCATTTTTTTAAATGAAAAATGTCCCCATGTGAAAAATTTCTTTGTCAATTTAAAGTTAAATCTAACATTGAAAATAAAAACCATTCAATCGAAATCGGCAATCCTTGGACACATTTTCTCCATGATTTACCATTGAGGCGAGCGAATCCGATAGGGTTAGCACACAATTTGAATTAGACAGCCTTAATATCCTTTAATAAAATGAAGCTAAATATAATAAAATATTATGTATCAGAATTTTCAAAGTGTTTAATCAAGGATTTTAGGGTTGAAAAATGATTTTAGAATCCATTTTTATTTCTACTGTCTCGACCCAGTTTACGAAATAATAATATGATACGTTGGAAGGAATTCAAAATTTTGATAGGATGCAGGCATTCGCCAGACAATGGTAAGATTTTGTTATGTGGGACATGAGCAGTTATTATCTGGAATGAGAACCGAGAGGATTTCGACTTGACTTTATCTTTTTTTAATCCCGGAGATTTTTTGAGTCTTGCCAAACAAAAAAGTTCACACTTAAATTCATACGCGGAATTCTCAAGGAAAGCGTATCGGCAGAGAGAATATGGATCTGCAATTGCCTGTGTCTGGAATGCGAATTTTTTTTTTTTTCCTGCAACAGATAAGCCATTGTTGTGCATGTTGACGGCCACATATTTCGGGGTAACTGGGTGTCTGCTATTCTTCTAGTTTTTTTTCCCTTTCCCATTCAGTACATTTTCCATTAAAAGGATATTTAGGTTGATTCCATGGCACAATCTCTAACTCTGGAAACGTCATAGGAGGAATGATTCTATCATTTTTACGGATGCTAACTTTTTTTTTCACCTCCTTTTGCTTCGACTTATTTTCTGCCGAATCAGATGAGTTGCATCTTTTTAGGTTAGTTTGAGGAACTAAAAAAATGATATGCATTTAAGTTTTGTGAACCCCGAAAGATCGATAACTGACGTACGATAGGAGACGCAACAATAGCAAGGAATTATATCTTCTAGACCAGTGATAACCACGAGTTTTACGTTGATATTAAACATTTGTTCTCTAAAGACCACATTAATAAGTCTCACAGTAAGTCACATTAAGTCTCACATGAATAAAACAAAACTATTAGTGATTTCCATTGTAGCCCTCAGGTGTATACTACACTGAATTGTAGGGTGCCGCAAACGTAAAAAGTTTGGGAATCCCTGCTCTAGACATTGGTGCTCAAACTTTTTTCGACCCCGACCCACTTTCTTTAAATAAAAAAGAACACTCGACCCCCTCCCCCCCTAAATTGAAAATATTTTGTTAGCTAAAAATATATTTTTTTTAATAAGGAAAATGTTAACAAATAAAAAAAGAAATATGCAAAGTTTGAGAAAATATTTTTTTAAATCGAGGAATTGTAGATTTTGGGTGCACATTTACGTTACATAAAAGCAATGAAAAATGTCTCGCTTACCTTCTACACTTGTTTTTGCGACATCTCGTGTGACTATAACTTCATACTTAAAATTTAATAAGAATTTGTGTTTCAATTAGGTAAAAAATGAACGAAAATTAAATAAAAGCAGGATTTCAAAATTTAAATCTCTTTATAACAATATTGAAAACTATAAACTTCGTGTATTTATATAAAAATAAAACAGAAAAAATTAATCGTAGGGTCTGCCTGGATCTCGGGTAACATTGGTTCAATATTTTGAGAAATATTTGAGAGTGCTACTCTCCTATCGTTTTCCAGGCTAAGTCTTGACCTCAGATTTAAATTAAATGGGATTTCAAACACTGCACTGAAGAAAAATTCGTTTGAATACCTCATTCCCGAGATAAAACCATCTCATTATAATTCTGAAAGTTTGCGCAGTTATTACACTATTTTTACTCCAATTGTAGCAATAAAGATGCTCACGTTTTCAACAGTGTTTACTCTATTTTATCTGTTTATTTATTGTAAGGAGAATGGAAGCGATAAAAAAGGAATCATTTCTATTTTAGAACGAACATTAAGCTCAACAATGGCTTCTGTAGAGATTGATTTACTTATTTTCAGACACTTAGAGCGAGTCTAGACTGACCACTTTATCGTGAGGGAAATCTGCAGTTTTATCCGAAAGAATCAACATTTTAATGAATGAGAGTATGAATGCATTGTTAAGGGAACAAATTCATTTTCTTAAGGTCAGTGACTTAAGGAAGCGACTTCGATGAAAAGATCACTCTGTAAATGTTTCGAAAGTAGGTTTTGCCGGATGCTTTGACGCATTTTTTGATGTAAAGGAATATTGGAACGTACAAGCAGTCAACACATTTTTAGTATGATGAAGAATTCCGTTTGGTCCGTGATAACAGAAAAAGAAAAATAACTGTACATATATTTACGCGAATGTCGCTTTCACGTGATAGATTCTCTTGTAATGAGCTGATAGCTGTTGTATAGAAAATAATTGGAAAAAGGTAATGAAATTGTTAAATTTCATTATCGTCACGAAATGGCGCTTTTTTTCACATTTTTCCCTTGTGAAGAGTGATTTGAGAAAACTAATGTATTGTTAGTTTCTTTACACGCTTTCTATTTATATGAGAAATAGTAAAATTCTACTCTAGTATATTTCTGGAGAAGTGACTGTATTTTCTGTACAGTTATACATAAATGCACAAAATTAAGTTTTTATAAAAATCTGAAATATAGTATTTAATGTTACTGATGCCATTAGACAAAATAAGTTTATGATTTAAATTTTTTACTATTATTTTTGTACAAAATATCTAAGGAATTAAGATTAACATACTGATCATCTTAAATTTTTTAAATTAATTAGTTTATTAATGTTAAATATTTTACTTATTATTTTAATATTTACTTCAATAAATTTTATTTGGAAACATATCTATTACATAACAAATTTTACGTTTTAAACTATTGATACCTTAAAACCCATGATACATTCCATTTTGTTACAAATTCAGTAGTAACATTATTCAACGGATCTGAAACTTCTAATTACGTTATTGGTAAACCTATCAGGACAGTTGTTTTCAATGCTTCAATAAGTTTGTTCCCATTTCCTTCTGAACGTAGTCTATTTATTCGTACGAGTTGATTAACAGTATTATTTTTTTTAAATTGATTTATGATAAAAAGCGTTTGAGTCTTGGAATTTAACAATTTCAAAACTATAATCAATCAGTTAGTTGATAAACTATAACAATATGGAAATATATATATATATATATATATATATATATATATATATATATAGAGAGAGAGAGAGAGAGAGAGAGAGAGACAGCTTTTTTTCTGGGAATACGCGTATTATTTTAGATTAACTTAACCGAAATTTTAAAAAACTTACGAATCGATTGTTAATATATAACAAAAAGTATTTTTCTTTTAAATTGCGAGTTTTTTGCTCCCCTGAACGTGCCGTTTCATAACACGGTACTAAAAATACGCACATTTATTTGAGAAAACATAGTGTACCCACCTATTTAATTAGAAAAAACCCATATATATATATATATATATATATATATATATATATATATATATATATATATATATATATATATATATATATATATATATATATATATATATATATATATATATATATATATACCGTGCCGTAACTAGGTAGGGGCAACAGGGCACCCAACCAGGACCCACTTGGAAGAGGGGCCAAAAATGCTGTATTTGTTTTTATCATTTTCCCAAACCTAATTATTTGAGGGGCCCAAATGCAAATTGTTGCCCAGGGCACAAGAATGGCTAGTTATGGCACTATATATAAATATATATATATATATATATATATATATATATATATATATATATATATATATATATATATGTGTGTGTGTGTGTGTGTGTGTGTGTGTGTGTGTATGTATGTATGTATGTATGTATATGTGTGTGTGTGTGTTTGTTAAGTAATTTTCCCCATTCTCAAAGTGAATTTAATCTCCAAGAAATTCAAGCTATACGTTTTTTTAGAAATGGAGATGCTGAGCGTCAAAGATACCGATTTTCTCGAAACTTAAAATCAGATACTATATTTCGACGTTTGGCATTTTTTTTTCTGTTTTCGAGCTTGCTCACTGAACGCTGATATTGGTGATATATCATAACTGTTCGCCTGATTTTTTCCCGCGATACATGTATTTTGTTAATTCTACCCTGAAAGAAGACTTAGTTAAGATCCAGGAAACCGTTCCCTCGACACGCTTGCATCCCATCAGGATATCAGACGCTCTGCATCGAAATGGGGAACTGTTTACCCGATCGGCGTGGATTAGATATTTTTCCCTCTTCCAAATAAATGCCACTGAGTCACATAATCTCTGCTGTCTACGCCCCGCGGCTCTGTAATAGACTTTCACTGTTTATTTGTCGGCTTATCTTTTACAAAAATGCTCGATTCATATCTGACCACGCGCCAGCAGTCAAATAGGTCAGCAGTTGCAGTTCTGTATTGTTACGTGATAAATATAGACTGGAATTTCCACTATTTCGCGGAGACATTGGGAACGGCTTCTGGCGATACAATTATATTTTATTTTTTCACCCATAAAAATTTCCAAAAGAAATGCCCATAAATGTTCAAACCAAGTTTCTTTAGAGAGTGCGGAAAACACGCCTTTTAAAAGACCGTAAATGCGTTAATACCCTTTTATGCCATGAGCAGGAAATAACAGTCTTTTGAAAGTAAATTTGAGTAGAAAATGTTTGGTTTTTTTTTTCTTTTGTATACAATTTATTCTATTTTTATCTTTTCAAATCCGAAGGTCGGCTGCTTCGTCATTTTCTCGAGTGGGCTTCCATTTCATTTATTTTGCATTAAAAATAAGATATCCGGGATTTTAATTTTCTTAACTATGGAAAAAACCTCGTCACTGGTGATAAACCAAGCAATATAATTAAGGAAAATAATGCAAGTCTACATTAAAAGAAATCCAACCGTAAACTGTAAAAATTGAATTGTACCAAACTTGATGTATCGTTGCCAGAATCACTTTCAGTTGCGCTGTCGTTAGACCCAAATAAGAAGACTGCTTTTAATTTTGTCGGTTTTTGGTTTCCTATAATTAATTGCGAATTCACATCCAAATAACCAATCCAACGTAAACTCCACGGCCGTAGAAAGAGAATTAGAATTTTCAACATACTTATTATTAAACTAATAATGAATAAAATTTAATCTAGTTATAATTATTAAACGATTTCTTCTGTCCCTCTTCCCCCATATATATATATATATATATTATATATATATATATATATATATATATATATATATATATATATATATATATATATATATAGGTGTCCATAATTAAAGTTCCACTTTCAAAAGGCTGCAAAAAAAAAGAACCACTGGTCAGAATGACTTCAAATTTGAACTGAATATACTGGAAGAAGGGGGAAACGATTTGGCATAATAAAAAAAGTTCCAAAATGTATCAATAGATGGCGCTTAACATTTTGGAACTTTTTTTATTATGCCAAATCGTTTCCCCCTTCTTCCAGTATATTCAGTTCAAATTTGAAGTCATTCTGACCAGTGGTTCTTTTTTTGAAGCCTCTTAAAAGTGGGACTTAATTATGGACACCCTGTACATCGAAAATATATATGATACTATAGGAATGATACGATGCTATGATACTAAATACGTTGGAAGTTTCATGTATCGTATTGTGGATAATGATGAAATAAATAAAGTAGAAAGCTTAGGGATAGGGAACGATGAAAGGTGGAGAGAAAGTAGGACATTACACTAGTGGTGCACAAATTTAGAAACAATGTAAATATAACGAAACAAACATAATAATTTTTTTGGCAAAATAGAATTTTAAAAAATAATTTAAAAATTTTATTTTGTTTTAAAAAAAAATGTTCAATTTTTTTTGGTTTTATTTTTTATTTATTTTATTTATTTATTTTTATTTTTTTATTTTTATTTTTAATATACATACATACATACATACACATATATATATATATATATATATATATATATATATATATATATATATCGAAACTATATATGATACTATATACAATGATACGATGGTATGATACTATATATGGTGGAAGTTTCATGTATCGTATTGTGGATTCATTTCTAGCCGCTACCGGCTCAGAAACCTGGAGAGTCGTTAAGACAAAAAAGAGCCGATTTTTACACAGCACTCCATCACTAATTATACCGAGTCAATAATTATACAAGAAAAAAATGAATGAAATATGTCACTTTCACTGTCTCGTGCAAATTGGCAAACAATCATTACCCCGTTTGTCCCTTTGAGAAAAGCAGGTCATGACGGACTCGAAAACCGAACGTTTAGAGATCCAAAGAGACTGCTCTTGGAATACCAATATCGAAGTGGGATCCGGTTTGCTGGAAAGCCGTGAGCATTTAATTAGTTTTAATGAGAGCGTTACACAAAACTCTCAATCGCTTGCCTAATTCACCTCCGTGCTATCTCCCCGGATATGGACGATGGTGGTTATCGAACGTGGGGACAGATCACGTTGGCTGTCAAACAGTCGGATGTGTGTCAGCGAATGGGGACCACTGTGACAGACTTCTCGGTTTGGTGTATTTGCCTCCAAACATGTGAAAGGTATGCATATTGAAAGCGAACGGGCGTGGCACCGCATGTGACAAGGGGTGTACTGTTGCGCACGCTATCTGTTTACTGGTATGCGTCTCGGGTTTCCGTTATCGACACGCATGTTACCTTTCACGTCACATTAAGAAGTCACGTCGGTTCGAACGTTTGTTGTGACGTTAATGCATTCGGTTGTCCGAAATGGCAAGTCGTGTTTGTATATCTCCGATAGAGAGCTGTATCATTTCACTAGAGAGTGGAGTGGCATTATCCGAACTACATGCTTTTCAAATCAGCTGGAACTTGAAAGGTTGACTTAAGTCACAAAGTCATGTTAAGGATTTTAATCGAAAATAGGCTTTAGGCTTTTCAGAGGACGGACTTTCTAAGAAAGAAAATCTATTTAACCGGGACGTCAAACGTCAAGGATTCGTTCAGAGATATGCCTTAAAGTTTCTAAATAATGAACTTCAACATAAAGAAATATTTTTAACGAAATATATACATACAGTAAATTTTATATATATATATATATATATATATATATATATATATATTTATTTATTTATTTATTTATATGGTTATTTCGTAAACGAATACGTCACACTTCTCGTATTGTTGTAAACATTATCGCGAATTTCGCATATCAAAATATTCGCACTTTCATTCCTACTGATACGAAAAAATTAAGGTTGCGTGCTCTGTGAACGCTTGAGCGCATTTTAGAACAGTTATTAGAACAACCGATATTCAGTTGATTCTCCTTGTCAGCACTTTAACGATGGAGTATGGGATTCTCCTTGTCAGCACTTGGCGATGGAGCATGCTGGTAGCTTTATCTTACGAGGAGGAAGTTCTGTGTAACAGATGTGCAATTCGGGTTACTTTAAAACAGTGCTTCTCAACGTTTTCATCTAGACCTCCCCCTGGATAACCATCAACCCCCCTCTCAAGTTTAAAAAAAAGCAAGAAACGTTAGTAAAGTATGTGTTATCAGTATATATATATATATATATATACATACAGTGCCGTAACTAGACATTCCTGTGCCCTGGGCAAGAATTTGCATTTGGACCTATTACTTAATTAGTTTTGGGGAAAATAATAAAACAAATACAGCATTTTCGGCCCCCCTTTCCAAGTAGGCCCTGGATGGACGTCCCTGTTGCCTCTGCCTAGTTACGGTACTGTGCATATATATATATATATATATATATATATATATATATATATATATATATATATATATATCTCCTCGGGGATTTTGTATCACATGTGATACAAAAGTTTCATATTTTTTAACAAGGCAGGACGGCAGCAACGATTCTAAAACCGGTTGCACCATATGTGATACAAAGTGAAATACCTCTCTTAATTTCCTCTTCATGTCAACTGATGGCAGTACTTGTCCACGATTGCGTTTGTAGTATCGTCTTTGAATCAAAGCCCGATGTCTGCACGCCGTTGATACAAATTTTTTTTATTACTTAATTATACAAATATTAAACTAATTTTAAAATATACATTTTATTTGTATATGTACGAGTTACTTATTTATACTTTTTTTTATGTTTTTTTTTGCCAGTGTTTTTTAAGTCTGTTTTTTGAGTTGTATTTACGTAAGTTTTGAAAGTTGATCAAAGTATTATTTCTTGAATTAAAATCTTCAGTTGAAGTGTTTGCTTTACATTTTTACATATTTTTTAGACATTCCGTACCAAGCAGCACGTAGCAAAGAGGCTAGAAATACAAGAAATTATTGAGGATAGGAACCATCGAAGCAGATGCGGAGATGATAAGTGCTCGGCCTTAACCACTATACAGTGTACAGAATGGAAAGCTATTTTGTGTTTCACAGCATCAAGAAATTGTTTTAAATCATTTCATGAAAAATAAGAAAATATAAAGTTACCACAACATACTGATTATGCTTATTTTTCATAAATCATTCATGTATTTTATATATTGTGTGATACAAACACAGAATTAACTAATTGAAACAGTCTTACCTAAGATTTAAAAAATTCTGATTGTAGTGTCTTGGCCCTGATGTATCACATGTGATACCCCCCCCCTAGCCCCTATAATTTTAAAGAAAAAATTTAAATGCCCCATTTCTACTTCATAATGACCTAAAAAACTATTTAAGTACCTTTTACAAAATATCTAGCTTTTATTTTTGTCTCGCGTCTGAGTATATATATATATATATGTGTGTGTGTGTGTGTGTGTGTGTATGTATGTATGTATTAAATTGGAGACAAATTATTGATTTTTACACTTTTAAGCTATTAGGTATATCACTTATACAAATGCAACTTAAAATGTTTATGTAATGCATAATTTGAAGTTTCACTCGGTTTCTTGGTTAAGCTCAGGAAATCTGAACCCAGTTACAGGTCTTGCATTTACAAAAGGTAACCCGTTACGGAGCTTAAACCTAAAAACTTCACTGTGCATATATATCCTGCGTGCTGCGATATTTTATTCATAAAATAAATCTAGAATAACCAAAAATAGTCTACGTTAAAATACTAACATCCTCAAGGGTCTTTTCCAACTTTGATACGCGGAAAACGAAGTTCGTCCATTCACTTTCAGGTCCGTCGATAGAGTGAGGATTAGAAGCCTCACTACAAGGCATTAAAAGGATTAGAATTTTGAAGTACGACGAAAACAAATGCAGAGGAAGACTTAACGAACGGATTATGCCGAAAATCCTTAGAAAAAGGAAGCATAAGAGGATTAACTTTAAAAGCTTTTAGAATAGGTTATTTCGTAAGCGAATACGTCACACTTCTCGTATTGTTGTAAACATTATCGCGAATTTCTCATATCAAAATATTCGCACTTTCATTCCTACTGATACGGAAAAATTAAGGTTGCGTGCTCTGTGAACGCTTGAGCGCATTTTAGAACAGTTATTGACAGCCGATATTCAGTTGATTCTCCTTGTCAGCACTTTAACGATGGAGTATGGGATTCTCCTTGTCAGCACTTGACGAAGGAGCATGCTGGTAGCTTTATCTTACGAGGAGGAAGTTCTGTTTAACAGATGTGCAATTCGAGTTACTTTAAATCAATGCTTCTCAACGCTTTTCATCTAGACCCCCCCCTGGATAACCATCAACCCCCCCCCCCCAAGTTTAAAAAAAGGCAAGAAACGTTAGTAAAGTATGTGTTATTAGTCTGTATATATATATATATATATATATATATATATATATATATATATATATATATATATACACACATATATATATATAAATACAGTGCCGTAACTAGCCATTCCTGTGTCCTGGGCAAGAATTTGCATTTGACCCATTTATTAATTAGGTTTGGGGAAAATAATAAAACAAATACAGCATTTTGGGCCCCCTTTTCCAAGTAGGCCCTGGATGGGCGTCCCTGTTGCCCCTGCCTAGTTACTGTACTGTATATATATTATATATATATATATATATATATATATATATATATATATATATATATATATATATATATATATATATATATGTTTGGGTGTGGTGTGTTTGTGTTTGTTTGTTTGTATGTATTATATACTAGTATATACATTTTTTGCTAACCATCTGCTTCCCATGTTGAGAACCACTGCTTTAAAAAGAATGCACTGTGTATAACGAAGTTGGTGTTGGAAATGCTTTTACCGGATTTATCTGCTACTGCATCAAAGCATGCACTTCACACAGAATGGAAGCTTCAAGCGGAAAAAGTACATGAAAAACCCTTTCAAAGCATGGAAAAATTCCTTTTCGTGGTTACTATTGATTTAAGATAGGCTACTTTTAAAACTCTTTGCTCTTGAGATGTTGAACAAGAAATTGACATTTAGGTGCTAGATAACAAACGGGTATTTTAAACAAGATTCTTTGGCTGTAATTGAACGCATTTGAGAAGCAATATTTTGCTTGATATTTTTATTTCCGATAAGGGTCTGCCTTAACTCTTTTTTTCATGTGTTTTAAAATTTTTATTTCTTACACCCTCCTATTCATCAAGCCAGAGATTTCAAACTGGTATGCCGCGAAATTTATTTGGGGATAAACAAAAGAAAAAAAATATGAGTAGACCCATCTTAAAATGAATATAAGTTGATATGAAACATTTGTTCTCTAAACACCACATTTATAAGTCTCACATTAAGTCTAATTAAATCTCTAAATCACGCAATGATAAAACAAAATTTCTTTCTGGTTTCCTCAAAAGAATATGAGTAGAGCCCTCTTAAAATAAGCATTACGTTGGTATCAAACATTTGTTCTCTAAAGACCATACTAATAAGACACACATTAACACTTTCAGGGGCAACAACTCCCCTCCCCCCCCATTTGTATGGTGCGGATTTTTTCCCGATTTTTTTTTAACCGAAAAAATCTTGGAAAATTTTCCAATGAAAGGTTGTAAAATATTTTTACTTTTTTAATCTGATAACAGATGCCAGTACTAACCATTTTTCTGCTCATTTAACTGGAATACATTGAATGCAAGTGAAAAAAGACTAGGTTTAAACGTTTGCACTGTACAAACGGCGCCCCTCAAAGGGTTAAGTCACACTAAGTCTCACTTTAATAAAACAAAACTATTCTTAGTGATTTCCATTGTAGTTCCCTAGTGTATACTACACTGAATCCCGTGGTTACCTTTGAAACTGTATTAATATTCTATTCTATTCTGGTGTCTGTTACTGATATCTTTCAATAAATAGATAAAATCAGTAGTGTTAGTCAGTATTTATTTGAACTTAAATTTGACATGTTCCTGATATAAATTCCTCTATTATTTAATATTTAAAAATTTTAAAAACTAAAATCCTTATAAGGGTGTCCTGAGTACCCAATCTCATTCCCGAAGCTGACGCAAAAGTAAAACAGGTTTGTAATCCCTGCATCAAGCATTGTATTTCTACCGCAAACGCTATAACGATTATATTTGTTATTTCTTAATATTTTTTCTTTAGAGCAACACCGTACAGGAAAGGGATGCCCCAAGCTATGTATTTTAAGAAAGCGGAATACTTCATCCATTTCACACAAAAAATCAAGGAAACCAACATAGAAATCTTTGCGATCACGGAAAGCTGCACTTATCCCAGTGCGTTTAGAAATTTCAGCTCCTTAACAGCAATGTTCAAATCAAAAACATCATAACAGAACTGGAACAAATCCTTCATACAGCCTTTAAAAGCTACTACAAGTTATGAAGAGCATAACATAAAAACTATTTCTGCGATAGAAACGAGGGCCAACTTTAGCAACATCATGTAAGGTAAATAAAACGGTCATTTAGAAATCTGGCGACTGTAAAATATTCATACATACATCAGCGAAAAGGACAATTCAATGTCACATTTCTAAAATATGTGGGAAACAAACACTATTAACTCCACGTTCATCAGTGGGAAGAGTAACAAGTTCACACTTTGCTCGAATCAAGCCTCTGGTATTGATATTAACGGGACTGATCCTTCATTCCCCCAGATTTCGCAACTCGTGTTACATAACTGTCCTCGTTCTGAGGACTACATATTGTGAGGAAACAGGGTGGAAACTGAAAGTGATGTATTTGGTATTCAATTTCCTTTTCCCAAGAGCTGAGAATGATAGATTATTAATGCTTCTTTGAGAAATTCAATACTGGGAAAGCGTATACGCTCGTTGATCAATTTATTATGCGCCAGCTTGATATCAATTCCCCTTTCAGGGTAACATGACTTGCGATAAGAAAACCCGATAAATATTTCATTAGCGGCTAACTGAGGGGGGGGGGGATGGATTTGTTTTGATAATTTTTTTTACTCTGACATCTCTTGCTGCGAGAATTTGTTCAACTGATTCTAGCAGTAACACACAAAACAAACTGTGAACGTAGTTAGAAAGAGAAAATATGAAATGTTAACTTACAGGAAATACGAACAGGAGTAGAAGGCTTCTTAATAACCACAATCTAATGCAGGGGTGGGCATTACGTCGATCGCGATCGACCGGTGGACCACCAAGACATTTTGGGGGTGACCACCTTTACTACGACCTAAGACGCGCATACTGAAAGAAACATATTTATAGAACACCGGCGCCATAGACACCGAGTTTTTTTTTTATTGTAGTTATATAGGTAACTACATATTCCGTATTTATTATTAAGTTATGATAAATATTGTAGAATTTTTTTAGCTCACCCCACCTATACCACTGGGTGGAAGTCAAGACCTTGAAAAAATTAGAAGTAGCCCGTACCCTGGAAAAGTCTGCCCACCCCTGATCTAATGGATGATCCAGACTGCGGTTATTAACACACTGTTGACTGGGAATTTTAATATTTAAATATATACGCAAGACATCGGGCATTTTTATTTTCCGAAATGTGTTTTCTTATATAGGGGGGGGGGGGGGGTTCTGAGATTCACTATTTAAAGGATAAAATAGAGGGTCTGCCTGAAGCTCATTTAGCAAAGGTAGCTTTCAAGTAAAGCAATGTTCAGCGGATCAAAAATGTCTCCAGGGTGACCTCCCTTTACCCTAAGTAGTCTTCGACATTGGCGTGTAAAAACACCAGTTGAATCAGTGCTGGTCAACAAAGGGATCTCTCCTCCGTCAATTGAAACTGAGTAAAAATTCTTTTAAACTAAAATTTGTTTTATTTTTTATGCTGTGTTGAAACTAAAAGAGGAAAATGTATCCACTCTGTAAAAGAACTTGAACTAACTTGAACTTGTAGTTATACATCAACTAATATATTATGAGTGTCTTAATCAAGAGTTTCCCGCCGTCTGACTAAAATGCTATTGTTTTTACCATCTAAAGCTATCACGCATGCGTGTGACGTTTGCACCGAAGATGAGGCCGAGGCAGTCCTAGTTTTGTTACTATTTATAGATTCCCTTCCTGGTTTTTCAATTTACGTGAATCAAGTTCACCCTGTAAAATACTTTCTCTGCGACGCCCCTATCCCGATATCTCGTAATTTCACCGTTTTAAATTGTTAATTCCACCTTTCTTTCTACACAAAAGCCCCCCCCCATATTTTAGCCTTACGTTTTGACCTTATATATATATATATATATATATATATATATATATATAGAGAGAGAGAGAGATAGAGAGAGAGAGAGGGAGAGAGAGATATATCAGTTTGACAGTCTGCCGGTCGTGAGAGTTATTCCTACAACTTAATATTAATTTCAAGTGGATACTACTGATATTTTATTATTTATTTATTTTTTTGCTTATCCAAAAAAAAATTTTTTTTAATTCGCGCCACCTATCGAACCGAGGCACATCGGTTAGGAATCACTCTTTTAAACCCCCTTTTTGTTATTTGGTAAGCGTTTGGCTAGAATGCGCACTGCATACAGAAAAAAAGGGATTTATCACATCAACATTGTACAGTGTACATCAAACAACATCACGCACCCACAGAGTGCATTAGGTAAGGACATCTGTATCTCACATTTAAGTTGTATTCTGTTTAAATTTCTGTGCAATGCTGCTTTTTTTCTTTTTATACGCGGTAAAAGTTTTTTTGTTAGTCAAAATAAAATTTCATTTACTGACTTAGAAAATAAACTAAAAAATCTACTTCTTTTTTTATTTTGTCTAGATAATAATGAACGAATTTTTTTATCTCGTTGCAGGATGCATCGATTACAGATACCTGTTTCTTTAAATTATATAAACACAATCATCATATTTGATAGAAATACATTTTTACTGATTCGTCAAAAGTTTATGAGTAATGTCATGCATCAGATAATCGAAAATATTGTTTTGAGTTGAAGTGATTTTCCTGTAAAAGATAAAAAGTAACAGACTACTGTCAGAGCCGGTTTTTTTTTTTCAAAATCTTTAATTGTGAACATTTATGCCCTATTTTTCAAGGGAATATAGCCCCAAAATAGGAAAATTGCGAAAAAAATAGGTCATAACTATGTAACTTTTTTGCAAAATTGAAGTGTTTATGTTGACATTAAGCTATTTTTAACATATATGACTCTAGCCTAAAAAAATATGTCACATTAATTTCTTTTTATCTTATGTAAAGCCCTGTTTGCGACGAATTAAATCCTTATCGATATCTTGAAATCTAAAAAAAATACAGGTCATTATATACAATGACTTGAAAAATTTCGGTCATATCTCATGAGATTTTTCATAAATACAGCTAAATATTAACAATTTATGTACCAAGAGCTTACTAATCTGTAGTTCATGATGTGCTTAGTACAGTAAAACCTCGTTGATACGGATCTCCGCTTAGGATCGGATTTGTACATTTTTTATTATTAAATGTTCACATTAGATAATAATTTTTAATATGATAGTAAGATCGTAACTACAAGTACGCCAAATAATCGCTTTTTAGTTTGATTCAATGTAGAGTTGTTAGCATAGATTGTACAATAAATTATGGTAATAAAATGCTTTTTGTTGGGTTTAAGAAAGCTTTACTAGACTTACCAATTCTTTGTTAAGAAATGATGTGAAAAGTTTTATATTTTTTAATGTCTTCTAATGCATTAGATATTATGGCCACCCCCACTTTCGTGTACAAGCCACCTTTCGTGTACCAGCAATTCCTGCAAACTCAGCCAAGGGTTGATTTCCCCTTTTCGGTGGTGATTATTATAGGCCTGGGCGCCGGACGGACAGTACAGATCTGCCGACCAATTTGAGCAACTCTGGGCATGTCTTTTATGGGGGCACACTACCTTTGACTACACTGAAATGACCGTAAACATGATTGAATTCGAGCTATTGAAACTCCAATAATATATATATATATATATATATATATATATATATATATATATATATATATATATATATATATAAACAATTTTTTTTTGTTTTATATCAAAATTACAATTCTTCAGTTATATTTTATACAAAAAATAGAACTTGTAAATCCATAAATAATTTTTAGATTTTATTTTTAAATGTACACATTACTAAAAAAGAAAAAAAATCATTGGATGTTTAGCGCAATATAAAATTAAGAAATATGCATACAGAAACTATTTTTTGGTCAAATTAAATTAAAAATATACTCAAGTTTAATGTAAAACTAAAAAATATACAAAAATATAGTTTAAACTGATAAATATACATAAAATTTTAAAAAATTAAAATTTAGCAATTTTTAAAACATTTTCAAGTGTAAAATTTTTTTTTTTACAATTTTTTAAAACTTTTTTGGTTTTAGTATGTAAAGAAGCTTAAAATACAAATCTGATAAAAATCTTGTGTGTCTAGTATAAATAGTTTGGGAGTAACAGTGCGCGTAATCCAAAAATTTACGTATTTGAGAAAACTGAAGTTGATGTTAGAATATACATGGCCATGGCAATAGAGTGAGCTTCACATAAACTCTCATAACTCAAGAAATAATTCGAATTTTTTATGCGTTTTTTTGCATATTGTTCAGAAATGTCCCAAACATCAGAATAAAGCAAAACCCAAAAATCGATTTTTTGAAGTTTTAAAGGTTGTGTGCCCAGTATGTAATTTCGCTACAAAACATAGTTTTGGATCGTAATAGACGGTAAGTCTGCTTAGTTAAGGATTATTGTTTTGCTTATTACCAATATTACCCGCATTATTCGAATTTTCGATTGTCCGAATTGCCTATGGTCCCAGTTAGTCCGGATAAACGAGGTTTTACTGTATTATAAAAAAAAAAAATGCCTGAAAAATTTCGCAGACATATCATGGTTCTTTTTCGAGTTATGGCAATAGTCGTATACGTATTTGATGAAAAATAATTTCTTCAGCAAACACAGTTTTCACCTGTATTGAAATGGACAGCTTCTGCTCTGCTTTCAGTCACTCTCATTTCATTTCTAATGATCGCACAGAAAAAATAAGAGGAGATCGAGAAACAGAAATCCACTTCCTTTAAGAAACAGGAATAAAAATAAAAATCCGAATTTTCATCAAAATCGACGTTTTAAACGTATCCAAATACTTTAACAAAGAAACTAAAATAACTCAGAAACAAACTGTATGTTTCATTCGAAAAGTAAACGCTGGACGAACTACGGATAAATACTTTTCCTTTGGTTACAATGCGCAACTGTCACGAAAAACACAAAAACAAGAGTCTGAAACTCTTCATTAGGTTTATGCTACAACATCCTAATAGTATCGAACAATCCCCGTTTATTATTAAACTTTAATTAAGAGCAATCCATTAATTTTTAATTTGTGCTCTGTCAGCACCGTATTATGGCAAGTCAAACAATAAGCTTATCTTATATCTGTTGGAGTGAAGACAGAGTGCCCTCTGGGATCGCGTGTTGACAGACAATTGTTGGTTTAAAATTTGATAGGCCATAAGAAAATGTTTTATTTTGCTGATCAGAGCATGTAAAGGCGTGACTTGGGATTTTTTCCTTCTCTTTAATTACATTATGTAAATTGAATCAATGGTGTGATTACCGGGGAGAGTATCGATGGACCGGTGTAAATTGCTGCGTTTGTAACACGGAAGGAGTACTTCATTCGACAGGATGTAACTTAATTCATGGTTGGATATAAAAGACACGCAATTGACTACCAGTGTAATGATACTGTCTTTAATGAGAAAAACCCTTTGCATTTTTCACAACTTAATGCAGGACTGCACAACTAGAAACGGGACAAATACCTCATTATTTTAGGAAAGGCCTCATTATTTTAGGAGTGGCAACAATTAATATATTGACTAGCCATCAACAGCGAAAAGCAAGTAATGCAGCGGTCTACCTAAATCTGAAAAGCATAGCTGATTGTACGCCCATTCATTTCACACAAAACCATCGAAGAAAAATAGAAGATTCGGGATGGTGATATTTGTATGGTAGATATCATATTAAGTGGACAATCGCTTTTCATACTGGCTTCCATATATATATATATACACCCAACAGTCAATTCAGTCGATCTAAAATCATTTCTGTTTAGTGCACTCATGAAATATTCCGAATCAAGTTTACTTATAGATGAAGAGTTTTATATTGATGCCAATGTGCCGGTCATCATGATGGGTGATTTTAATATAGACGCAAAACGCAACGAAAAGGCATTTGATTTCCTGAAACATCACTTTAATTTAGATATAGTTCCATCGAACTATCTCAATCCACAAAGAAACTCATTTATTGGCTTGACATTTACACGACACATTACCCCCGATTTGCTGACATATGTAATTTATTTTTCTTACCATCGACCTATTCTGCATAGGGTTATCACTCATCCTTCTCTTCGTATGTAGGAATTTTATTGTAAAAAAAGAGGGTAAGCAACGATAAGTAATCCTACGTTAATAACCCGTGGTAGTTTCGTTAGAAGAGAGACTAACTGAAATTTATTTTAGACATATTTCACTCTTTAAAGTGAGATGGAACTATTTTTTCTTTTGCTCCAGGTTAAAAAGATTGCCCGATACAATTGTCACAATCCATAGAGATCCATAGTATGTATTGTCGATTCATTCCGGAAATAAATGAAAATTAATTCCCTTCATTTCACACACCTTTTTGTCGTTTAAGAATTAATTTTCCATCCTCATAAACCCGAGAAAAAAGGAAAACGCCGCTCTCAACAGATTTATGACGTTTCCTCACCTTCCGGATTTGTGGTGGATTAAATCCGATGCAAGCGTTTTCCTGACGAACAAGAAGACGATTAAGTCCCTGCAAAATACCGATGTAGGTCTCAATCGACAACTCTCAATCGATAAGTTATGGAACCTGGAGTGTCGGTGGATAAGAGGAAGGGATAAGCTCGCTGAGGTGTCGTCACCTGCCTCGATTGACTGCTGATGTGCAGCGACGCGTGGTGTTAAAACACACTCATGAAAAATTAATACGCCTGCTGTTGCAACTGCCACTCACCGCGCAATAAAATACGCTGAAAAACGCCACTCCTCTGAACGGAGATATTTTGTTCATATGGGATCGGAATGTTTCACTGTATGTATATTTATATATATACATTGGTGTGGAAAATTTAAGAACCGTAGGGTTTTTTCGTAATTTCTTCGCAATGGAGCAACCTAGATGATTGAAATTCACACCACAGTGAACTTGATATGTATTACATTGGAGAATGAAATAGCACATGTGCAAAAAGAATACAAATGTTAATTTGGTGAACTTATTAAGAAACAACCAAAACTCATTAAATGTCGACGTACAAATGCGTATTTCTAAAAGGTGGAATAAAGTAAAAGGGTGGTGTTCAGGGGGGAATGCCATGTCCCTAAATTGCAATGGTTGTTTTGCAGCGTCTAACCATGCTTAAAATGAGTTGGTCTGTGAGCTGTTGGGGTAAGGTTGTCCACTCCTCTTTTATAGTCCTTTTCAGTTCATGGACATTTTCCAGTGGAGTTATGCGCGCCGCAAGGTGCCTTCCCAAGGCGTACCACATATGTTCTACTGGATTCAGGTCGGGGGACTTCTCAGGCCAAACCATACGTGTGATATTCTCACTTTCCAAAAGTTCATCCATACGCACTATCATGTCTGGCATTATGGTCCATAAAAAGGAACTTAGAACCAATGGTACCTAGGAAAAGACGTACTTAAGGAATGATCACTGCAATAGCGGTTTCCTATTACTGAACCACGTTCGAAAATGGCAGCTCAGTGCGACCATTTAGCATGATGTCTGCCCCAGACCAAGAAACCTGCACCTCCATACCGATGTCTTTCAGTAATGTTCGCTGGATGATACCATGTTCCCACCTCTCTCCAAATTAGCTGACGTCAGGAATAAAGCAACTCTCATCAGTGAGGTGTACCGTGCCCCATTGCTAGGCAGTCCTATCTTTGTGGTCCTTACATCATTTTAAACAGTGTCCCCGATAGGCAAACAATAAGGGAATGCAACGATCTGGACGTCGGGCGAATTGGCCACCTTTATTCAAACGTCTGGTCAATGTGTACCGCGACACTTTGTGTCCTGGGGCCATCTGCAGTTGCTTCGCAGTATTTCTTGCCGTCTGACGTCTGTCTCTTTCGGTCTGTAGGACGACATATTGGTCAAACTTTTGTGTCGTTTTCTTTGGGTGACCACTACCGATCTTCCTAACAGCTGTCCCAGTTGCTTTCAAGGTCTTGAACACACGTGAAACAATACTATGGGCGATACAAAACTCTTCAGTTACACTACTCACCATACGTCCTTCTTCAAGCTTACCAATAATTCTACCACGTGTAAATTAATCTAATTGTTTACTACTAGACATTTCCTTAACTTGCAACACAATTACAATTAACTTTACCTTCTTACTATGACGGACACACTAACTTTGTATTCTCGAAATCTCAGAAGAGCTGCTATCATGAAATTTAGCTCTGTCACGTGCCGTGGCAAGTGACTATCTAAAAATCTGCATATACGCGTCACTTTTTTACTGATCAGGTATTCTTATGCAAATCACCTGTAGCTTTTGCGTTTCATTTTTCGGGTTTAAACCAATGGAATACTGCCTGTAAGTTTTGCACACAAAAAAAACGATCGGGGCGCACGGAGGAAATTTGCATATGACAGAGACAAGACACCAGTCAGTGATGACAACAGAGATCGGACAAAATAAAACTTTTATTTGGATTAAACATTTTCCACATGGGTGCCCTCATATTGTTTTTGTTGGCCGTTTGCAGAGCTGTTTTTTGTGCGTGTATAGCACGTCCGTTTTTTATGATACACTCGTTCCAACACTCTTTAGGGTTTTCGCATGCACTGAGCATTTTGCAACGGGAAAAAGTGGACGTTGCCATTCGAAAATTTCGAGATTCTATACTTATAACCGTAACCGGGAGCGACACTTTGTTGCCGTTCACAGAATCTGGAGCTCATACTTCTCAATAACTATATCTGAAATCTCATATCAATCGGTTAAACGGAACAGCTGCTAGAGGTTCATATATCGGGAAAAATTTTTGTGACGTGTATATATATATATATATATATATATATACAGCGAAACTTCTCTAGCCGGCTACCCCTATTCATCGACCCTATTTTGCTCAGAACCGATTCAAGACCCCGTAGGACTAATGTTAAGGGAGAAACCTCTTTTTCTCGCCTTCCCCCTCCAAATGGTCTCCTTTTTCGAACCATGAATGCCCATTGCATCATTTATTATTATTATTATTATTATTATTTGAGCACGTATTTGTAAAATGTGTCAAAGTGCAAAAAATCGGTCTTATTTTTAGAAAAGAACGTAGTGGATGTCATTTTCCAATTCTCGCTTTTCTCCGAAAAATTACCCCAAATCGACTCTCTGGATTGGGAATTATGCATGCAAATAACAACACTTTCTCACAAGTTTCGTCTCTCCCTGTTCTGAGGCGGTCTTGAAAATAAAAGCTTCCATGAAAGTCGTCAGAGAGCACAATGAACCGTGTCGAGAAATGATAATTTCGTTAAAAACAAGGGAAAATTTCGGGATTATTGTGTTATTTTTTGCTGAAAAGGGAATGGCAGCAGAAGGAGAAAAATGACGTCAAACAAACAAACAGAGAGAATGACGTAGAATTTATCGCCAAAAACTTAGGCATTTTTAATGACGCGGAAATCAATAACGATGCCAATTATCTGCATTTTCATCGATAACATGCTCTGAATATAAAAGATGTAATTTATTCTTTTCATTGGAGGAATTATTTATTTAACGGTAATCTTTACAAAGACATATTAACGTTTCCTTTCCAGCGGTGCGATACATCACGTAGTCAAAACGACAGCTTACGGGTTATCAGGAAATACTTTTACGCTATTTTACGTAATTTCCAGTAATTTTTTGCGCCTGTTGAGTCTTAAACGACTCGTTTGAATATATTTTCCGGAGCCTTTAATGAGATTTTAAAGTTCAGAATCTCATAATCGGCAAAATTATGACGAGTACACAAGAAAGTATTAAGTTTTATAATTATATAATATATGTTATAATATTATATAATATATAATATTATTATATAATATTATTAATTGTATAATATGAGGCAACATTATATATATATATATATATGTACGTTACGACCAATGTCCGAAGTCTGGCTAAATTACGAAACGGCTTGCCACTTCTAGGTGAGGTCAAGTCATGTGGCAAAAGCCCGAAAAAACGAGAATTTTTACGATTACTTCGAGCTTTCACTGGCCCATTTGCAATGCCTCCGGCAGTTAGTGGACAATGTACACGTACACACACACACACACACACACACACACACACACATATATATATATATATATATATATATATATATATATATATATATATATATATATATATATATATATATATATATATACATACATACTGGAGTTCAAAATTAAGAGTTTTCACATTTTATGGCAAACTAATGGACGGATTATAAATAAATTTAGTATGGATACACAGTTATATAAGAGAAAAAAATTGCACCCCACAACAGTCATGGTACGCACTAATGATCGTCAGTTAGAATCGTCAGCACAGGAACGTCCAAAACTGACAGTGCGAGATGGATGCAAACACATGGGGACACATGGAACATTGCAGACACATGGAGAGGGTGTGCGGGGTTCAATGCGATGCCTGCCCAGTTCATGACACTTGCCCTGCCATAGCGGTCCCTTTCTCGGATTTTGGAGGACAAGTATCGGGTCCCAGGTGTTTCCCAGATGAATGTACTTCGAGAATCAGTATCCAGGGTGAATCACGACTCGTCTGCAGTCTATCCTGAATCCAAGTCTCTGCATCCAAGGTTGATTTGGTCTGCACCAAGCTAAACGGCCGCACACCTCTCCACGTGTCTGACAGAACGTCCCTGACTGGTGAGAGGTATACGGATGAGATCATACTGGAATATGTTCGACTTTTCAGGGGCACAGTTGGCCCTAGGTTCATTTTTATGGACGGCAATGCTCGTCTACACAAGGCTCACCTAGTCGACGACTCTCTTGCAATTGAGGATATTCGCCGGATGGATTGGCCCGCCAGATATCCAGACTTAAACCCTATTGAACATGTCTGGGACAATCTTGGGAAGGCAATTGCAGACTCACCATCCCCGTCCGAGAATCACACAGGAGCAGAAAACTGCGTTGTTTTAGGAATGGGACTTACTTTCACAGGGACTCAACAAACTGCCTCGTTTCCAGTATGGCATCGCATTGTGAGAGCAGTATGACTGCAAGACGCGTCCATACCCCCTATCAAAGTTATTTTATTTTAGATCTTGCAATGTCAGTTTTGGACATTCCTCTTCTGATGGGTCTAACGATCTGACGAGTTTGACGATCATGAGAATGAACCATGACTGTTGTGTGGTGTATTTTTTTCTGTTATACAACTGTGTATCCATATCAAATCCGTCCATTGGTTTTTCAGAAATTTGATTAAATGTGAAAATTCTCTTAATTTTGAACACCAGTATATATTTATATTTATATATATATTCGCGAGAAGCGCGCGAACATTTCTTTCAATTTGCTTCACCTCTTGCGTCCATCGTCGGTTGATGGAACAGCTAAACTCGGAATTACTCCGATCGAATCTCGCCAGACAACAAAAAAGAAAAAGAAGAGAAAAATAATAATAATGAAGGAGAAGAATAAAACGAGCAAGCAGGCAATTTTCCACTTTTGGTGCGGCCGGAGATAGGTCCGGGGGTGGCACCGTCCGTCCCGCAGACGATCAGGAAATGTCCGAGAAAGAGATGAGGGAAAAAGAAAAAATCGACTATCGAAGCGGCCTTTCAAAACGGGAGGTACAAATAAAAGATCGGGCTTTTTATCCTTGTAAAGATCGGATGCAAGGGTAAGGACCGTGAAATGGGCTGTATATAAATAAATAAATAAATAAATAAATATATATATATATATATATATATAAATATAAATATAAATATAAATATATATATATAAAATATATATATATATATATATATATATATATATATATATAGGGAAATGTCCGACAAAGAGATTAGAGGGAAAATCGATGATCGCAAGCAACCTTTCAATACGGGCAGATGTACATATATACATAGATATTCCTGGGAAAAATGAAATGTATAGAAAATTTTTTTAATTTTTTTGAAGATACAAATATTGCGCACCATCTTTTAAATGTCAATTTTGATGCAAAGGCTTGAAATATCAATTTTACCGGATCATTTTTTTAAGTTCCTACTGCATGAATTCATCACAACTAAACGTCAAACACAGATTTGAAGTATATATTTATTTTCGACAGCATTTTCCCTCTAGATATATAACATTAGATGTACATCTATAGAATTTATATATATATATATATATATTATTAGGTTAAGTGGTTATTTTTTAATACTTCTAATCGAAATCCAGTAAGAGGCTTCGTTGCGGGCGAAAGTGAGATCTGTTTCTCGCCATAAAATCGTGCTCGAATTTCACACTCAACTGAGTGTGAAACGCAGGAAAGTCTTTAAAGACTTTCCTCTTCCAGTCTCGCCAGAGAATTCAATTTGCGGTTTTTCATTCCCCGTTAAAGTTTGCGGCCATTAAAATGATATTTGCACTCGGTTAATTATCTGCAACCACGGTCGGGCTCTAAAGATGGAGGAGTCACGCTCGTCGACTTTCTGCATATTTTGTGTTCTTATATTGTGGGCAACCCTGTTTTCCGGTCCTTCTCAGGATTTCAGCTATTTTTTTATATCTAAGAGCATCCGTTGTGGATAAACACTTTTCGGGTTCAGGGACCCTCCTAAAAGGAACTCCTTACCTGATGTCTTTAATGGGGAATTTAATTTAAAAAATGTCGAGTCTCGATGTGTCCCTGATATGGAATCGTCTAAATCTTTGACCTAAACCTGTACATGTTAAACTCCCCCTCCCTCGGAGGGAGATATATATATATATATATATATATATATATATATATATATATATATATATATATATATATATATATATATATATATATAATATATAGACACATGAGGGTCATTTCAAAAGTAATGCACACTGAATTAGTTCTTTTATATCTATTTGATTTCTGACAATTTCTCTCCACAGTCCTTCTATAATTTTTTTTAGCGGATAAATAATCCAACAGAGAAAGATAAAAATAATACAAATATAGACAAAATACAAACAGAAATCAAGCACTCTGGGAAACCACGCACCAACGACAAAATTCTGTATAAGTGCCGGAACTGAACCATAAAACAACATAGATGTTACCGACAGGTCTCGTCATCAGGGAGCCTAACCATATCAGTTACCTCAAGGGGAACTTTCAAGGGTTGATTTAGCAGTATATGCTTGAATTTTAATTTTTGTTTATTTCTATTGTTTATATTTTACATTTTTTTAGCGGGGTCACTTGTCGTGTAGACATTCACATGTAATTCACCGCAGTTCGCTGGCCGTTTTATTATGGGGGCGCCATATAGGCGGACGAGCATTACCCCTTATGAAGTGACGACACAAACGGAGGTATTTTAGTGGCGCGATGCCGGGATTCGATCCGAGAACCCTCAGCACCGGGTTTGTGGTGGCCCTGTGGTACAGCCCGCCGTACTTCTATATAGTCCCCCTGCTTCTCAACAGTTCCAACATCTAGGAATATCATTTATTCCATGCAGCATGCTACTCTTGTTGAGTCCTCTAATGACTCGGGTAACGGATGAAGTAAGCTCTTCTTAGGTGGAAAAACGTGGACTGCGCAAAGATTCTTTCAACTTGGGAATAAGGTCGAAGTCAGGTGATCTCATGTCCAGAATATTTAGTGCATGAGGCAACCATTCCCAATCGTATTTCGCCAGGAAAAATGTCCAATCCTTTCCCATTCGTGGTCGTGCGTTATCATGCAAGATAAGCTGCCCATCACGAAGAAATTCCCGCCGGTATTTGTGCATGTTTCGACACAATTTTTTGCATCCATTAACACTAGTACGCTGCGGCCACCCTTGTATCACATGGAACTTAATCAGCCATGATGATTCCTAGCTAGTCGTAAGCAAACATCATCATTTGCTACACTTTTGATTGCGCTCCTCAAAATTTTTTGGTCGCGAAAAAGATAGCTCCTATACGAAACAAAATTTGCTGTCTTTCAACAACAGTACAATGTCCAGGCGAACCCACCGACCACAAACTTTCAGGCTTGTTGTGTGATCTTTCATCTTCTACACTCACAGAACCCGATACATCTGCAGACTCCAATTCAAAAATTTGTCACTTTAAAACGAAACATGTTAGAAAACTTTGAAGCACACATGAATATTTCTCTAGACCTCAACTGCAAAAGGTGAAATTTTTTTCATGATTGTCAGATCCATTGCGAAATGGCGCCATCCTGTGCATTACTTTTGAAATAACCCTCATATATATATATATATATATATATATATATATATATATATGTCAGGCTTTTAAGGGATAAGATAATTTTAAGATAATTAAAAGAGGGATTTTACAAAGAAAACAGATTTAGATAAATAAAAGTAGGGATTTTCAAAGAAAATGGGAATAGTTTGCAAAAAAAACCATAGATAGCGGCACTTGCTAGCATGAATAATGCTTCTAGAGGATGTCGGGGAGTACAGCGGCTTTCTTCCAAGTGAAACTCCGAGTTTCTGCAGAGTAAGCAAAGAAGCTTCTGAAACCTTCACCTCGTCTTTCTTAAAAAGTCCTACGAAAGGAAAAAGCAATTGGCCTGAGACGCTTGATGGGGTAGGAACTACTCTGTCTTCTCGTCTACCTACCGGACTACGACTGCAATATTATTTACTCTATAACGCAAATTTAGTCAAATTTGTCAGCTATATATATACATATATATATATCACTCAACTATGTGGGAGATCTCTAAAACTTTCCTCTACTGTCACACACACTTTCTCTTCAACTCTCGCTCAGCGAATGAAACCAGAATTCAATTTGCAACCTTTCAACACGCAATCGCGTTCGCGGCCATTAAAGGATATTCGTACTCAGTTAATTACCTGTAACCGCATACGGGCTCCAAAGTTAGAGTCATGCTCGTCTAGTTTCTACACATTTTGTGTTCTCTCACTGTGGCTACATTGTTGCTATCCGGTCCGCCGGCTGACCGTGCATTTTGTGATAGGGAGAGAACATCAGTCTCCATAAAAACCACTTTCCGGGTTCAGAAACCTTCCAAAAAGGAACGCCTCCCCATGTTTATATATATATATATATATATATATATATATATATATATATATATATATATATATATATATATATATATATATATATATGTACGCAACTTCTTTACACACTCCAGTGTAAATTGTTAATATTGACATCACTGCTTCCATCAACAGATAACTAAGACTTACTAGGGGTAACCTCAACAAAAACAGAAAACACTGACTTTATCGGGTCGCTTTTGACAGTCAGTGTAGAGTTTCGACAGTGCGTGTTGCTTGCAGTTATGAATCAAAATATAAAGCAACTCGTTAGTGGCATGAAAATTTCGGAAAAAAGCGACATGTGATATGAGAGTGAGAATATTTAATATGCATTGAGATTATTTAGGAGAGTCCGGTAGTGGTACGTATTAGTTCAGAAATTTCCCCTTCTTTTATGCTGCTATATATATACACTACTCAAAATAATTAGGGGAGCACATGGTTTTAACGAAATTACGCAAATACTTACACCGATAAGTAACTTAAAATAAATCATCCATAATGTAAAGCTTAGCAGGAAACAGAAGAAGAAAACTTCATATGCAAATCAAAGTTCATGACGTCAAAAACCAGAAAAAGAACATAAGGGCGGAAATCGGGATGTTGCAGAAACGTCTGTTTCACTGCCTTAACTGTGAAATTCGATTGCTCAGTTATTCTGTTTGAGAAAAGGTGACTTGAAAATGTCTCAAAAACGTGATTTACCGGAATCCATGGCATGGCGTATTATAGGCAGACTTGAATCCGGGCAAACACAACGTAGTGTCGCGGACGCTGTTGGAGTCACCAGAAGTGTCGTTGCAAGGCTGTGGAATCGATTCCAAGAAACATGGAATGTTAGACGTCGACGAGGGCAAGGTCGGCCACGCGCCACTACAGCAACTGAAGACCGGTATATACTGTTAACAGCTCGTCGAAACAGAACAGGCAATGCTACTCAGCTGCAAAGACAGTTGCTCTTGGCAACAGGACGAATGGTGTCCATCCATACAGTACGTAATAGGCTTCATTAGGGAGGTCTCTATGCACGTAGGCCAATGGTCTGTATTCCGTTGACCTCACGCCAACGTGCGGCCCGAAGAAGATGGGCTGCTGAACATCGAGATTCGGAGCAACATGATTGGAGCCCAGTGCTGTTTACAGACGAGTCCCGATTCAGTCTGGAATGTGATACCCGACGTGTTTTGGTATGGAGTGAAAGCGGCACTCGAAATAACCCCACATTCGTTCGTGAAAGGTCACAATACAGACGAGCTGGTTTTATGGTATGGGGTGGAATCAGCATAGGTGGACGTACGGACCTGAATATCATTCGGAATGGTACTTTGACGGCCCGAAGGTATGCAGACGAGATACTGAGACCTCATGTCATAACTTACGCTTGCAGCCATTGGAGATTCATTTGTTTTCCAGCATGATAATGCCAGACCGCGTACAGCTCGTCTTGTGGAGGAAGCTCGTCTTGTGATACAATGCATCGTATGGAGTGGCCAACGTGCTCTCCTGACCTGAATCCAATCGAGCATGTTTGGGACATGATCGGACAACGCAGTGCTGCGAGACCAAGGCCTCCTTTTATTCTCCGAGACTTGGAGATAGCACTTCTTGAGGAGTGGAACAGTATTCCCCAAAGTCTTATCGATAACATCATCGCATCCATGGAAAACAGGTGTGCAACAGTCTGAGCTGTTCGAGGAGACCACACGCCATATTAAAAATCTTTCATCATTTCTAAACAATACTTTTTTTCATCGTTTACATGTAACCAAATTGTTGCTCTAAATCATCTTTCATGTTTTTTCCATATTTTCAAAGAATTAAAGCTTAATTGCAAGTTTTTTACGTCTTTTTTTCTGTATTGCGCATTGATACGCGTGTACTATCCATTTTGTGCCAATATGTGGCTGTCTCGCACGGTTTTCTTAACTTCTTTGCTTGCTCCCCTAATTTTTTTGAGCAGTGTATTGAATCATTGAGCAGTGAATTAATAAAATCTGGTGAAAGAGGTTTCTTTCACCAGATTGGCTCTAGGGAGTTTCGGCTTGGTTATGATCAAAGTAGTGCCGTTTTGAGCGATGGCCGGTTACAGAAGTTACATTACACACACACACACATATATATATATATATATACAATTTTTTATTTTATTTTATTTTCCAAAATACTAACATTAACTTCTTTACGCATTCAAGTGTTAATATCGAAATCCAGTGACTGCTGACATCAACGAGTAAATAAAATAAAGACGTATTAGGACTTACTTCACAAAAACATAAATGAATGTCTTAATGAAATCGCTTTAGACAGTCTATGTAGGGTTTCGACAGCGTGCTGCTCGCAGTAATTAATCAAAACGTAAAGCAACGCGTCACTGGCGATAAAAAATGACATGTTATATAAGAGAGTGAATATTTAAAATGTATTCAGATCAATCTGATCACCCAAATTCAGAGGCAGTAGAAAATAAAGAAAAGGAGAGAGAGAGAGAGTTTAGAGTGGCGGCGAGAGTTCGGTAGTGGTACGTATTGGCTCAGAAATTTTCCCATTTCATGATGTCTAAGACCTCCAAACAAGATTTTTAACTGTGCGGTGAAAATAGATCTGCGGGTTGCGCTCCTCCAATTAGATTAGTATGTCAATCCTTTGCAAACGGCCACGACTTTTTCTTTTGACACAAATAGGACTCAATGATAGTTTATTATTAGAAATAGGATAAATATGAGACAACAAGTAACCATGCAAATTTAAATAAACGTTATGCAAAGTGAAAGTGGGTGTGTATATATATATATATGTGTGTGTTTGTGTGTGTGTCTGCATATTTATATATATATATATATATATATATATATATATATATATATATTATATATATATATATATATATATATATATAGGGCTAGATTTGAGGCGGAACGCGCCGGAACGGCGTTCCGGTACTTCTCTTTATCAATAATTTGAAATACCCCCCACACACCCCGGAAAGTTACTGTTCCGGTACCTCTATTTCTAGAAATCTAGCACTGAATATATATATATATATATATATATATATATATATATAGATATATGCATATCTATCTATATATATAGATATATAGATATGGAAATAGATATTATGTGTGTGTATGTGTGTGTGCGTTCATACAGTGCCGTAACTAGCCATTCCTGTGTCCTGGGGAATAATTTGCATATGGGCCCCTTAATTAATTAGGTTTGGGAAAACAATAAATCAAATACAGCATTTTGAGCTCCCTTCCAAGTGGGTCCTGGGCGGTTGTCCCTGCCTACTTACGGTACTATATATATATATTTATAAGTATATATATATATATATATATATATATATATAATATATATATATATATATATATATATGCGTCATTCTGTTCAGCAGAAAGAGAAAGTGAAAAAAAAAATAATTCAAGATAAATATTTCCCTAATTTTACAAGGATTGACCAATCCGACAACTTTTGAAATGCCGAGAGCCGAAAAACTGATACCATCGCAGTTCTCTCCATGTCAGACAACGCATGCAAATTCACTTCACGGATAATCCATCCACGACTCATGAATATGGATGCGTTTCTTTTAATGTGAAGCGACTGCCCACTCATGCCGAAGTCGTGGTCGTCCATTACAAACAATGCCAGAAGCTTCAAAAACATGTTAGGTACTATTAGTTTCGATACGAATGCGTGACGCAACAAAATACGTCTTATTGTTTCTGCGGTTTTCTGTCTATCAATGAAATATTCTCGTGTATCAGAGGTGACGGGTTACTGTGCGGGTTCGATACAATTGGAGACAATGAAAATCTGTACCCGTTTGATTCGGTTTATTTTCTTGCGTGCGTTTGAAGTGCATGTTAAAGTCATTATGGTATTTGATACCGGCGGTATATATATATATATATATATATATATATATATATATATATATATATATATGAATTCAGGGCTCAATTTGAGGCGGAACGCGCCGGAACAGAGTTCCGGTACTTCTCTTTAAAAAAAAATACGATAGTTAAAAACATTTATTTAATCACATAATTACTGTGTTGTTAGTGAGCGGGTCTGGCCTATTATATATATATATATTAATTAATTAATTATATATATATTTATATATATAATTTGGAATACCTCCGGTACACCCCGTAAGATTACAGTTCACCTCTATTTCTAGAAATCGAGTACTGTGTATATATGTATATATATACATATATGTGTGTGTGTGTGTGTGTGTGTGTGTATACAATTAATGGTATTTGCACCTGAGAATTAAATATGCCTTCCAATACGATAAAGCAGCTTAATGGCTGAAATTCTTTATTTCGGAAGAACACACCCGTATGTTTTCTCAAGCGTGTGTTACGAGGTGAAGTGTAGCGAGTGGTCGACCCTTTATCAAATTTCGGCCGAATATTAAATCTCTCTCTATCCTGTTCCCAAGATGATATCGCCGCAAACTGTTTCTTTGCATTTCGATACCATCTGCTCAGCATTACCCCGGTAATGATACGTATTATCACGATGCCGAACGTGTAAGCCGTGTATTACATCGTGCCATCATGCATAGCCAATGAAGTGATTCGGAGGACCGTCGCTTCTGTTCTCTAAGACTGTGACAAAAATCTTTTTATTTTTATCTTAATACGGAGTGGAGAGAAATTTTAAACGTTCGGCTTGCCATTCATTTGAGTTTAGGAGGGAAAGAAGTATACACACACACACACACACACACATAATATTAATATATATATATATATATATATATATATATATATATATATATATATATATATATATATATATATATACCCTACCCCCCTACACCCTAACCAGTGACCTTCATAAATGGGGGAGTCCCTACTGCTGCACCCTTTATATATAAATTATCTAAATTCGTGTTCAAAGTAACTCGAGCTTTTTTCATCCTAGTCTGCTAATAATAAATAATTCGATAACATACCAATAACAAAAGATCTAAAGATGAGCCAATTACGGATGAATAGAAATATTGTAAAAATTTATAGAAAGTTAAGCTGTTATTGATGTTTTTAGAGGTGACGGAAGTTTGCAGATTGTAGAACAGCCTTTTCTGAAACGTCATTTTAAGCAATACCTTATTGCCTCATATATTCACCCGGAGTTATTTATTCCAACCATAATTGAAACACATTATTCGATAATGCCTTGCCCACTAACAAACCTATCTCAGTATTCATACCCTCCCATTACAATGTAACCCACAGTCTCAAATTTTAAAATCCCGACACAATACTACACATTGATTTTTAAATTTTTACCTCGTTTTTCGCGAGACAATGAAGTTTGTATTAACTGCCACTCCACTCAGAAATAAGTTATTAGCATACAATGCTCTCTCCAAAATACACTCTTTTCTTTCGAATATCATTTTTGTTTGGAAAAAAAATGGGACGCCCATGACAGCTGGAAAGGCTGTTTCTTGATTCACAATAACCGTGTGTGTACGTAGGTGTAATGATTTTTCTCCCCTCTATAATAGTTAGATCTATCCGGAGCAAGTTCAGAAACGTCGTAAAGGAAAAAGGGGTGTGCCGACTCTCCTTTACAAAAAAACACTTGTATTGTGTTAGAAACAACTTCCTGAAAAATCTCGGAACGGTGCTTTTCGACTTTCCCGTAACTTCCGCGTCCGTTACAAAGTCACCGACATTTGTAAGAGGGCGGCCTAATCAGTTAGAAGCAGGGATCCCACATCTGAGTTTTCAACCACAGACGTGGGTTTTCTATAACCTTCGATTTAAAGTTTTTTTTTTTCAAAAATGTCTAAATATCTGAGTTTTTCCCCCTCGTAAGTTAAAATATAGGAATATTTATTTCTTGTGATAAGCATAGAAAAACTGTAATATTTTATAGAAAGAGAGGCTATTATAGATGTTTTTAGAAGTGATGAAAGTTTGCAAGTTGTTCGTGGAAGTTGTTTAATGACAATAAAAAGTTTAACCCTTCAGGGGGTGCGCCAATTTTTGGAACACCAGCAGGCGCGCGTGGCACAAAGTGCGACGTCTCTTTCAACCTTGATTATTCCTTTTGCAATAAACTTTTTTTTTTTGAAATTGAAAATAATAATTCTGATTTTTATGGCAAGATATAAAATGTTGATAATATTGAGATGTATTTGTAATTAAAGGCAAAGAATGCAGATACAATCGCCTTATTTCAAAACTGCCCGGTTTATTAGATCTGAGGACAACTTGCGAATGGATTCCTTTTATGTCCAAAAACCTAAAAAATATTAAGACTGTCCATCTTCGGGATATGCGGGATATCGTGATATACCTGCACATTTGATCGACTGTACCAACTCCTGCTTTTGTCGTATTGTAATTCAAGTATAATCGCTGGTTTACCACGGTTCAATCACGACTAAGAATGAATGGAAAGGAATACATGGTTCAGAAAATCAGACCTGCATTAGAAAAGATGTATCCATAAATAGAAACTGCTTAGAACATTCAAGCCTTACATGTTAAAACAAACCATTCAAAATTACGAAAATGTTGCACTTTGTAAAACGGGCGCGCCCGCTGAAGGGTTAATTAAAATACAGTTTACAGAGACATTAGTATGCGTTTGGGTGTAAAATGATACAAGTGGACTGAAACATGATCTGGTATCTTCCTCTTACAAAACCATCCCAGAATTTGGATATTTGTGACATCCTATCAAATGTGAAATCTTATCAGACTTCATGACCCAATGAACTATTTGACCTCACTTTTATGCCTGCGTAGAAAAAAGTTTTTTCATAAGTTAATAGAATTACGAGAAAAGGCACAAATTCTCTCGGAACTGAAACCGTAGATGATCGTATGCTGGCAAAACAGGCAGTTAATAGATATCGTCAAAATTGCCACACCTGCATACCGAAAACAGAACTGTGAGCGATGAAATGGATAAAATTTGACAATTAAATAAAATAGCTCAGAAAATGTGATGTGTATTATCTTATTTGTATGTTTTAATAATTTTTAATGTAAAAAAATACATATTTTTTTAAAAAGCAGGTTTTTTTTTTGATTCAATATGGGTTTAATACATTTTTCTCACTGGGACCCTGGTTAGAAACTGAGTATTTTCAAACAGCTAACCCCGGCAATTATAGGAACATTGATTTTAAAAAAATTCAAGCGATGTTTTAAAAAAATGTTTTAAATGTAACATAAGACTAAAAAAAAAACTATGAGGTCTTCGGTTTATTCAAATGCTTTTGATGGGTTTAAATATATCTAACCGTTGCTTAGATGAGTGTTCCCAAACTTTCAAAGCTAATTATTTCTAGACCTCCTTTCATTAGCTATTCGTTTTTCTATGAAAAATTAATAATTTCTGTTACAATTAGTATAGTTTCATTTCGAAAAAAAATATCATAAGCTATTTTACTTTTCCTTGTCGTCATCTAACAACGCGCCTGTGCACCTCCCTTACACGTGAAAAAAATTTGACAAATCACAATTTTTCAACCGCACTTCTCGATTGACTATTCGTTCACTTTTTGTTAACAATATAAACCGTTTGGAAAAGAAATCGTTTTTGTCCATAAGGTATACTTCTGGTTTGTTCCACCACTTTTTTTTAATGTGCTTACAAATTTCTAATGGGATCTGCACGGAATCTCAGTCACCACGAAAGTTGCCATAAAACATTTTTTTTTCTGAAAGGATAGGCTCCAAAGAGTCCCATAAAAGCATCATTATATCTCCTTTCCCTTCGTAATTCATAAAGTAACTCAAAATGTAAACGAACGACGGAGCTTCGCAAAAATCGTGGCTCTAAGTAGAGAGGGAAATGGTAAAAACGTTAGGATGACAAATAAGTTCTCGTGTTTATTAACACTGGAATGCTACCCATATTTTTCACGACACGAATGTTACCCTGGGGTACAGGTGTACCCCAAACGGTCAATAGGTAACCATTGAGAAGATACGAATTTGTTGAATGTCGCTTTAAGACTGCTACAATGTGCAATGATTGGTTTGTTCTTGTTTGGTTGGAAGCACTAGGTTCAATTTTTGATACGCAAATGGTTGTTAGACTCGGACCTTCTGCTGAAATCCGATTCCGAACGGCTGCAAACGTCCATACCAATAATGGCACTCGAACCCACAGACTCTTGTATCGATGCCAGCGCACTAGCCATTCGGCCATCGGGTGGCCAATGTGCAATGAAACTACTGAAAGAGGTAAACAGATTGCTCACTCTGCCTGCTCTGTTAGAATTTGAACTCGAATGCTGGTTGGGGTACATCTGTACCCCATGTAGCATTCTAGGGCTAGATTCACGACAAAAATAATCAATTCTCATTTGGCCAAGACGCTTGCTTTTTGCAGTTCAGCTGCTTGTAATGTATTTAGCCAAGATGCTGTCTTTTTGCAATTTAGCTGCTCGTAATGTCCCAGTGATTTGAAAGTACTCGATTCATGGTGGGGGTTTTAACCCTTCGGTGGGAACATCTGCCTCTCAGGCAACTATGGTTTCTTTATTCAGTGTTGCCCCCCCCTCCCCCACACCATTCTACCTTAGGTTCTGTGAGTCTACACATACTTCAGTCTTGTTTTCAGTGTGGAAGGATGATTCGTGACGCCAACATTCTATGGTTCAGGTAAAAATTAGATTAATCAGAGCAAAAATTAAAAATCCCAAGCCAATCACTCATTCGACTCACTAAATGCCTCTACAAAACGAACCGTAAAATAACCTGTGATAATTGGTTCTGTTCAACAGAAGCTGGTCAAGAATTAAGGAGAAATGGTTTGACGATTGTGGCTGCCATGAAATGTAATAACCCTCAAATACCCTCTGAATTTCTAGTTAGGAATACCTGGGAAAGAGATATTCCACCTATATGTGCCTTCCAGGCAGATGTTCCCACTAAGTGGGAAATGAATCATATTCCCACCGAAAGGTTAACACTCGAATATTACCAGAGCCTCGGTAATTTTTAACCGTACACTGGAGAATTGACTTTTACAGGGTGCGGCAAACGTGAGTAAACCAAGAGATTCGTCCTCGGAACGTTAGAACACCTAAAAATGCATATGAGTCCGCGAATCAACCTATTCGCGAGGAAGTTCCCTCAGAGATCGCCAACAGAGAGAGGCGGAAAACGTTAGAGATCGGCTTCGACAGTACATAGCCCAAAACGGGCGCCCACCGAGCGATGTTATTTTCAAAATTAGAAGAAACAAACTAGATGATAAGTAAGTACTTTATGAAAATAGAAAACTCATTTCTGTCCATTGTCATTCTGTTCGTTTTTGAGCACTCTGTGAAATGGGGAAGTCCATTCTGCCGCACTCTGTATTTCTTGCGATTATTTACCTAAATACTCTTTAATTGTTCTTTCTCGTCTGGACCGAATCCCTGAATTCAACTACTAGAGAAACAATTCTAAGGCTGAAGAAAACTCAAAATCCTTATATATTGATTTAAAAATGCACATATAACTCGTACAAATAAAGAATAAAAAAAAACTAAATAAAAAATTACCTTCAAAGTGGATAATTATGAATTGTTAAAAATATTTTCTTACTTTATACATGAATAACAACAGTATTTATGCTCCTGACAGGTATATTAAGAAGTTCAAATTAGAAAATAATAATGAAATCAATCAAAGAAATAAAAATTAATTAAAGTGTAAAATCGTGTTCGAAAAATGCAATGTTTCTATTCCTGACTCTTCCCACTGTTTGAAGTTCAATGGTAGTGCCTCAAAGCATGAATAAATCATTCTGGCGTTATATAACTTCTACTTGATGTGCAAGTGATGATAGAGGAGTGCCTCTAATTGTATTTAAAGTCGGAACCGAGAGAGGAGAGATACATGTCAATGAGCTCTTCTGCCGGACCCGTTCTACGAGTTTTGAAAGAAAAAAAGAGAAAAAAATGCTGTTTTAGTAGCATCTATCGTTCTACATTATCTTCAAAAGCGTTGTTATTGTTTTAAATCTGTTTAAAATACATCTTCAGTGGCTCGAGACATTTCGTATTTGTCGAAACTTCACCTCGAAGCGAGATGCTTACACGCAAACTCTAATCTAGGAAATGAAAATAACAAATAGACGTTTGACAGACTGCGGTTGTGGTAGCAAACGAGCGTCTTCGGAGGCATTAGGATGATTTACGGATGCATGCAAATGAGTCCTTTTGCAAAGCTTTATTTTGTGTTTGGAGGCAGAGAAAGAATAGTTCTTTAAATAGCGCATTGTTTGGGTTTTTAAAATTTTTCTTACAGCTTCTGTTGAATCTATGACCATTATTATAGATCATTTATAAAAGAGGTATTTTATTTTTGTTGGAACGGTCAATTCTTTAATCGTGATATAAGCGTTGGGGGAAATGAATTCATAAAAATGAAATGACTATATCTGGCAAAATAAACCTACATTTAATGATTTACTATATTTATATGAAATGACTATATTTGACAGAACATTCTTTTTAAAAGAATGCAGCTTTAGTTTCTGGCACTTTTTAATTTATTTAAAAGCAAAATTTACTTTTCTGTAGATGGTGCATTTTATTAAAAGAAAAAACAACCAGAGCTGAACAAATGAATCATTATGCGAACGAGCCTCGTTGCATGATTCTAGATGGCAAGTTCTCTAAACTCCGAGGCAAGTTTCCATCGTCTGAACTACTCTTGCGATGTAAAATATTGTGAAGTCACCAGATTCCCAGCTCTCCTTCAGGACTCCTTAGAAAAAGGGTGGCTTGCGACCCCCTTGGACACACCAGCGTTCTAACAGGTAGACCTCATGGGGAATTCCAGTGTGGGAGTGAGAGAGGTTATACGAACACACAGTTGTTCAGTGTTTCAACTCCACTTTGGGCAGATGAAGCTGCCCTGGTGATAATTATAGAAATTCTCTCATGTTAAGACTGAGATGTGGTCATGTAAGCATATGCTTAAAATTGTACATAATTTTGTATCATAGTTCTGTGTATAGTAAAGGATGCAGTTTTAAAATTTTTCTCCGCTTGGTAAATGGACTGAGAACGTTACAGTCCGTTATTATATGTTAAACTGAAGCACGCCGGCGAGATACTTTCACTTTTTGAATACCATGTCCTAACACCTTCTTCTAGAAAGTAAAAGAGTTTTTTTTGGGGCGATACACGATTTTTTTCTATCTATTGTTCTATTTTTCGTTGATGCTCCATTTTTAAAAAATCTCCATAATTGTTTAATTACGCATTTGACCGGCTGTTTGGCGAAAAGTATGCAACCTCTTCCGAACCCGAGTGTTCTGTACCTCCAGGCCAGTTTTTTCGATTCCATGTACGTGACGAACTGAACACGAGGGGAAAAAATGTGGGTTTCAGGACATGCACGGAGACCACAATTCTTTTCATTCTGTGATTTATAATTATAATTTTTTGCCACACATTTCTCGAAGTTACCATTTTGCGATCTCAGTTTTAAAGTCATTTATAATTTTTCTTTTTTTTTATCAAGAAAATGAAAGAATATTTAAATTTCTATGAAATAAAAAGGGACGGAGTTAAAAAGTGATGCCATTAAAAAGAGTTCGACACTCTTAATTATTACACCTCGAACTGAACTCTCCGCAAACAAAAACAGCGAAAAACTCATTTTCAGCTCCCGATTGTGGGAAAATCATAATGCATGGAGTGAGACCTCAATAGACCTCCTTCTTATGCATATGAGCCTTCCATTAAACGAAAACCTTCTTTTTTCTGTGGCAGAAAACTTGCGGAAAAAATCTCTAAAATCGTAATAGGAAAGTGGTGGGTTATGGCATTATTATTTATTTTATGCAAATTCGGCTTTAGAAATACTAGGAGGTGTTTGCCTGGAGAATCGACCCGTGGGTCAAAAGCAGAAACAAAAAATGATAGTTCGCACTCAAAAACTGGGTTCGGCCCCATTGTTTGAACAGCTCTGTTGCTAAAGAGATATTTATCTGAAACAGATATGCTGCGTTTTGCCTCCGATTCATTCTCATGTCCATAAATTACGGGTTGCGACACATAACAGTGATTATTACCGAACCTTTGAAAGATATTATAAAGGTGCTTACGAAATTATTTTAATATTTCAGCATGCTATTTTAAAAAAGAAACAGAAAAAGTAGGAGTTGTTTAACCTCAATTGGATGCGAAATTTGCAGAGCCAATAGCATCTTTTGGCAACTGATACGGACCCGCACAATTAAATCATTTGCGAATAAAGTGTGAGTGTGGGGGAAACTCATAGAAAATAAGTTTTTTTATCTATTCCGGTATGATTTAAAGCAGGGATTCTCAACCTGATGGTTAGAAAAAAATAGGTGACGAACGTATTTTACTAGGGTTACTTACATTATGCATATAAACAGTCAAACCTCCCTAAGGCTGCCAGTCGTGGTTCCGAAAAAAAACGAGCTTTTTTGAGGGATGACCAGCTAGAAAAGTTTCACTGTATTTATAACAAAGCCAATCAACCAGCTGGACATACTCTGTACGACCAGAATCAACAAAGGCATTAAAAAAACTATCATTCCACCTTATTCCATAAGCTGAAAATAAGCTTTTACTCTGTTTTTCGCTAACATAATTACCCGCTCTACTGGGTAAATGACTGGCACAAGGTTCTTCGGTCCTGAGATGGCAGCGACTTCCGTAACCTTTATCAACAACTCTCTTAAAAAATATCCCGTCAGATAAACAAAAGCAGTTGAAATAATTCATTGTGTCCGCGCACAACTGCCATCTACTCGTTGATACGGCATTGCTCAAAAGCGTTGTAAAAACAATGAAATAAATATAGCCCGATTTGGCGGGAAAAACGTTCAGTTGTCCCCTCCCATTTAGGAAACTTCGAGAGAAAAAAACTATTTTTTAAAACGTTTTGAAAAGTGTGTTTCTTTTTCTTTTTTTTTTCGCTGTGAAGCATTTCATTTAAACAGGTAATTCAAAGACAATTACAAGGAAAGCTATTTCCTTTTTTTTCGTTTGTTTGCAACCGTATGAATAACTTTCATATTTGGGCTTTGAGTCGTTACTTTATGCTTTTTTGCATTCGTGAGTTACAATATACTTTTACTCTTTCATTGACTCTCCTTTTCTCGAAACAAAGGGAGTTTATGTTGTATAAAAACATTCGAACATAAGTAAATAACAATTTACATTATATATATATATATATATATATATATATATATATATATATATATGCATACATACATATATTTTCTCATAGAAAATAAAAAATGCATGAAAACATGTGGGTCACTAGGATAAGATTTTTTAAAGGTCCCATACCTGTTGTAATTATAATATATCTTTAATAAATATGAATTTTTATTGTGAAGGGTGTGATTTTTTTCTTAATTAAGTTTTCATCTATCTATAACAAGAAATCTATGTTTAAAATATTATTTTAACAAAAATTCGAGCCCGTTGTCGCAGATAAAAGTTATTCATCCTCTAATAAACCTCCTACTCGTATAAGTCCTCGCTTAATCAAACGTCTCGGATTCTTTAAAAATGGGGCTTTACAATCACTACGCGATATTATTGTTTACGAATCTAACGAAATTAACTTTGATGGATTTTCAGACAGAAAGAATTTTGTATTTCTAAACTTTGAATTTTCTGTTATTATAAAATGAAAACTTCAGCGCAATAAGGAACTTTCATGTTCACTTTTGATACGTGATTTGACATTCTATTTCCAGTATGATCTAGAATAATGATTCTCAACCGGCCTGCCGCGGTACTTTAGGATATTATAGTTTTTTTTTTGGTTAAACAAAATAATATTAGTAGGGCCCATTTAAAATAAATATTATGTTGAATGAATGACTCTCACCCGCCGACACATAGTGACACAATACGATGCATCGTTCCCGAGGATGGATGAGCTACCCTCATGCCCACAAACTGTTAGGCCTGATATCAAACATGGGACCTCTAAGCATCCATCGCGAGTCTCAGATCAATATAAAAAAAACTCTTTTTGACGATATCTGTTGTAGTCCTTTGGTGGCATACTCTACTGAAAACAATATCTATTTTTGAAATTGATTTAACGTATCCTATTCTAGTGTTTGTTACTGATATCTTTCAAGTAAAGAATCAAATCAGCAACGGAGTAAGTATTGATTGGAAGTTGAGCCCGACATATTTTCCAATATGATTTAATATAAAAAAATGAATAATAAAAATTCTAACGAGGGTGCCCCAAGATTCTCATCTTATTCCCTCAAGCATAAAGAAAAGTTGTGAATCCCTGTACAAGACTGCAGCCAAGACCATTTTTTAATCCAGACAATGAGCTGAGTTGTTGAAAGGAATATTAATGACCTTCCAAACTCATCCTCCTGAGATACTTCGAGACCTTGATACATGAATACATTTTTTTACCGCTGAAAGTATCATCCTTGGAGACCTTGAAATCTAATACATTTTTTAGCTGCCCCGCCCTTACATTAATGGGATAGGAGAAAAGAAGTTCTTAAGTTTGTTTTTTTCTTTTTTTTTTCTTTAATCGACAATAATTGCAGTACTTATATCAACAAATCTCCCCTTTTTCATTTGGGAAATATTTAGCATTCATTTATTCTCTCGAGCGGATAATATTTCACCAGAAATAACTTATGCGTCACTTCATCGACTGGATAGTTAATTTAGTAACTATATTTTTTTTATCTAGTTTAGTTACAGACCGTTCATTATGGTTTGCTTTTTGGCTTCACATTTTTTTTTCATAGAAAGTTCATTGCAGTGAGTAGTCTATTTTAGTACTTGCAAAGAAGCAAAAAAAAAAAAAAAACCCAAACTGTTGCATATTTAAAACTGGTTCTAGCGATAACAAACTATCGAACTTGATTAAGAAAAATTATCGCGCAAAATGGTGAAATTCTATGTCAGTCTCTGGACGGGCCTACCATTATTTCAAAAGACTTTGCTGAAATATTGATCACTCATTAAATGTTTTTGTTTGTTTTTTAATGTAAAAAATACCAGGTGTCTGCTTGTGAAGTTTTCTCTCTGTCGTGGTTTAACTTGTATTTAGGTAACTGGTTTGCGTCATTTTTTATTTCTATTATACTGAATATATAAAAACTGGGGTCTAATTTACAATTCTAATTATGTCATTACGGGCATTCCATTAGTTTATTAAATTAGGCACGTGTACCTTACGTCCACTGTTACGTTAAGAACACATTAATTAAGAAAGATAAAATACTATTACTGCACGTGATTTGGCTATTCAAAGCATAATGTTCCATTTAAATTTCGGTGGTTAAAATTTCGAAGCTTTACCATCAGGGATCAGGTTTCCGAGAATTGGGTTTTCAGTGACCCAATGAGTTTAGGGTCTTTTTCTCAAAATTATCTCAAATCTGGATTTTCCCCTTGTAATTTAAAAATATAGGAAAAATAATAAAATTTATTTAGCAATGTAAGCAGAATTTAATTTGTAAATGAAATTATGTAAATTAGCGATATACCTTCCTCTTAAGAAACCATCCCAGAATTTTGGTGTTTGTTACGTCGTATCAAAGACGGATTCAATCATGCTAATTATGAAATCTTATCACGCTTCATGACCCATCTGACGATTTTACCTTACTCTTCTGATTGCGTAGAGAGAGTGTTTTCATAAGTGAACAGAATCATAACAAAACATGCTAATTCTCTTAAAATTGAAATTGTAAACGATCGTATAATTGCAATATTAATATACAGATATCATCAAAATGGTCGTACCTGGAAGTATCCAGGTACGACCAGGAACCAGAATTGGTGGAAGATGTAATAGAAGGAGCATGTTTTTGCACAATAAGAAACAAGCATACAAAAAAATCTCCAGAAAATTAATTTTGAAGATAATGATGAAATGGATTCAGTCTGGCTACAATTAAATAAAATAACTTTAATTTAACTTCAAGTCATTTTAGAAAATGGGGTGTATTATCTCATTTGTATATTTTTTATTATTTTTAACAAAAAAATCTTTTTTTAAAAAGCGGTTTTTTAAAATTACATTCGGGGTTTTATTAGATGCCATCTGGGTTTATCACATTTTTCTCGCTGGTTTTAATTTTTGCGTTTTTATCACGTCTTTAAACGCTTTATCATGTACGAGTAGGAACGACAGAAACATGGAACTTAATTTATGAAAAATTTGTCAATTTCATCGGGAACATAGACGGTTGAAATTCATAAAAATAAATTAAATTTATATCCATGTTCATATATATATATATATATATATATATATATATATATATATATATATATATATATATATATATATATATATATATATATATATATATATATGTGTGTGTGTGTGTAATTTTTATTTAAGGTTGATTAATTATATTCTTTTTAAAATTTTTATCTGCATTCTGTTTTATTTTTAGTATATATTCTACACCCAGTATTAGTAAGTTACTGTTTCATTAGAGACTTAAAAGAGCTAAAATATTTAAAAATTTCATGATTAATAAGATATTAATACTGCTTTGAATTGAAGATTTGCGTTCCTCATATTGTATGCCTGAAACTGTTTCATACTTCAAACGAGAAAACTATTTTTAATTCTTATGGATTACAGTTAGGGACAAAAGCATCTAAAAAATATTAAAGAGAACGAATAAGGAATAGCTAACTTCTATGAGATGGAAAATTATAAAAAATAAAAATCACGTTTTTGTCTCATTAGACCCCCAGTGACCAAGCAGGATTCAACTTCTTGTATCTTACGTGTATGAATTCTGCAGTATTAAATTTAGATCAAATGTAACGAAAAATGTAACATTTGGTCTCAAAAGCACATTTTTAGTTTCATGTAAATTAAATTGGAAAAATATCATCTTACTCTTTTCCTAAAGGAATTGAAAACAATGTTAGTAATTATTTGTTATAATTAAGCAATTTGTTATAATTATGCACTTTGTCATATACATTGCCCTGAATTCTAAACTATGTCAATGCAGTTCAATAAAGTTCATGATGGATGCTTCAGTATTATATTGTATGAAATTTACATATAAATAAATATTATATTTAGTAATATTATATTTATTTAAAATTTCGTGTATCATACTATATATTTTATAAACGCTAAATATGAATCAAGTCGTTTAGATGAAAATATCAAAATAATAGTTTTGTTTTAAAATTTTGCATACTAAATTTTAATGCTGCATGTAGTAAGCAAAAATATATTAAAATTTTATTAGTTGTTTGATATTGTATCATAGGAAAAAAACCGAGTAGGAATGAATCATGCATCTCTTTAAAATTTCGATTTCCCGAAAAAAAAAATCTCAGAATGGTCATCAATCTAGGAGGCAGTTTAGAACAACTACCAATAAGATAGCGATAATCTTAACACAGTATACTATAATGTGAGTGTACAATGTACGAATTAGTATAACCTCTGCCGTAATGCTGAAACGATTTAAACTCCATCTATAGTAGAGTATCTCAGTGAAAATACAAAATCTTAGGGCTAATATGTGGTAAAAAAATTGTCCACTTACTCTTCTGAGCGTTCGCCAAGCAAGTTACCCCCGGGAGCATAATCCCAGTCCACCTCCATTGCAGCGACATAGTATGCCTTATATTCCTAGCTTTTTAAGATATTTGTCCAAGTTGGTGTCGTGGTGCTTCTTGCTGAACGCTTTCGAATCTGTCTTTTTTCGAAAAGCTGGAAGACCACCGTCTGTCACCAAAAAATTGTCCCTCCGCGAAAAGTCCAGAAGAGGCACAGGCCTATGGCCACGCTCCACCACGAAAAGCACTTCATCGCCGACAAGTCCAATAAGTTCCGTCAAACCAACAAGTTCCGTCAAAAACCAATAAGTCCGTTGTCACACTAGCTGCACTGCGATCGGCTGCCACTGCTTAAATGATCCATACGTTGCTCAAGTCCACGAGGTTTTAAGACAATACCTGCGCGCTTCGTGGAAAACCTCGTCCGACCTGGTCACGTGTCTCGATGTTTAAGAGTTTGTAACCGATAATTCCTGCCCAACCCCCTTTGCCTTAAAACACTTTTCCTTTGTGTCCCTACGGGGATCCGACGAACCAGACCCAGCCACTCAGGGAAAACTTTTCATTCCTCCAATTGGAACGGTCTTTGGCGAGTGACGTAACTTACTTTTCCCTTCCCTTTCTTGTTTTCTTACTAGGTCTGAGGACGGTCCGCCTACCTTACGTTTTCAACGAAGTTTCTCTTTTCGACGCTATAATCGATGCAAGCATAACATTTCGACTTTGTTTGTTTTGTTTTTCATTTCGGTTCCACTGGCCTACCCGATCTACGTCCACTGTAATCCTGCTCAATATGGGGGAATGCGATAGAACGGGCCCGCGCTGCAACGCTACGCTGGTTCCGAAGAACGCCGTCTCGAGTAATCAGATTTGTTTGTTAACCTTGTCATTGCCATTGGGGCTTTTCTCTTTTGTGTGGGGATCGAAACCAGACAGATCCGAATCGAATTTACCATCTTTTTGTCCGGTTTCGCTTTTTTCCCACTTGATTGCTAATCCGCGATTGATACCGATTAATACCCACCATTTGTGAAGTCATTCATACAAATTTACCATATTTTGGTTAACTTCTATTTTTTTGGGTAAACTTCTATTCCATGGATTTGAATTTTTTTTAAATGATTCCTTTTCACGTGTTTATTACAAATGTTTTCTATTTTTTCGCTGTATAGATATATAGATATATATATATATAAGATAGTATATATATGTATAAATATAAATATATTATATATATGTATATATATGTATACATATATATATATATATATATTTATAACATATATATAGAATATAATATAAATATACATATATAATATAGATATACATATATATATAGATATATATATATTATATGTATACTATATATATATTTATACTAATATATATTATATATATAGATATATAATATAAATATATATCTATAATATATAATATATATATATATAATATTATAATATATTATATATATATATATATATATACATATATATATATATTATACATATATATATTATAAATATATATTATATATATATATGTATACATATTATATATATATATATATGTATATATATATATATTTTACATATATATATATATATATAAATATATATATTATATAGAATATATAGATATATATACTATATATATATATGTATACATATATATAGTATAAATATATATCTATATATATATATACATTATATATAATGTATACATATATATATATATGTATACATATAATATATTTATACATATTATATATAATATATAAATATATTATATATATTATATATATATAGATATATTATATATATTACATATATATATATATATTTATATATATATATATATATATTATATTATATATATATATATTATATATATATATATATATATATATATATAATATATATATATATTATATATATACAGTAGAGCCCCGATTATCCGCGGAATTGGGTGTCAAGGGCACCGCGGATAACAAAATCGCGGATAACCCGAAAAATGTCTAAAAATGGGTTTGCAAACACGAAAAAAAAATATTTCAACATAAAACTATGTTTTATTGTACAAAAACTAATAAAACTTTTAAAATACTTACATATGTACAGTACAGCAGACACATTTGCTCTATGTCTAAATCACTGATATAAGAACGGTAAACAAAAAAACAATACATGCATACTGTATGTACAAAAAGTGTTCAGTTACACCTTTTAAAAATCAGTCACTCGTTTTTGCTTCTTGCTTTGGAACCCCTTTTCTTTATTCTAAATTGTACTTTCCTTAACATGATTTTTTCTGCCAGATGTGCATCGTCGGTCTTGTTACTCTAAATATTGAAGCAATCTGTCTACGTGCTGCAAAGCAGTTTCGTGTGTCATCCGCGTAGGCGCCTCGTCTTCACTTTTAAATTGTTCTTCATTCTCGTTCACTCCCATTGCTTTGTTCGTTGTCTCTATGCCATCAGTCCGTTCAAATCCCGACTCACTTGCGTCGCATTCCAGCCACTCTTCTATGTTCTCTTCGTCGACATTCTCACCTTCGACGTTCATTTTCGACGTTCGCACTGCAGGGTCTGTTACGTAATGTTTGTTCGTAATGTGTCCCACCCATTTGTCTTATGTACGCCCTCTAGCGGCAAGAATGCATCAGAACGAACTTTGTATCTGTCTAGCACGGAGCTCCTGCAACAACGAGTTTACTATGGCAAACAATGCCTCTCTATTAAATTTATGTTATATTATTTAACAGACCACTGTGCTTATTTTCTTAAACATCGTACACCTCCGTACAGGGTCTATTGTATTTCCTTGTAAGTTGTCTTGGATAAAAAATTAAAACTGGTTTTTTTGAGGTATGTAATTAAATTTTTTTTCTCGGCACTCGCCAATCGCGGATAATCCGCACCGCGGATAATCCGCTCGCGATATCGGGGCTCTACTGTATATGTATATATCTTATATGTATATATATATATATGATATATCTATATATATATATATTATGTATATATATATATATATATATATAATATAATATTATATATATATATATATATTATGTATGTATACATATATATATATATATGTATAAATTATATATATATATGTGTATATATATATATAGAGTGTCTATATATATATATATATGTGTATATATATATATAAGTGACCACCTGTCAAAAACCAGTATAACCACTTTCGTATCGCGGACCGTGCGAGGCTGTCAGGAAGAGAGCCAACGAGGTTCTGGAAGCTACTCACGTTGATGTGGACGAATGCTGTCCTCCAATTCTGTGGCTGCTTGCCCTAGGTTACGCGGTTGAGGTTCTGTGGCGCGAACAACCCAATCGAGGTGGCCCCACAGATTCTCGATTGGGTCATACTTTTCCAACACTAAAATGATCTTTAGAAAGGGCTTTCATGAAGACCGCATCATCCATTCTTCTCGTATTTAAAAATATCAAATAAGTTCGATATCCTCGAATAAGCTCAAAATAACTGCGAAATAAGTTATTTTATATGTTCGAATATCTTCGGTGCTCTGCGACGCCCGACAGATGAGGGGAACGAGGGATCGTCCTGATAGCTCCCGAGTTTCTTCGATCAGTAGGCGGAAAATTCGGTAAATTCGATAATCTGACGCCAACGCTTTTACGATTAATCGGAATAGGCACCGACGCTATATTTTAGGCTTCTTGGAAGAGGACTTATGGAGGAATAAACCTTTAGGCATGAATCGGAAGGCGTCACTAGTGCTAACTTTTTGCCAATAATGTGCCGAAAAAACAATAAACTGGTACGGCGCTTCGCTGACGTCATCGCTTTCTCGAGTAACCTGAAACCTACGTTCCCGTGTTCGCTTTGTTTATTCATTTGACAGAGCATAGTTGCCTAGGAATAGAAAAAGCTTTAACGGAGAACTTTCATGAAGTCTTCAGCGGTATCAAACCGATCTCCTCGAGATTGTTAAATATCTGAAATTCGAGTATCCTTGTGACTCTGCGACAACCCCACGAGTGAAGGGCACGTGGGATCGTCCCGAAAGCTCCGCGTTTTTTCGATCGGGGGCTTGAAAATCGGTTATTCGATATTCTTACGTCACCGCTCTCACGATTTATAGTTCTCTAGCACTAACAAAATCTTTAGGAACGACTTTGGCGGAAACCGTATCTCCCCGATCTCCTCGGATTTTAAAATCTCGACAATTCGAGTATCCCTGAAATCTGAGACACCTGACGCGGAGAACGTGGATCGTCAAGAAAGCTCCGTGTTTTTCCTCGGACCAATAGCGGGAAAATTGGAAATTTTGATAACCTGACGTCGGTGCTTCCACGGTAAATACGGAATAGGTGCTAACAATATATTTAGGGTTGCTAGCTAGAGGTCCTTTGAAGTAATAGATCTATAGGATGAATTAATGGCGTCACTAGGTCTACTTTTTGCCAGTAAGGTGCCGAAACAACAGTAAACTCGAACGGCGGTTTCGGTGATGTCATCGCTTTCAAGAATAACTTTAAACCTGAGTCCCCGTGTTCTTTTTTGTCATGCATTTGGCAGAGCATAGTTGCCTAGGACTAGAAAAAGCTTTGCGGATAACTTTCGTACAGTCTTCAGCGGTATTCGCCAGCTTCGCGGACTTTGCAGTGAAGGTATCGAACCGATGCTCCTCGAGAAGTTTAAAAATATCGGAAATTCGAGAACCCTTGCGACTCTGCGACACCCACGAGTGAAGAGCACGAAAGATTTTCTCGAAATTTCCGTGTATTTTTAATCGGGGGCTTGAAAATCGGTTATTTCGACATTCTTACGTCACCGCTCTCCCGATTCATAGTTCTCTAGGTCCTACCTCTTGGACCCTTCTGGCAATTGTTGCATGGTGTTTGTTCTCTGACGTTTCACGCCGTATACGCCATCATCCATCTGTACGATGGAGAATAAAACGTGATTAATCGAAAAAGCCATGTGTCGCCACTCAGTGGATGTCCAGTTGTGGTACTGGCCTGCAAATTCCAGCCTTGATCACTGATGAACAGCCGCCAGCAAAGGTGCATTAACCAACCATCTGCTTTGGAGCTCTATACGCAGAATGTTTGCTGAACTGTCGTTGAGGTTGCACTTTTGTAGCCCCTTGGTTCATATCGTGGTCGTAGTCGACGGTTTAGGTCTATTCCCCCAAACGGATCTCCGCATCCGTCACGCACCGCTGCCATCCATGGATGGCCCGTGGTGCACCCCCCCACTTGCCACGTGCTGATCTTAGATAGAGCCATTTGACATGCCGGTACACTTTTACCATTGGGGCAACGCGAACAGTTTCACAAAATCAGCCGTTTCGGAAATGCTGCAACCCTTTGCAGCAGAAGCGAATGATCATGGCTCTTGTAGACGTCAGATAATCGCTCCTGTTTCGCATTATTCCAACTATGTTCAATGTTTTTCTGCTTCACCTCCGACAAACCTATATTTACCCTCACTGCTATTGCTGCCACGTAGTCCAATATGTGGTGCGCTCATCCTGCATGAAGATGTCTGTCAAGGCATTGCCTTTGTTGCAAATTTTGGAATGACACAATTAGTCAGCATATGTTGATACCTTTGGCGTAGTAACAGTACAGGTTTGTGTTCCTGCTCGAGTAATGTTCTCAAAAAAGAATGGTCCGAAGTCTGCAGTGAAGCCAAACCAAACAGTGATTTTGGTGAAGGCATTGAAATTTGCTGAACTGAGTGGGGATGTTCAGATGCCCCAATATGAACAATTTTTGGGTATTAACTGTTCCATTTAGGTGTAAAAATTGGCCTCATCTTTCCACAGAATGCGCCACAAGCCAAGCATCGTCGACCTCCATCCGGGCAAGAAATGTCAGAGCAAATGTCAATCGTTTATCAAGATTGTCGTAATTAATTCTTGCAAGCGCTTATCTATATTGATAGAACTTGAGAACTTTCCGCAAGATTTTCTGAACCGCGAAGGATTCATACCAGTTGGCGAGCTCCTTCCCTGGCCGCTGCTACTACGAGTAACGACCCCTTGTGGGCCTGGGACGATTGCAGTCGCAAACTTTGGTTACTGTTTGTTCTGACACCGTTTTCCTTCCTCTACCAGGCCTGAGAGCTAGGGTTCCTGTTTTCTTCAAATTTCTTAATCAGTGCCTTTCAATGCATTATTGAAATGGAGCCTTTACGTAAGTCGTTACGGTTCTAAAACTCACGGAGAGCAGCCGATGCGTTCGATCGGTGAAGATAAAACAGCTTCAACAGTAACGCGCGTTGAGGTAAAGTAAAAGACATCTTAAACACAGCAGATACTTGGAATGCACATTGGAGTTTTCCCCTCATCTTTATAGCCCGGAATATTGGCGCTGCTGTCGACTACGTAGTCCTGAAATTGCATTTTGATGTTTTACTTGCGTTTTATATAAATTCTCGAGTGCACCGACAACAGCGCCATATCTTCTACTATCGACGACTTTTGGAACTTTTTTTTCACGGAACTTCTTTCCCATGTCGTCCTTAGTCTCCCTGTCAAATTTGGTGGAATTCCGACTGATAGATAGCGCTACAGATGGCTCTGAGTAGTGTCAGTTAAAAAAAGAAATCCCCCTGTATGTATATATATATATATATATATATATATGTAGATGAATTCATCAATTTCATGGGAAAAGATCACTAATACTCCGAACATACCAAATTAGACTGAATTTAAATCTTTTGAGGCCCACTTAAACGTAAACCATCGCCGAATACCGCCAAACTCTATCGATATGCAAGCAGAGCTATTATTCTTTTATGGTTTTAGTCTAATTAGGGTATTTATGCAACTTCAGTATCACTTTCGGTAAATTAACCTTCAGAAGTTTCGTAAGAGAATGTAGTTTACCCCAAATCACGCATAACTCCGACCTTGGCGCCAGGAGGGTTGCATCACGTATATTGACGGGCGAAGCTGTTGTCTAAATTGGACATTCAGGAAGGATTCATTAACTTTCAAAAACAATAAGTTGCATTTTTAGGAATGATTACATTAAAAGATTAAAATAGAGATTAAGATAGTGCCTTTGTTGGAAACGTGATAACAGCTGACAAAAATGTGAATAACGTTATTTTATATTCCGAGGTACTTACATAGACGTCTTATTTTTTTTTAAATGTCTTTAACGATTAAGGCAAAAATTAATGGTTATTATTGAACCGAAGCTATAATGAAACCATTTCTTTAGCAAGGACTTATAAATTGAAACGTATACCAAGAATGCCTTACTTTTTAAAATTTTATATATTACTAGCCAAATACCCACGTTTCGCGACGGAATGCATGAGTATCCTCCATTATGTCATTTGGTTAATTTAAATTAAATTTAGTAGTAAAGCGTTGCATTCCTCAGAGAAATTCACCCTATAATTGAACGACAATAATCCGACATTAAATATGAATTTTAATATTTTATTTTAATTTTAGAGGATTTAGGCCCATTTTTAACACCCTTAAAGATTAAATTTATTTTTCAAAAATCTTTCAAAATTCGGGTAAGTCTTTGTAAGCGCCGGGTGCATGAAAGGAACCACAAGGCGAATTTTTAGCTTCCTATGCCTCTTTCTTCCAGAGATATTGTGTATGTGTGTCTTTTTGGTGGGGTTATGCGCTATTAACACCGTTAAAATTCTAATTTTTGTAAAAGATTACTTATCAAGAACCTAATGCCTAAGAGGAGCTACCCTTCAAAATTTCAGCAAAATGTTACTTAAGGTTCCGGAGATACAGTAAAGTCAGTCAGTCAGTGAATGAGTGGCATTTGCCTTTTTATATATAGATATGCAATAGCTTTCACTGGGATGCCCAGAATGCGCTGGTATTTGATTTCCTAAAATCACGACACGTTCGGAGAAGAAGCAAACACATGAAATACAGCACACAAATAACCAGTAGCAATATACCTCTAGACTTGATTTTGGAGAGTTCTACAGGGAAATTTGGCCTCAAAATTATTCATACTTTGAAGTCATCTGAAAAAATAAAAAAAGAATGTAAATTAATATAATACCATCGCTCAAACAATTTTAGATATCGTCTTATGTTGAAGAAATATAACTTGTGGCAATCTCTAAAATGATGTTTGTTGTACGTATGTATGTATGCATGTATGCATGTATGCATATATATATATATATATATATATATATATATATATTTGAATATTTGAATGAGTTTAGGGAAAAATCCTTAACGTTACAGTGTAGCAGAAAAAAAATCACAGACATATCTATTATAAACGAATCGTTTAAACTTAATATTGAGACATTATCATACGTAGTATAATTAAAATGTAATTTATATGCAGAAAACAGCTTGTGTACGATTATCAAACATACGCATTCGTTCAAGTAAATCTATAAATCTTATCACATGCTACAAAGAACTATACATTAAAACATCACTACAAATAAGTTACTATACGAAAGCTATTAATCACGAAATGGATTCACCTATTAGGATTATAATTTATGTGCCGATCTTCGTGTAAATTATTAGTGTTCGTATGACTATTAATCTTTGATTTTTTAACAGTATTAATCTTTTTTCTCAACCGCTGTTAGCGATCCAATAAGCACTTCTGTTTGAGATTGTGCCTTGTGTACCTTAGACAGATCCCTTACAGATAGCTTCGTTACTAACATGCCTTTCTCTATTCTTAGGGTACGATGCATGTCGTATATTGGTTAGCGTCCCGGTTTTCCGAGGATGGAACGCCGTGGACATTCTTGATCTGCCTCTCCTAGGTTGTAAGCATGTTGGTTTTTATATTAGGTGCTTCCTTAACAAAATTAGCTAACCAATTCGATAATGTCGAAAATATGTGTTGTAACGTCGCCAGATCTCCAGCTCTCTTTGAGGGCTACTAGATGGGGATGGTTAGCGTCCCTCGTCCTCCCCTTTAGACACACACCCCAAGGACACGAAAACATTCATATTTATAGAGTGAATGAAACGAAATTGATAGGGAATAAATTTTTCCACTTTATGAAGTCCTCTAATCATCATTAAAGAGTTCACTGTATCAGCCTATTGTGCAGGTAAATTTCCGAGGAAGATATACAACGAGAAGTTGTTGGACTGGAGACACAGAGAATAAAAAAAATACATTTTTTTTTGCGTTGATTGGGAATGTTAACACCGCAATGCAAACATAATTGCGAATATATGAGCGATTCAGAATGAGAGCACAATAGTAATGAATGGACAGGAAAGAGGTGCAAGTATTTATCTTCAGAATAACATGTATTCAATTACTTGAAGGTAAACAGAGTATTTCAAAAGTCCTGCGTCCATTTGCGTGAGGTTAATTTCCTGGCGCGCTATTCAGGCTCGCGCGGCGTGACCAATTGTCCCACTTACAAAGAGGTAAGAAGAGGGGTACAAAATCTAATCTTTCAATAAAGATGGAGGAGATCTTTTAACAATCCGGAGGCACCGAAGGATTTTTAAAAAAATAGGAACCTGGAAGAACTTCCAGTCCAAATAAACAATGAAATAGGACTAAACAAGACTCCCAAAGAGAAAAATGTCGTAAACTGAGACGGTTTTTCAAAAAAAACCCGGATGTAATTTTTAAAAAAATCCAGCTTAAAAAAAGTTTTTTTTAAAGAATTATTATATTTTTATAAAAAAGTTTAATATAATTAAAATAAATAAGAAAATATATAATATAATATAATTAATAAAATTAAATATTATTATAAAATATTATAAATATAAATTACGTATTATTATATTATTTAATTATTATTTATTTATTATATAAATTATTTTAATAAATATAATGTAATTTTTATGTATTTTGAATTTTTATAGTTTTATTATTAAAAATAATAAAAAGCACAAATAAGATAATATGCGCCTTATTTTTTAAGGTTACTTGAAGTTAAATGAGAGGTATTTTATTGAATTGTCTCCCGATTTAATTCATTTCATCTTTCAGGTCCAGATTCGCTTGAAGATTTTTCTGGCTATTTTTAATGCATGCTCGAGTCGTATAGATCAGGGATTCCCAACGGGGTCCAGGTGGACCCCTTGGGGGTCAGTGGAAGTTTAAAATGGGTCTATAGTATTCCAGGGGTCTATTGGGTATCTATAATAATTTTTTCTGTTTTAAAATTTAATTTGATTTTTTTGGAATGTAATTATTAGCTAAAATATCCGTTTCAATATGTATAAATGCAGATTTACATAAGGCAGAGTGATCCGCGCATCTAAAGTCGAATGTCATTGGATATTTATCTTTCTTAACTTTAGAATGTATATTATGAATGACAACCTTGGGGATTTCTGGTCACGTTATATGGAGATTATAATAATTTTTAAAGATTTCTCTACTTTCAAATAGGATTTAAGAGAGGGCAGTATTTGCCGTATTCAATTACAACAGTCTTAGATTTCAATTTAACAAAGACTTATCAAATTTCAACAACAACGAATTATATTCCAAAGTTTTAATAAACATTTTAGAGAGGACAAAATATTCGTGGTTGGATTGATACTAGTATTACATTCAACTTCCTCGTAAATGTACCGCTCTTAAAAAATGTTATTTATCTCTCCACCAAGTGAGTGAGGAGTCAAAATTTGTTGACAAAGCTCGATGGTTAAAAAAAAATACTTCCACTAAAAGACTTAGTATTTAAAACTAGAAATGGTCCTATAAAAAAACTTTTCAACGTAAAATGTTTTTATTTAGTTCCAGGGCTCTCAGACTTCGGTATTAAACCTTCATCTGGGTTTTTCAGTGACCCTATGAGTTTATGTGATTTTTTATTCAAGAATATTTCAAAATCTGGGTTTTCCCTTATAAATCAAAAATAGAGCAAAGAAATTAATATTTATTTATAAATAAGTATAATTAGTTATGTAAATGAAATTATGTCGCCTAATTATGTAATTATATAAATTAATGAATGTACAATGATCCATGTGGAGATCATTTGAAAGTTTTTGTTATATATCTCTCTCTTACGAAACCATCCCATTTTATGTTGGTCACGTCATATCAGAGATCGATTCAATAATCCCAAATATGGAATCTTACGACCCTTCATGATCCATTTGATTATATCACGGCACTCTTCCAAGTGCGTAGAAAGAGTTTTTTCAACAGTTCACTCAGTCACAATTAAACCCACACATTCTCTTCACCTTTAGCTTACGGGGCCCATTTTTCCTATTCCCTCTTTAGAACGGGAAATTTCATACCTGCGCTTTATAAGAATGGCCATTAAGGAGGTTATATATATTATAATATATATATATATGTGTTGTATATATATATATATATGTATATATATATTATATATATAATATATATGTTATATATAAATATATATATATATATATATATATATATATATATATATATAATTATATATATATATATATAAATTTATTCTTGGGCCCGAATTCTTGGGATACATGCTATCCCACCACGTAAGGAAAAGGTTAACACTGAAACCTTAAACGATCGTATATGGCGGAATAATAGATAGAAATTATCCAGATTTGTCGTACCTGGATATCTAAAACTGAACTGGTACAGACGTCATAGAAGGAGAATGATCTACACCAGGGGTCCCAACCTTTGTCTTAGATCGATCCTTTTTAAAAAAGTGATTTTCTCCATCCACATTTTTCGCTATAGTATACAGCATACAACATAATTATACTACTAGCAATTGTGCATAAACAGTTAAAGATAACAATTTGACTAAGAATATCACAAAAAATTAAAAAGTGGTTCATTAGGTTTATGTTTTTATAATTATTGTTACTATTTTCCTTTTAATTTCACAAATATAAATAAGATTTCAGAAACACAGATTGTAATTGCACAACATCGCCAAGAGAAAAAAGCGAAACTGCTTCTGATTGGTTGCATCAGTTGGATTCATGTGCTGTTTAAGGTCCAGTGGATTTCCCCAGTTCTGCCTAGTGTTGGTACACAAATAAACGCCGATGCTGGCATTCGAGGCGTATACAAACGCGTCATTAAAAAGTTCAGAACCGAATCAAAACTCCTTAGAGCTAACGTTATGGAAGAAACCTTTTTTTGTCGGCCACCCTACAAAATGGTCACTTTTTTCCGATCCTGACTGACCGCCATAGAGAAGTTTCTCTGTATATATTTTTGCGTGTATAAATATGTATATAACCAAATAAATGGAGTATTAATGTCGTCGGGACCAATAATTTGAGGAAGAGAATAGATTATTTCTTCCTTGAAAGATCCTTACACAGGGACATTTTTATGAACACAGCAGTCATATAGTTCAGACTGACACTATCCGTAATTACTGATTTCATTGTGACACGTCTGTCATAAACCAAACCCGTTTGATCATGGCGGAATTCCAGCTTTCTAAATAGCACTCAAATCATTGTTTGCGATTTCACTCATGTTACGAATTAAAACAATGAATAATAAAAATAAACCCTCGTTACGCTACAACAGGAAACTAAGATTTCTTTTTCTGGTCCTATAAAAATACATTAAACGAACTTAATGACACCCTATTCCTTGTGAAGGAGAAAGGTTCTAATAAACCCACTTAGGTTTATGATGCATTGTCCAGTCGGCACGCCATTTAGATAAGTTAATATTAATGAAGTTAATCTATGTAGAGTGTCTCAAGGAGATACAGTTGAAATAACGGTGATAAGGAATCGAGTTCCATTATTCTGGCAAATTTTTGTACGTCTGTAACACTGGGAAGAAATCTATTTATGGACCTCTTCAAGGATTTGGAAAAAAATATCACTGGCAACCCCGTAACGCAATATGTGAGTCGATCTTCATCAAAATCGCTCGCTCTGTCCGAAAATCTGGTACAGTCGATTCCGGTTAATCGGACCTCATCGGGACCGATCATTTTGGTCCTAATAACCGGCTGGCGCATACTATTAGAGGCTTATGCAATAGGATTTGTTTCAGATTTGTTCCAATTAAACCGATTCGACTGTATACATTTTAAAACGCATCAAAGAGGAACGGATGATGACAATATTGAGTCATCCTTTTGACAGTGATCGTCAAATAACGGACCCTAGTAGTGAGACAATTGTACTGAAGAAACCTCTTTTCGACGGACACCCCTCCAAATGGCCACTTCTTTTTGGAACCATGACTGGCCGCCATAGAGAAGTTTCACTGTATATTTAGTAAAAAATGTCTTAATAAACAGTTACTGGATCGTTGGACATGGTAGGGGGGATAAAGAGGTCATTAGAAGAAAACGTGCACTAATTTGACAGAAGTACCAACTCCTATTTACTAATGTCACAACCAGTCAAATCAATGGCATAATGGATAATAATGTATAAAGAAAATAAAATTCAAAACAATTACTCTAATGGCAGCCAAAACAAAATGTTCCCAAAGATACTAGAGGTGTCCAACTTTCAAAGCCAAGAAATGAAAAAAAAACAGTGTCTATGTGAAGCACTCATTTCTCATTTTCGCCGCCAAGGTCGCTAAAATATTTCAAGGTGCTCGTTAAATATTGATGAGAAGGGAATCATGTTTCAAGGTTACTTTTTGTGTTCATCTCTGTGAAGGAACGAAAAGTATTATGACAGAATTATAATGAGTCCGTTAGGTTTCATGTTAAATCATACATTACGATGGACTGACTATTTGGACGGGAGAAATTAGAAAGGAGCACACGATGTTATACCCCGTCTAATCAAATCATCGACAAAACTATATCCTAATAAAGAGTGCAGACATTGTCTACGATGCCCTTATGTGTTTTTCTTATTAAGGATAACAAAAAAAAAGGTTTGTAATTTGTTATAAAATTATTTTTTAAATTGTTTGTATTTACTTTGTTAATACTGATTTTGCAATATTTCTTCCTCAAAGTTAATTAACGGATAAGAACTCACTGATGTATCAGAACGACATCTGTACATCTTACATTGTAAATGTAATATAATTATTTTGGTTAATAACAAATTGTTTATACAGTTGTTTATAAAGTGGTTGTTTACGTTGCATGCGTTTGTTTATAAAGTGTTTGTCATTTCATTTAAGTGTTTTCTAGCGATTATTTATTATTAAAAGGATATATTGATTTCTTGCGTATTATTCGTTTACCAAAGAGATATTCGGTGACTTAGCATCTAATTTTGCTGCTGATAGTACACGTTTCACATTCGTTTATATTATCAGCTTGCGTGTGGAAAAACTACGAAATAATTCTCATTACAGATGAAAAGTTTTAGAAATGCACAGGCCCTGATTTTCCATTAGGCCCTGTAGGCCCGGGCCTAGGGGTCCCCGAATGTTGGGGGGCCCCCAAAATTTTTATTTGAAAAGAAAAATTTCCAATTCAATTTTTTTCTAATTTACCTTTTTAATGGCGATTTGTTTATATATATTTTCAAATTTGATTGATTGGTTCATCATATGTATGTTATAGTGCATATAAGGGATTAATAAGTTTTTTTCTGGTTGCATTGTATTGGTGTTTTAATGATGAAGTTAATATGTTGTATTGCTTTTTGTTATTTGATAATGTTCTAGGCTTCTACGCTTCAAATAGCCAATTCTTGGTAAAATGGTACTTTCACAATGATTCATGATTATTTTTTTGTGTGTCAATTTTGGAAATTTTACTCCCACATCAGTGTTAGGGGGCCCCCATCCTGAGTTGTGGCTATAGTGAAGAATTTTCTAAATCGAGCCCTGGAAATGCAGGAATATTACGAAAGGTGTTCAAATCTGCAAATGAAATTTTTAAATATTATTCTAAAAGCGATTTTCATATATGTTCTTTCTACAGAACAAAATCTAGTCGCAAATTGGTATTTTTTTAGATAAAAGATAGTTTAAAGGACTTTTTTAAACTGTAGGCGATTTCATATAAATTCCCTTGGTGAGTATATAAAATCCAGTAAGAGAAGACATTTTCATTAATTATACCACAGTGTGATTAATGTCAGCACTATGATGTACACGCTGTTTGTTATTATAATTTTTAATTTTTTTTACTTTATTCAGATGAATTCCAAAAAATAATTATGAAAATATTTCGAGAGATTATGAAATACCAATAATTCTTTAATTGCCTTCCTTAACTGATACTTCGAAACATGAAATTATTAATGAACAGGAAGTCATATTATTTTCTATTATCTAAATAAACTACTAATCTCAGTCTAAATAAAATAAGGAAACAAATTCTAAAGCCGTTTAGGAAACGAACATCAGCTGAAATATACTTGTGTAGTTGATAGGAACGTGGATTAAATTACGCGACAGGTAACAATATAAGGTAAAAGACTCTTGAAATACAACCTCAGTTTTCAGTTGTCATACAACAGAAGAAAAAAAACGTGTTAAAGGACGTGTGTTAACCTGAAAATAATACTATATTTGTCAGAATCTCATTTCTGAATTCATATCAATGTTTGAAAGTTATCTGATCGTGCATGTCACATAATTCCAGTTCCGGCAAATGACACAAGAATGTTTAATTAGCTCGCTTTATATTTCTAATTCTAACTTTTATTTTCATTTATGCAGATCTATGAATGATGTTAATTTTTTGGGTACATGCAATTAGCTTCATAATATAAAGCTGCTTATTAGTAGAAGGTTTCAAATGAGAATAGCGAAAACAGTAGACATTTTCGGTATGCAAATTATTAAAAAATTGGTTAATGATCCAAATTAAATGAACACCTGTGAGAAAACGCGATATTCTGATAAAAAAGCGGAAATGCGGACAAATTGTCATTTGGAAAAAAAATTCCCTTCCGGCATAGGCGTTTAAGTCAGTAAATGGATTATGCCATCGCCGTCAGCAACGATTACGGGGTCCCACATATATGCGGAGTTATATAACGACACAAATGGTACGTTGAAAAATTCATGTCAGGAGACATGAAAAAGGAGAAAATGAGAGTTATAGTAAAAAAGAAAGTGAACGATAAGTGAGGAGGTGTAACCTCTTAAGCTATGTTAATACAGGGTTCTATTTTTATGAAGTTGTGTCCACAGCTTCATAAGAAATGCCTCTTTCTGGTTATTGGTTGTTTCTTTTTTTTAGAGCGATCGTCCCGTTCTGTAGGAATTTCAAAACCTAAAAATATGCGTTCATGACGACTGCACGAATCAAATATGTAGACGGAAATTTATGCAAGTGCGCCAATTTAAAATCTAGAGCGTTATTGCCCTGAGCTGTTTAGTTATCGTGTAATCCGGATATTATGATAAATAGTCACGTTGGGTGGAGCCTTTAAAGTCAGGTGACTGAGCCGTTCCACCAATAGCTTGTGCATTTTTAGACAAGAATTAGAAAATTAAGTTTGAATTAAGCTCGGTTATTTCCTCTTGAATTACTGGTATGTATCAGATTGGAGCAGACGCTTCTAAGTGCACAGAAACTTTATTTCTCTCCATGAATTCTAAGTTACTTGGCTCAGCCTCACTAGCTAACCGAGATAACAGTTTTTAAAAAAATTCAGGTTTCATAAGCTAAAGTATCTTTAGCACGTTCAAGTACTTGAAATATTCTTATGGCCCTTATAAAGCTAGTATCACATATATCCAGTGTTTTCCAGATAAATTTAATCTATGAGCCACCTAAACAGGCCTTGATTATTAGGACCAAGTAACCACGATTGTTGTATATCGGGCCCTGTTACAGCCCTAATTCATGGAACCTAAGTGTGGGGTTAACTTTACTACGAATATAGACTTCCTTAGATCTATAAATCAGATCCTTAACTGTACCTTAAAATCACCTTAAAATATTTACTAATTTTCAATTGAATCTTATTATCTGCTGAAAAAACTTGTTACTGTAAACGTAATTAAGTTCTTGCAGAAAATAGCATGATATCAAAGACTCTCTGAATGAATTTACTAAATGTGTCAGCATTTTCGGTACAGTAAAATTCCGGTTTGAAGAAATATTTGGTAATCCACCAGCCTAAATCACCCTCGCGTTTTCATTTTCCAATTGTACAATACATGCTCTCGAGCAAAATGGTTTGTCACACTGGTGTTCATTGCAATGAGATTATATGATTTAGGGAGTAAATTATTATTTTAATTATTTTGTTTGTCAGTTCACGAAGACCTTCACAAATAATCCTCGAGATTCGCTGGTCACTTTCGATGGGCGGATTCGTATATGTAAACCAACACCATCTCCTGATGCCACCTCCATTAGGACACACATCTGGGAGGATCGTACCTTTTCCCATCCTCTCTGACCTCATAGAATGACTCTCCGGTCTATATATAGATTATGCCCCTATTTGGGCAAGATACGAAGGTATTGAATGACGTTCGCCGGTTCACCCAACGCTCTACCACTAGGCCCATTTTGGGAGTTTTTGATCAACGAATTCCTTGATTTGGAGTGTTCGACAATCGAACCATCTCAACCAGCCTTTATCATCCTATTCTGGCTATAGTAAATCACATTACTACGAACATATTTGTTTGAACTGCCATCATTTGTAGTAACGATATTTATTCTTCTTTTCGAAAATGTGTATATGCATCAAAAATGTGTCCACGTGGGAAAAAAAAAACATTTTGTAAGTAAAATTTATTAACGTATAATGATTAATAATGTATATCTAATCGTAGTGAAATATAAATGATATATATTCATGAAACTATTTTCTTTTGTATGTGTTAATTCACAAAAGGCATCAATGCTACTGTTGTGTGAAATAAAATTTTAAAATATTACAGTTTGGTGTATAATAAACTATTAGGAAAGTTACTAATACGGAAAAATACTTTTGCAATACCTGGGAAACTTTTCTATGGTGGACAGTGGTGGGTTCCGAAAAAAAGTGGCCGTTTAGAGGGGTGGCCGTTGAAAAGAGGTTTCTTCCATTACTCTGACACTAAGGAGTCTTAGATCGGTTCAGAACATAATAGGGTCCCTGTGGGAGGTGGCCGTCGAATAGCGGTGGCTGGCAACAGAAGTTTGTTTTTGTATTCCCGCTTTTAAAATATGACACTCGGTTTAAGGGGGTATCGATAAAACGTTGCGTCGAGCACTTAAGATTATATTACAGTTTCCTTCCTAGTAAATTATACTATACTTTACTTCTAAAATTTTGTTGTGCATGCCAAGAAAAGAATACTACAGGGTGCGGCAGAATGGATTCACCCATTTCTGAAAGTCACTGGTCAGGGCGGTGGGTTTTCGAGTTGTCGGTAGACACCACGAGTGGGTCTGGTGCCCATCGCGGTGTCGTTATCGAAGCGTTCTTTAAAAACAAAGATTCTGTCACCGCAGAGGGCATTTAGGAGGCGCTGTGCCACAGGTGTCGTTCCTTATCTCCTCCAACGGATGCTATTGTCGAGGAAATCGAGTGGAACATGGGAACAACTAAAAATGTGCAACGAGTGCGCTATTCGCGAGGAAGTGGCCGTCATTCCCCCAGAGATGACCAACAGAGAGATAGAGAACGGCTGCGGCAGTGCATCCGTCCGTCAAGGGCGCCACTTGACTGGTGTTATTTTCAAGACCTTGCGGGAAATAAGGTAGATTGTAAATCCTTTTCGAAAATAGAAATTTTTTTACCCCCCCCCCCCATTTTAACTTGAAATAAATTAAAACGCTAATAGAAGTTCAGATAAAATCGGAAAATTGTAGAAAACTTTTAAGAAAGTTGGTTTTTCCCCGCTCTTTCGAACTGTGAAACTGAAGATTCCGATTATGTTTTGAACCTTAACATACTTTTTAACAATATGATCCATAGCAAAATTTCGATGCTATATATTTTTTCTCATTTTATTTATATTGCATTTATTTTTCTCATTGTATTACTTTCGAATACTACTCAAACATCAATTCTATTGTTATTCAATTTTAAAAAAAATCATAATATTTCATATTTTAAGTTCCGCCAGGCAGTCAATGCGCTGAGGAGGGCCCTAACTAAATTCAATTCGTCACCCCCCCCCCCCAAAGAAAAAAAAGTTAGACGCACTCTACGCCTATGATCAGAGTATATATTTTATGTGAAAGTCTTGTCTACCACTTTTAACTCTAAAGTTTCTCAAATAAAAGCAAAAGGACGCTTTTTTTTTCTCACCTTAAAACATTCTGTAAACGTTTCAGAATGAAATATCACGAAAGTCGTATTAAATTTGTTTTCAATAATAACCCATAATTTCTTGAGATAATTGACGATATACTACCTTTTAATTATGTACTGTCATGCTGTCCCACCTTACTATTTTAGGCCATATTACCTTATAGTGGAAGTGTTCTCTATTTTCCATCATTAACTGAGGCGTTGGGGGCAGTGTGGCTCCCCCTCGAGCACTCAAGTGATGAAATTCCATATGAATGGAGGAAATGTGGGGTGTTAACTAGGACTCTCTTGGGGTAGTTGTGTCCTCTATGGGAGGTTGTAGGATGCCCTGTTTTCGGCGTCGGTTGCCCCCACTTCCAAGTGGTTTCGGCCGGTAACTGGACCTTGTCTAGGCTAAGCGGGTCATGGGTTGGTGACCTAGTCTAACTCCTTATGGAGTTAGTACTAACGGGTTTCAAAGACCATACATTTATTCGTGAATCTCCGGGGCTCTTGTGTGTGCGGGACTGCACGCAGCGACTCTGCGTTTTCAGCCAATCACCGCATACTTTCGGGTGGGTAGGATTAAATTTTTGGACTTGCCATCATGAATAGAATGAATCTCTGAAATTCCTAGCCAGGTAACTGTGGGAAATCTTTATTACGTTGCTTTGCTTTATTTTCATTAAACACTCTTTGAGATTTTCAATTTATTATTGAAATTCTGAAAAAAATTCTCTATTGACGAAATACGGGACATCCTATTGAAGTAATGTTTAAAAATAGGGATTGAAGGGAGAAAAAAACACACAAAATTATCCAAAAATGCACAATTTTATTTTCTTAGCTAAATAATACTGTAAGAGATTTCAGAATCAAAGCAAAGCTCATGTTCCTGGGAGAATGGCATTGCTAGAAACATCTATTTTGTACAGAATTGTCTGTGTGCACTCTGATATAGATATGTTTTTTAATTAATATATATATATATATATATATATATATATATATATATATATATATATATATATATATATATATATATATATATATATAATATATACTATGTATGTATATGTATATATACATATATATAATTTTCATTTCATTTAGGATTTTCCATCTCTAAAAGTTTATTTCTAAACTTCCTTGAAAAGAATCTCTGAGAAGTGTTGTTCAGCGTTCCTTTATCCCATTTTCATAAAACTGTCTTCATGATTTTTCATTTAGAAGGAAATTTCTTAGGATATTTCCTCCTTAAGTAGCTCGAAAATATTTTCCCGTTGAAACTATTTTTTGCCCTTTCAATTTTAAATTTAGTAAATAATATTTGTTATAAATCCCAAAGACAAATTAATTGTTTTAAAAGCGATTTCTGATGCACGGAGGGGAAAAAAATTACGCTACTGTATCAATTGGTTCGGCAGATATAATAAAAGTCTAAAATGCTTCATATTTTAAATTCCAATTTAAAAATAATTGTTCAAGTACTTTATATGTATAATGATCACAGTTAGTGAGAAATATCATTACAAATGGGCAAATCAAAAGAATGTTCATCTAGGACCCTCTGTCTTAAGGTATCGTATTATAAGTATTGTAAGATAAACTAATTAATCCAGACATTACCTTGTGGGCATTTCTTTATGAGAGATAGATATTAGTTTTGAAATACCAACTTTCCCTTTCAATGTTGATCAAAATTGACGAGAAAGCGTGCAGAAACAACTCATTTTATCGAGTATATAAATTATATTAAAAAGACAAGTTCAATTTTATAATAACCTTAAAGATATTTTAAGTGAAGGTACTGTAGGATATCAAAAATGATATTTTATAACAAAATTTCAAAAATATTTATCTTGAACAATCATTTTCTGAACTTCGAAAGTATGCATGTTTACTTTTTGTTTTAGTCCAACGTATGGTTCTCGAATAAAAAATTGCGTTCATAGCAAAGATAAAATATAAGTCGCTTAAAAGAGAGTTTAAATTGCTTGACATCGAAACAATTTATAAACCATATTGTTACTCAGTCAAGTATAAAAGTTATATCAAACAAGTCTACTAAGGAACGTGGAAGTAACAAATAGGGGGATTAAAATGCCCGGTGTAGTTACTTTCTGCATGAACACAGGCGGCCTCTAATCCTCATCCATTTTGATTCCCCACCCTCTTTTTTAAACTGCAAGACGGGCACTCCTTAGACCACCCGTAATTGAAATATTATCTTATCTTAATAGTTTAAAAAACGTGAAGTATGTAATGAATGGCTAAATTGCTTACAGGCGGTCTTTTTAAGTTTAAAAAATAAGAAAGTTGAGAGACTTAGTGACTGACTAAAAGCTTATTGTTTAATGAAGGCAAAATTTAAGCCTCTAATGTCTCCTGAAAGTTCAGTAAATCCCTCTTTACAACGATCTTAACGATTGTGGCTTTCTAAACATTTTCCCTTTGTGGTGCACAAAATTTGCTTTCAGCACAATAAAACTAGAGTCAAAACATGCTGTTAGAGTGCAGCTTTTATCGAGGACATAGTGAGTTTCTAGGTTTAAATGAAAGTGCCTAATCTGCCTTTCCAGGTCATAGAAACAAAACTAGACATCGGTCGCTAATATGATTTTTCTATACAGTATGTTTCTACACGGTGTGTATATACAATACAGTAAAACTTCTCTATGGGGTCAAATTACGGTTCCGAAAAAAATTGGACGTTTAGAGAGGTGGCCGTCGAAAAGAGGTTTCTTGCTTAACATTGGTTTTGTGGAGTTTAAAATACCTTCTGAACAAAGAGGTTTCTTGCTTAACATTGGTTTTGTGGAGTTTAAAATACCTTCTGAACAAAATAAGGCCGTTCAGAAGGATCACCGGCTAGAGAAATTTCACAATATATATATATATATATATATATATATATATATATATATATAGAGAGAGAGAGAGAGAGAGAGAGAGAGATACAGGTGTGATTTACAAAATTTCTTGCAAGAGGAGTGGAAGAGTTCACCGGTATACAACACAAGGAAAGTGACTCTTTAATGGTCGCTGTGACCTTCGGAAACAGCTCCTTCTAAAACACTTAATGTATTGCCCCGAAAGCAAACACATCATCAAGGATCTTATATAATTGTCATTCGTTCTCCTACAATAAGTGGTCTTTTGCCAAATTGGATTCATTTGAGTCCTTAATGAATCGAAGAAATTTGGGAAGGCTGTGTTCTTTCCTTTGGCTGCATAATTACGTGCTTGTTAACATTTTTTTCTCTACTCAAAAATTTACATCGATATCAAATTTGGTGCAAACTCATAGGTCATACGAATAAAAAATGGCCTCATTTTTTTCAAATGTATTTAGTTTGCCCGCCTTCTGAGTCACTCTTGTGCCAATACCTTGGGCGATAGTGGAATATGATATATAGAAGTGCATATGGAAACTTTTGCACCTGTTTCAGGGCCGATGTTAATAATGCGCAATCATTTGGACGTGATTGGAAACCTGATAAATTTAAGCTGAATGATAATTTTTTTCATTATTTCATTTTTTTTACTCCTTCGATAGCATTAAAATGGTAATCAGTTATATGTTTAAATATATATCTATATACATTGAAACTTGGAATTTTTATGTCTGCCAGTCATGGTTCCGAAAAGGAGGGGATAACCGTGGAAAAGAGGTTTCCACCACAACAACACTGGCTTTATGAAGTCTTTATTTGGTTCTGAAGAAAGCAGGGCCCTTAAAAGGGTTGGTCGGCTAGAGGACTTTGTATATGAGGCGGTGAAAGGCAAAGTGACGGGATAAGTCACATTTTCAACTTTTTTTATTTGAGGGCAAAAATGTAATCTCCATGTTCAATTTATAATGAAATTGCAAATAAATATTATTTGCAATAATAATTATTATGAATTATAATTTGTTCAGTTTATAGTGGATTTTTTTTGTAGTTTTTGCAGTAAAACGCTTTTGACTTACACCACTTTGCCTTTCACCTCCTCATATATAAAAGCAAATACCATTCACTGACTGACTGATCACTCTATGATATATAGGACATATATATATATATATATATATATATATATATATATATATATATATATATATATATATATATATATATACAGTGGAATCTCGATCTATCGTTTTTCAAGGGACCGATTGAAATGAATGATAAATGCGGGAAAACGATAGGTGCGGAAACATAACAAAGTAATATGATAGTTGGAACTGGATAAAATGAACGACACATACGGGAAAACGATGGATCCGAAAACGATCGATCGAGATTCCACTGTATATACTATAAATATTTATATACAGTGTTTTCGAAAAAATAATGGTGGGGTTTTAAATGGTTATAGCTTCAGAACAAAGCATTGTAGAGAGATTAAATATACATCAAACTGAAAAGAAAATCTATAACTGAATAGATAAGAGATCTAAAAAATCTTCTTATCTGTTTAGTAGACTTCGATGTGTGCTCCCTGAGTTGCACTGCAGACGTCAAAATGATATTCGGTGTCTTCCCATACACGGCGGAACATCCGGCACATCCGGCATGATAGAAACTGGGACCTCTTTTCGCTTAAGTGATCTTTTCATTTAAAGTGGTCCAGATTTCCGACATGAATAGAATACAGTTGCGTTTTTACATAACCCCCCCAAAAATAAATCCTTGGGGGTAAGGTTTGGATAACGTGGGGACCAGACGTATATTTAATCCACCTTTCTCGACCGATCCATTGCCGAGGAAATGTTTCGTTAAGAAATTCCCAAAGGATTGTGGCAAAATGTGGAGGAGCTTTATCTAACTGGAATATGGAATTCTACGAAATTTTCCGGTGCTAGTCCTGGAGTCTGTTTTTGCTTGCACACATACACATAAACTTGGAGTGTTTCGATTTCATTTAACGTATCACTCGTATATGCAATATTATTTGTTGTGTAGCTATAGCAATTTGAAACCTTACCATTGTTTTGGGGACACGCTGTAAATAAATATATATATATATATATATATATAGAGAGAGAGAGAGAGAGAGAGAGAGAGAGATACATATATATGAATTACTTTGATTTGCTTTTTTCTTACTTCTTTTATTAAATACAAAACATTTTTAAATGGACGTGATCGAAAGTAACTAGACATCATGAACACTTACATAAGGAACTACCTGCAGATGTGTTTTAGTGCGGGGTATCACATTTTGAAATGCCCCGCGCATATAAAGTAAGGGCGTAACAACCTTACTCTAGATACTGCTCATGATTTTTTTTAAATGACACACATAGATTTCGGTTATTTGGCGTGTTATTGCGAACTCGCCGTAACCAAATATTAATTGAATTTCGACACGTCAACTGAAATGGAAGGGTTGAAAAATTATCTGCGAGATAGTAGTTGACAGTACTCGATCTCTATAACGTGCAGTTACTTCTAGTTTCGGGTTTTATCAAGCAAAATGAAGTAAACTATTGAAACGCAAGAATCCGACAGAGGGCAGGCCTGCACAACATACGGCCCGACAGAAGTCACTCTGTAGCCCGTAAAGCCTTATGGGAAGATACATAGTGCTATAAATACAAAAAAATACGGCATATTATTTATAGATTTATAATATTACAATCTCTCTCTCTCTCTCTCTCTCTCTCTCTCTCTCTATATATATATATATATATATATATATATATATATATATATATATATTCACACAGTGGAATCTCGATCGATCGTTCCACGAACGATCGTTTTCCCGTATGTATCGTTTATTTCACCCAGTCCCTAATAAATTCCATAGAAAACAAACAAAAAAGACCGCATGGATCGTTCCTCGATCCATCGTTTTCCCGCAATATTCGTTCAGAATATCGCAGATTTACATTAATTTATCGAATCAATCGTTTTTGCATAATAACTGAACCTGAAATATAAATGTCTGGATTGAGCTAGAATGACGCTCTAATTAAACAATGAGCAGAACATTTGGGATGCACGGTCTCGTATTTTTGTTTTCTCTTGTTTAGCCTGGTTTCGCTTTATTGTACCACTCCCATTATTTGTTCATCGTTGGTGTTCCTTAATTCTTTAGCCCCTGGAGTACCCTATTTTCGGCAACTCATTCCAAATTCACCGACTATTCAACATTTCTGTTCTTATCAGCAATGGCTCACAGTCAGCTTTTTTTTGGCCTTGGGATGAAGGCATCCTGGTGTTTGGTCTAGTGTGTGGGAAGTTTCTGATTACTGCAGTTTTACACTGGCCGTTGAGTGTTTCACCCGGAAGCAGAACTTCCTGGTTGTCTAATGTCAGACCCCATCCAGTGCAATGGAATGGTTCTAGTTACAAACGATTCACGGCTGCCGCTTCTTTTTACTCTGACACAATAACAGATACCGAAAAGAATGCAATTTGCAACACAGAAAAAATATTGTTTACTCGTGGAGAGAAAACCGCCAAAAACAAACGACGATTAAGTACTTTTATTTGAATCAAAATTCCTGTGTATCTACGTGTAATTATTTTTTTATTATTATTATCTATGATTTCAGTACAACTTTGTAATTTTATCTTCAGTTACACTACGGGTATGTATGCATTTATGTATGTGAGTAAATATATTTTAGGGATATCAAACTTTAAGGTATGTTAATACTTTTTTGTATGTTCCCGCATCTATCGTTTTCCCGCATCCATCGTTTAGTTCAGTCGGTCCCTTCGAAAACGATAGATCGAGATTCCACTGTATATATATATATATATATATATATATATATATATATATATACAGTGGAATCACGATCGATCGTTTTCCGGATCATCGTTTTCCCGTATCTGCCGTTTATTTCACCTAGTCCCGACGATCATATTGCTTTGTTATGTTCCCGGATCTATCGGTTTCCCGCATTTCTTGTTCAGTTTAGTCGGTCCCTTGAAAAACGATAGATCGAGATTCCACTGTATATGCATATATATATATATATATATATATATATATATATATATATATATATATATATATATATATATATATATATATATATATATATATATATATATATATATATATATATATATATATTTATTTATTTATTTATATACGTGTATACAAATATAAAATTACTCACACACATTATTTTCAAATAATTGTAATATGAATATAACATAATGCAAATGTAAGGGTATAAATGTACTTAAATATGACGGCATTTAATTAAATTAACTAATATCTCATCACTATAAAAAATTTAAATTATTCCGTAAATTTTCTATCAAATGTTTCTTCAAAAAAAGATTTGGAAGATGAAAATAAAGATATATCATTCACGACGTAAATATATTTAACCAAATAATTTAGTGACATGATTACTGCAATTATTTTTACAGAAATAAGTTACTTTCATGTTTAAGGGAGGACCTTGACATCTTGTTAAACAAGGGTGACTATTAATTCCGAAGAAAACATTTTGACCTTGAATGTGTTCAAGGTCTCTAGTATCTTTTTCGTCTGCATAAATTAGCCAATGAAAAATAAATTGTGTCTTGCGGGAACATTTCGATACATGACGCAAATTAATATATAAGTACAAGTATACAGTGAAACCTCTCTAAGGCGGACAGTCATAGTTCCGAAAAAAAGTGGTCGTGCTGAAGGGTGTCCGTGGAAGAGGGGTTTCTACCATAATATTGGTATCTTTTTCGTCTGCATAAATTAGCCAATGAAAAATAAATTGTGTCTTGCGGGAACATTTCGATACATGACGCAAATAAATATATAAGTAAATGTATACAGTGAAACCTCTCTAAGGCGGACAGTCATAGTTTCGAAAAAAAGTGGTCGTGCTGAAGGGTGTACGTGGAAGAGGGGTTTCTACAATAATATTGGTTATAAGGAGTCATGAATCAGTTCTGTACAATATAAGACCGTTTAGAGGGTTGGCCGGCTAAAGAGGTTGCATATATATATATATATATATATATATATATATATACACAGTGCCTCCCAAAAGTGTTCGTACACTTACGATTTTCAATAAAATAGGGTCTATCCATTAATCATAATGAATATTTCAGAATGGGTATTTAATGATATGTTTTTGTTACTTTTTGATTATTGGTTTCTTAAAAATAAAGTTTTCCTAAGTTTTTAAAATATTTCATGTAGTCTTTTTAAGAATAGATTATGCATCTTATTATTAAATACCCATTCTGGAATATTAATTTTAATTAATGAATAGACCCCCATTTCATTGAAAATCGTAGGTGCACGAACACTTTTGGGAGACACTGTATATATATATATATATATATATATATATATATATATATATATATATATATATATATATATATATATATATATATATATATATATACAGTGTATTAAACTTTTCTGCTTGAGGTTTCATTAAATCTGTTGTGTGTGTATAAACAAAAAATTGAAACTGTGGATGATTTGAAGAAGGGTATTATTTAAGCAATTCGTGTAGTAACTCCTGATATGCATCAAAACACTTGGAGAGAACTGGATTGCCATTTAGACGTTAGTCGTGCTACAAAAGGTGGACACATGGAAATCTATGACTGATATTAAAATTTGGTGAGATGTTCATTCTATTTAAATAATTTTTTAAAACTTCTAATGGGTAGTTCCGAAAATATAAGCCATAACTTTTGAACACTTTTATCCCGGACACCCTGCATATATATATACTCTGCTTGACAATTGTTAAGGAACAACTGGTTTTTTCAAACTAGTTTTGCCGACAGCAGACTAATCACAGTAAAATGAAATGCAGAGGGCGTAATAGGGTAGGACCTGTTATCTGTATAAAAGGCAGTGCATGGAAACTCTTTATTCTTTCGAAAGTTCATGCAGTTAGGTGTTTGACGAAAATAGTGCCGTAGGTTGTTGGAAGTTATTTCTGTGAAAATCAGTGTGGTGTGGCTATAATTAAGTGCATAATGTTTGCAAGACAGCATTTGAGTGCGTACAATGGTGGAGGAGCAGTTGGACGGCTCGAAGCAGGACAAAGTGTCACTACTGTGGCCAGAGTAATGGAATTGGCAAAAAGTGTCATATCGCGATTTAAAAAGGCCGCTGAAGGTGGAAATGCTATGCGAAAGCATGACGGTGGTCATGTAAGGAACACCACACCTCAAGAGGATCGATATGTATCCCTAGTGGCGAAAACGAACAGACATCTCACTCCTAGTCAGATATCTGCAGACCTTGCAACCGCTACCGGTACAAATGTATCAGCCAGAACCATTTCTATGCGATTAAATCAGGTTGGTTTGTATGCACGAAAGCCTGTTCAATGCATCCCCCTTCAACCACGCCATCGTCGAGAAAGATTACGTTGCTGTAAGGAACATATTGGTTGGGATCAGCAAGAGTGGTCCAGAGTGATGTTCTCTGACGAATCCCGCTTCACTGTGACAAGTGATTCTGGCCACCAGTTTGTGTGGAGGGAGAGGGGAACACGTTATGCATTACAGAATGTTCAGGAAAGTTATCGGTATGGCCAAAGAATGATGTTGTGGGCAGGTATTATGCACAATGGTAAAACACCGCTTCACATCTTTGAGCGAGGTAGCGTTACATCGCAGAGGTATTGCAGAGAGATTATTCTGGATCATGTTCATCTTTTTAGGGGTGCGGTAGGTCCAGATGTTCTGTTTATGGATGACAATGTGCGCCCACTGAGGGCCGCTGAAGTATCGGACACACTAGAAAGTGAAAATATTGAACGTATGACATGGCCTGCTTACTCTCCTGACCTAAATCTTATAGAGCATGCCTGGGATGCTCTTAGCAGGCGTGTTTCTCAAAGAACTCTCCCTCCCCGAACCATGCAAGAACTGAAAATCGCCTTGAGAGAGGAGTGGAACAATATCCCCCAAGGACTCCTCAATACTTTAGTAGACAGCAAGAAAAACAGATGCAAAATGTGCACCAGTGTCCGAGGAGGTCACACACCTTACTAAGGTACTCATAACTGTTTCATTCTGGCAGGAAGACTTATTTTTCGTGTCTGTTTGGAAATGCTCCAAAGAACATCTTTTTTGTTTTTCGTTTTCTTCTTTTTTCATGTAACGAAATCTGTACCATTTTGCATAATAAATAATGCACAGTATCTCTACTGAATATGTACGAAGTTTCATTTCTTCAATCAATGTATATTATGAAATATTCCGAAAAATGTGACTGTTCCTTAGCAATTGTCAAGCAGTGTATATATATATATATATATATATAGCACCCATACTTAGGTTATTTAGTGACCATATTGGTTTATAAGTTTTTTTCTGATAAAAAATATCTCAAAATCAGGGTTTTTTCTTGTAAGTTAAAAATATGGCAAAAAATTAATATTTATATCCCTAGGCAGTGTATCAGAATTCGAAAGAATTCTGAACGCTAGTTGCGCACTTTTATTTTTTATTATGGGTATTAAGAAGCCGTGTGTTCCTGTTTTGCCCTAGGAAGTTTCTTGCTAAATTTAATCTGTTCCCACACATCTCAAGTTTAAACACACTTAAAATTAAAATTGCTCGTTCTGACTGCATATGTGCTTATCTATATATGTAAAACAGTTCCGTAACTGACTGACATACAACGCACCGACCAAACCGCTGGACCTATAGGGCTTAAATTTTTTATGGCGATTCTCCTTAGAGTGTAGGGGTGTACTAAGAAATATTTTTGAAAAATTATTCTTAGATTTTTTTAATTGAATTTTTAAGCTTTTTTAGTAACTTTTTTTAAGCTTGCATTTAAAATAATAATTTGAGCGTTATAAAATTTATATCACGAGAAAGATCATAAAAATTTCTTTAAAAGGAAATCTTCTTCGAATCTTTACCTTAATGCCCCTAGGCAGTGGAAGAGAAAGATACGTACAAAAAAAACTTGCTGCCCGAACTATATACAGGGTGCGGGAGAATATACTTTTGAAAGTCACTGGTAAGAGAGTAATGGGGGTGCGTGATCTACTCCAAACTTACGTTGCCTACGGAAAAATCTGGTAGGACTAACAAGAAAAACATAAAAATATCATTAGATTATTGTCTTCAAATTTTTATTAAAACGCAGAGTAAAATTACGGTCTACTACTGTTCCTTACAAAATTCTTTAAAAAAACACCTTCATTATGCTTCAGCTTAATGTGTCAACTATTTCAGAACGGCTGTCAATCACAGAAACTGTTCACATTTTTCTTTTATCAAAACATGTTACACTCTCTTTTCGTCAAGGTTAGATAGCTACAGAGAGATAAGCTGAATAGATTTTAATTTGCGATATTTTACAGCCTATTATGAGTGATTCACAGCTTAAAATATAGTGACAATGCCTAAATTAGCATACATGTAAAGGGGCATTTATTAATATTTGTAAGGATTTCAAACCTTTTTCCGTTTGATGGCCTCGGGAACGAGATGACAAGCATGGGGCACCACCCTTGTTAGAATTTTATTTTTTTCAATTTTTTCAATATTAAATTAAAGTGGGATTTATTTCATATACATTAAATTAAAGTTCAAATAAATATTGACTCCACTGTTGATTTTATTCATATATTAAAATATATTACACTATAATAGGATTTATTAATACAGTTTCGAATAGGATCTATTAATTCAGTACAGTATTTGTCCCTGGTTCGATGTCGGTCGCTGACAAATCCACTTCCGTGTACAGTAACGGCGGCTGATGCACGAAAAATCTATCGTGGATGCAATGCCCTCCAAGTTTTCAAACCTACCACTGGAGGTGCGTTGTCAAGTGTTTCCGGTCTCGTCACTTGACGCGGTTCACTAATTACGGGACCGGATCATAGGGGGCGAAGCTGGGCCACCTGTATGGCGCCCCCATAATAAAGAGGTCGCGGTGAAAACAGGCGAATTTCTAATGCTGAATCCACACACATGCAGACATATCTGCAGTAAGCACCCCCCCCCCCTCGACTCCTCATTACACATTTGGGGGTCGATTAGTCACGCTCCTCCCCCCCTCCCAAGCGATGTGTGAAGGAACACTAGACTGTCTTCCAGACATTTCTCCATTTGAAGCCCTCCCCAAGGTCCCTCGTGTCTTTTTGATGATCTGTGCATAAACCGCTCGATCGAGGGATTGCTGCAGAGCGCTTTGTCCCGTAAATCACTGGTTCCCCCCCCCAAGAATTCTGCGCAGTGCAGATGTGTGTGGACGCAGTGTTAGGACAAGGTCTCCGCATTGGAAAAAATATACAGTTTCGAAAATAGCCACGGGATTCAGTAGAGTATGACTCTGGAGGACTCTAATGGAAATCGCTCCAAAGAGTTTTGTTTTATTAACCTTAGACTTGCGACGGATACGCAGGGCGCACATGTTTGACATAAGGCCTAACGGGTGTGGGCGTGTGGGTAGTTCATTCATCCAAGTGCACCGATTTGTGTCACTATCTGTCGGGCGTAAGAGTCGTTCATGCACCTTAATATTTATTTTGAGTGGGCCCTACTCATATTATTTTGTAGAAACAAACAACAACAAAAAATTCTCTGCACATAGTTAGGAATCACTAATTTAAAATAATACACTGAGCAGCGTTTTTAATTGCATCCATACTTTATCTTGTTCAAATTATTATAGCCGTATGAAAACACATATAAGTAAGAAATATATTCAACGCAAAGTAATTTATTTGACACTTAATTAATACTTGCACAATCACCCGAGAAGAGAAAAAAAGGATAGCATGTAAATGAAATAAAATTTTTCAATGCTTAGTTTGCTTATTTTCAAATTTTTAATGTTTTTTTGCTGTATTTTAAAGCATATGCCTTTAATATTTGGTTTATGTTATAAAATGCATTATGGTATATAAAATGCCCAGCTGCTAACAATTGTTAAAATCACGAAGATAAAAATGAACTGCACGAGATTCGAAAATAAAAATCTGGAAACAGAGGTAAATTCTTATTACGGCGTGTGGTATTATTAACAAAGAGATTTATATTGGCATAACACAAGATGTCGTAGAAATTTAAAATAAGGCATAATAAGCAAAAGAAAAAATAGGCTAAGAATTCTTCTTTAGAGGAAATCCATTTCTAACTGCCTCCTTCCCCCCCCCCCCCATACAAATTGTTCAAGTTTGTATGCTCTAAAATAGGATTTTTATTTCAAATAAGCAAGTGAGTTAAAAAATTCAGAAAAATGTTGTGTATGGTTATTATTTAGTCCTAAAAATCTGCAGGTTTATATTTATTGATGTCAAATACGATTTAATTAATACTAGCTTCATGACGGAATGCTATCATTTATGTTACTCGGTTCATTTCATATTAATTAACTTTAGAAGGTTTTTCTTTCTTTCTAGCGTAGGCACTTGACGTGTAGACATTCGCCTATAAATCAACCGAAGTTTGCTGGCCATTTTATTATGGAGGGGGGCACCATATGGGGGGACCAGCATTACCCCCTATGAAGGGACAACACGACACAAACGGAGGTATTTTAGTGGAGGTATTTTAGTTTAGATTCGATCCGAGCACTTTAGAAGTCAAATGTTGTCATTCCTCAGAGAAGTCCACCCTGTCATTTAACAACAGGAATCTGGAATTCGATATGGACTTAAAATTTTTTAAAAATTCATTTTGGGAATTTAAATCCCTATTTTAATCCCTTTAAAGGGTAGATTTAAAAAAAAATTAGTAAAGACCTAAGGTATTAGAAAAACCCCCGTACAAAATTTCAGCTACCTAGGCCTTACGGTCCTAGAGATACAGTGGTCATTCGGTTAGTAAGTGGTATTTGGCATTATATATATATATATATGTGTGTGTGTGTGTGTGTGTGTGTGTGTGTGTGTATGTATGTAGAGAGAGAGAGATTGATTTAAAACGGCAAAACGTAATGCAAAAATAAAAAATTGAATTTTCAAATTTTTGTAGCTTCGTCTGTTTTGGGTCTATTTTAAGGAAACTCGTTATGGATATACACTGAAGTGCCACTGAATTAGGGATACCTACCTAGTAACGAGTTGGGCCTCCTCTGGCATTGATAACGGCTTCCACACGACGAGGCATACATTCAACAAGTTTCTGGAAACGGTCCACGGGAATGGCTTACCAAATATTGGCTAAAGCTGTCCATGATTCAGTAAGGTTCTTTGGTGCTGTGTGATGGCCTTTCACGCCTTGTTCCAAAACATCCCAAAGATGCTCAATAGGATTTAAGTCTGGGCTTCTAGGTGGCCAATTCATGACAGAGAAGTCAGAGGAATGCTCATCCAACCAGCCAGTAGACAACCGGAACTTGTGATAAGTACAGTTGTCTTGCTGGAAAACTCCATTACCGTACGGATAACAGAACAGCATAATCGGATGGAGGTGATCACCCAGCAACTCTACGTACCGAATTGCATTGAGGGAGGTTGGTATACGCACCAAAGATCCCAAACTGTGCCACGAAAAACACCCCAGACCATGATTGAGCCACCATGCCCTTGTACAGTTCCAGCCAGGCATCCAGGATCCATGGCTTCATGAGCCTGACGCCATATTCTCAGCCTCCCGTCGGCGTTAAGTAGTCGGAATCGAGACTCATCACTCCATGCTACTCGTTTCCAGTCCTCTACACTCCAGTCTCTGTGCTCTCTTGCCCAGGCAAGACGTGCAGCCCGATGGCGAGTATAGAGCAATGGTACTCTCGTAGGTCGACGGCTCCCGAAACCCATACGGTGAAGCGAGCGTTGCACAGTCCGTTTACTGACTGTATGACTGGCACCGTCATTAAACTGGGTGGTAATTTGAGCTAATGTTTGGCTTCGCTGGCTACGTACAATACGCCTGAGCCGTCTCTCACCACGCTCTGTCAAGGCTAATTCTTCTTTGCAGTTTGCCCGATCGCTAGTTTTTTTTCCACCATCCATGTATTCTTGGTATACTCTTGACACTGTCGCCCTTGAAAATCCTAGCTGTCTGACGATTTCGGAAATTGAATGGCCCATGCTTCGCGCACCTACGATTTGTCCGCGATCGAAGGCGTCTAAATCAGGCAGTTTACCCATACTGGCAATTCCAACAACTAATTCAGAACAACCACAGTACGCGCTATATATGCAGTTACCACAGCGCCCTCACTTGCGCATACATGATGCGCAGCGCTACACAATTTGCATAGGCTTTGCTATCCCTAATTCAGTGGCACTTCAGTGTATTTCTTGAGCCGTGCTTTCATTTAAAAGTAATCCTGTCGAAATGCAATGTTAAATAGGGATTTTACAATTTAATTATTTATTCACTTTTCTTTGGGGGCGGGTGGGTTAGGCCCCTTTTAACCCCCTTAAAGTTTGAATTTTCAGAAATATTTCTTAGGGAGCACCTAGGACCTAAGAGGAACCACGATGCAGAATTTCAATTTCCTAGGCTTTACATAAAGCCTAGGAAGTATATCTGTCTCTATCTGGAACCATATGGTTCCAGAGATACAATGATCAATCAGTTAGTGAATGGTTTTTGGCTTGTATATATATAGACTGAGGTATAATTTTAAGGGAATGAAGTTTTTTTTGGCGGTGACTGTATGTAGACGAAACTTTTCACAGATCCTTTTCGTATACACGAGCTCCAAATGTTGTTTAACTTTAGGTGTATAAATAAAAGATTGGTAAATGTAAAGAAGTGGGTACGCCTTGAGGTGATTTGGCGAAGTTTTCAAAATTTGCTAAAATCCCACAAAAATGAGGCACTTATAAAGAATAAGGCAATTCTTCAATTACACTCTTCAATTTGGAATGATTACAATTCTTCAATTAGGCTCTTGTAAAGAAGTGGGTACCCTTTTTTATTACGTGGGCGATAAATACGCCAAACTTATTGTTATCTTATATGTTCTGCAGTCAATCTTGTAAATGGATAGCAAGTTTGTATGGAACAGATTTTTCTTCCGACGCCGAGCGTTCATTAGTGTCTTCCGAAAATGATCCTTCGACTAATGAGTTTTTATTATGAGTGCTTGTTTTCGTTTTATTATTTGCTTTACAATAACCTGTTCTTGGGTTTCAATGATCAGGAGAGAATATCCTTTAGGATTTATACTGAAATATCTATGCTATTTAAATTGCTTATACCTGGTTGTATATTCTGTCAAGACACGTCATTTTGTTGTCCGCTATGTGCCCGATACCTCCGTCTTTTAGGATGATTTTGGCGAATTTTGAATACTTCGCCAAACTTCGCTAAGGGCACACTTTTTTATATTTACGAAAATGTTTTGTGGATAGTTACTAATTTGGAGGTTATCTTATTATTCGTGTGACAGGACTGCATTTGTAAAAGAAGCGGAAGGTTAACTTCTGATTCCTTACTAGCTTTGTAAGAGTTAAGTGTTCTTTGTCTTTAAAGCTCTATAAGAGCAGTTCTCTAAGTTTTATTAGATTACACCCCTTTGTTAAAACCTAATGTTCCTCCCAGGTAAAATTTTCAAAAATCATTGGCTTGAAGGAACTACGAGAGCTTAGAAAATTATTTTATTCCATAAAATAATATGTATACGAATTTTTAATATATTAAAACTAAACTCATCAGTAATAAAAAATATTTCCTATACAATAAAGTATCCTGAATTTGTTGCCTCTATAAAATCTACTAATATATCACTGTGATCAGATTAAAAAGGTTTCAAATATGAATTAATGGTTTCAATGTAAAAAGTTTGCAGTAAAATTTTAAATTCAGAAATCTGTTTAAAAGTAAAGAACAAAAAATACATTTGAACATAAATTGTTCGAAGCAAAACTTTCTTTAAAGGATTATGAATCCTTGATTATTTTAGTGTGAAGGGTTTGCCTTTATACAGCTTTTTCAAATACAGTAGTCTAAGTGGGTTTTCGATGGAAAAATTCAGTCTATCGGGTACTGATTTCTTAAGGTTCAGCATGGAAAATATGAAGTTTTACAAAGCTTTCACCGGTCAAATTATATTGGTGTTCTTGTCACTATGCCAATATTCCTCCATGAGTTGCTAACCACCTAATAAACCAAGTGCATATTCTACAACTTAAAGAGCGCTTTTCTAAAATAATAGATGTGATATTTCACAGCGTTTACAAAACTTCCTCGTTGCTAAGTAATACGAGAAAGTAAAAGAGATGTAATCGAATAAAAGCAAATTAATAACTTCAACGTATAAAATAACAAGCTGGAGATATATACTGTATATCTAGAAACCAGTTTCTTTTTTCGAGCAGTGATTGATCTCTATCTAACAGCAATATAGAATGAATCTTATCAGTTCCAAATATTAAAAAAAAAAAAATTCCGCTGTAGTTTTGGCTTGGAAACAACGCCCAGTTCACATTAGTGTTTTTGTGATATTCTCTCTATTGTGTTCCGATCCTTTGTTTCAACAATGCTGCATTCTCTGGACGCAGCGTATTATTTAAGGGTGAATGCCGGAAACTCATTTTCTGGGATCGAAACCCGTCTCTTAGAAATGAATATCCACCTGTCCATGATCGAAGTGCGAAAGTTACAAGGAAATAACATAATGCTCTATGTGTAATCCAAGATATAAGGGGTTTACTCGCGTATTCTTTTCTACTAGTGAGGTATGTGGAGCAACAGGTCGTATGGTATTCTTTCGCGTGTATCGGCAAACATTGTGATGTTTGTATTGTCATTGATATGTGATGTACTTGGCACAGTTTAGTTTCTTTTATTTCGTGATAAGAATGATTTCATCTCTTTCCCTTTATCTATTCAGATTGTGTATGATCGCAAAGACTGCTCAAAATCGGATTTGATTTACTTCTAGGTGTGTGGAATATAGGAAACATTACAAGGTGCTGCAGAATGGTCTCCCCCATCCATGTCTGAAGGTCACTGGTAAGGGAGTGTGGGTTGGTGGTATAGTGTCTTTTCTAGTTGTTAGCAGACACCATGAATGGGTCCTGTGAACATCCCAGTTTCGTGATCGAGGCATTTTTTTAAAACAGTGATTCCCAACCCGCAGAAGACTGCAGACCACTAAGCCAGAAATTTAGCCATGTGAGGACAACCATCCCCCGCCGACTAAAGGGGGGGGGGGTGGATCTTCCGGGAGGTAGGGGGGGTATAGAATATCCTTAAGGCAAATGTAATACAGGATTAACGTACTCTCATTCTAACGCAGCATATTCTAATAATAAAATAATTATGTTAAACTTTTAAGAAATTTTAATTCAACACCTGATAGTCATCGGATATATTCGTCCCATATAGTTCAGCGAACATTACTTTCCAAAATCCCCATTTATTTGGCAACATTTTTATATCTGGTACCGGACCACTCCCAAGGCTGTCGCGGACCAGCCGTTGGAAACCACTGTTTTAAAACAACAATTTTGTAACAGCGACAGAGGACGGCAGTCCCGATCGAAAAACAATCCTGCGGTGGTTTTCAAACGAGAGAGCATTACTAAATGGTCGTTCTCGGAACATTAAAATACCTGAAAATACCTGAAAATGTGCAACATGTCCGGGAATTCGCTATTCGTGAGGAGGTGATCGCCGTTTCTACAGAGATGACCAACAGAGTGATAGAAAACTAGAGAGAACGTCTTCGGCATCGCATCGCCCGTGATGGCTGCCACCTGACTAATTTATTTTCAAAAGCGAGTGGAAAAAATACTAGATTTTGAGTCATTTTTAAAAATAGAAAGCCTTTTTCAGCCCACCGTTTTTTATTATCTGGTAAACTTCAATAAAAAGTTATTTTTATCGAAAAAGACAGTGGCAACCTCCCAGAAAACACTTTGCGACTCAGTTGAGCATCGCGACGCACAGGTTCGGAACCCCTGTCATAAAACATACTATATAACTTTTCGAATTGAATAATACAATAGGTTTATATGATAAACACAGCGTTAATTGCAAAAACTTAATCTCCAGTATTTATGTACTGTACATTAACGTGGTACATGAATTGACTTAATACATCTTCTGTTTTCTCGATTAAGGGATAGGAAATTTGTCTCTCTCTTTCTTTCAGTTATTCAAACAGAACAGTTGATAGTTAAAGGTGTTCTTAGTTTCGCCTGCCCTCAGTGTTTTACTATGATTCATGCACATATATATCGAACAATTTCTTCGAACCTTTTCACGTACTTTTCAGATGCTGTCTCCAAAAATAATGCGAAAGGGTAAGAGCTTTTTGAAATTGTAAACATCTTTGAATTCCAAAATTTTAATATTGTCTCACGTTAACATTACAAAATTATTAAGTAAGCAAAAATATGTTTTAAGGCCGATTGAGACGGTCTTATGTCAGACGTCATTTCATACCTCCGGTCGAACCAAATATGAATGACTGTTTCGTCCGGTGTTTCTCAACCTATTTCCGACCGTGGCCCCCTTTCCACCTTCTTTTAAAGTCGGATTACGTTTCTCCATAACGGTCCTCCGGGAAGCAAAATTTCAGATGTCCTGCGTCGTGAGTTATAATTTTGGCAGTGCGCCAAATCCAGTCTGTATCGTTTGGGCAAACAGTAAACAGTTAAGCAGAAAATTACCAAAAAGCGTTAAAATTTTGACTGACTGACACACACACACACACACACGCATATATATATAGATACATATATACATAATACATACATATATACATACAAAAGAGGTAAGCTATGATAAGTAATCCTAAGTTAATAATCCGCGGTAGTTTCGTTAGAAGAGACTACCTGAATTTTTATTTCCTGGACCCCTTCACTCGTATCAGACGTAAAGTAGCTCTATTAAGCGGGGGTTTTGTTCTTTTATAACTAAATCATGTTTTACTTGTAATTTTTATAATTTATGCATAATACAATTATATCAAGATTAATATTTAATTATTTCTCTACCAGCGTGATTCATGCACTTGATGACCAAATATAAACTTTTTATAAACTTTTTATAACTTTTGCTAGCTGCAAAGAAACAAATATTTCCAAGTTATTCTTATGAAAGACCCCGGTGATTGGAGGAATTACAAAAGCATGGATCTTCGTATCGTTATCTGTTAAATCTAGTAAATCCTGACAACCAAGAGATTGATACTACTATGAGAACTGATATAACGCGTAACTGTGTCCATTGGGTGTGAGACTCGAAATGATGGTTATTCCCACCCCCCTGCGCTCTATATCATATTTAATGTCATATTTTCCTGTCTACACGATCATTTAGCCTGATGTTAGATGTGAAATGAGGCATAATATGACGTGAAATAGGATCGTCTAAATTGGGCTCAGTAGAATGTCGTTTCATTTTTTTGGCGCATGTTTCTACTGAATTCATCCGGGGGTCATTTCTTTATGGTTTCTTTGTTTATAAGAGGCGGCAAAATTTGATAATTGCTTCCGATCACCTGTCGTTTGCGATTTTTACTATACTCAATGTTTTTTACACTATTCCGTTTATGAGTAGTATTATATACCGAACTAAAGGGTTTGACGACGATTCTTACTGCAGTGGCAGGATGATTGTACTTTGTCAGCCACCAGAATTTTTTTTAAAACTCCGTATTTGGACTTCCTTAGACTTTATTTAGAATGTAGTTAATAATCGTCCTATAAACCCGCATCAAAGGCCATTTCTTTATATAAAAGCAGTGGGTTAACAACTATTATCTATAAAACGGCAAGAATCAATAATAAAATAGCCATATTACTTTTGATCTTAACCATCACGGATTGACTAAAATTTTGTTTGTTTAGTCTTAATGTCTCCAGTATTTCGTCCAGTATTAGTAATGTCTTATTCATACGATTAAGGCTCGATGACTTCCTTCCGTTGAAACCACTTTCTCAAATGCAATAACGTTATTATAGTTTTTGTGGATTAGTTATGAGGGTGAACTCCACTTACTTTAAATATTGGAAGGAACAATCGCCGAATGGATAGAAAAGTATACCTAGAACATTAAAATTCAAGTCTTGTGTACCCAATGGGTGACTGAACGGCCTCGACTCATGCAGGGTAATCACTTCAAGAAACTTAGAATTACTTTGAAGAAGCCAGTAGTTCTCACACTTGAGTGGTTATCCTGAGATCTAGAGATATTTTGCGTTGATTCCAGAATGTTTAGGACTGCTTTCAATTTAGTCAAGAGAGTGGTTTTGTGGGGAATGTAACATCGATGGAGTAGCTGATTTGATAAAGAAGATAATTTTGAAGCGTGAAAATCGGTTGTTCGAATTCCGCCCTTTGCACAAAGACTTTATTTATGCAATTCAAAAGGGAATGAATTGAATCACTGATTTTCCCTCTCTTGCACCTCGGGAAATGTAAGATCTTGGTAGAATCAAACACGCCATTTCGGTAAAAGAGAGGAGCAAGCTAATTTTTTAACACTCTTACACCAAGAAGCATTTTAACTAATAGAAATTTTGATTAAACATTTAGTACAGTCACCGTAAATGGATACCATTCAATGCAATTTTTCCATGCTTAAATGTGTATATTATCATTTGCATCATATACTTTTTTGAATATTATGATTTATGATCGTAAGTAACACACATTGTTGGTACAAAAGAGTATTTTCGTTACATAGTTGGGAAATGGTTACCGTTGGCAGAACTTCCAAAACAAATAGGGGCCAACTGCAAAATGTTCATGCTGGGCCAGCAATTATAAAGTTGTGTTGTCCTAACTGCAAATAAGTGCTGTTGGGCCAACAATTATAAAATAGTGGCTCCAACTGCAAATGAGAGTCAAAAAACTGCTCTCCCAACGGTTGAGCAACGGTTCCCCAATCCAATCGACAACCATTGGGCGAGCTGCCATGCCAACCGTTGTTTTAACATAACCCTAACGGTCCAATTCAACTATTGTCCATCTATGGTAAATACGGTTGTCCAATAATTGTCGAACGGTCTTGTGTTACTTGGGATAGTAGTAAGTATTGAAAAAATGGATCGTATCTTTTAAAAAATGCATCATATTATTGTGGACAAAAATCCACTGGTAAAGGAGTGGCGCCTTACCGGCGCCATTCCTTTACCAGTGACCTGCAGAATATACTTTATTTGTACAGTCGAATCGGGTTAATTAGACCACCGTTTAATCTGACCAGCAGCTTATTCTGGCCGAATCCTAAAGGACTGAAACAAATCGTATTGCATAAGCCTAATAGGGCATGATCGTTTAATGGGACCAGCCGGTTATTAGGACCAAAATGATCGCGTCCCGATGTGGTCCGATTAACCGGAATCAACTGTACTTCAAAAATCTATAGATTAGTTATACAGATTAGATTAAGAGTAGTAATTCATAAGAGTAATATATTTTTCAGCAAATGGGCCGTGGGAAGAACACTTCCCACGTCCATACGTAAGCATCGTTTTTTTAAGGTTACAAGGAACCTTTAATCTCTAATTTTTTTAATTATCAATTTTTAACTCTACGTACAAAATGAGAATAATTTGAATTATTTTTTCCTACATTAAAGACCCTTAGAATTCAAAATAAGGACATTTTGGCATTGATTGATTGTGCATTGATTTTTTTTGTATGAATCTAAAACCATAAATGACTTTTTTTTAAATCTGCCTGTTATTTTTTATGTTTTTGCTTTATTCCATGATTTATAAATATGAAAAATAATTGTGGTTTCAATGTGTTTTGAACAGTTTTGTGGCAAACACTTCAATTACCAATCTTGAGAAATTTCGAAGAAATCAAAAGAAAATGAATGCGCATGGAGCATTTTGTAAAATTTACCATTTTTGAAGAATTTTTTGAAAAACGGGTCTTATTCTTCCACAAAATACTTATTTGTAAATTTTAAGTGCCTTCAATGTAGTAGAAAAGAATATTAAGTATTTTCATTTTGTAAATAGATTAAAATATTTGAAATAGTAAAAAAAAACAGGTTTAAGGACCCTTGTGACCTTAAAGTTATTTTTTTAAACCCACCGTTTTATTACACAGAATCAATAAAAATTGCAATTAATTCCTTAAAGAAATAAAGTGGCCTACGAGAGCATTAATTAAATTTTTTATATATGTTCATATGTTAATTGAATGTTTCTGAGGAAAAACGGGGAAATGTAAAAGAATTTCTAAAATTGGTGTGTTATGTCTCAACCCCGCTGCTACGGAACCCCATAGAACGAATCAAAATAAAGAGACGAGGGGAGACAATTCTTTAACACCATTGTTTTCAGCCTCCATTATGCAAATGCAATGCAAATCTTATAAAGCTCGAAGCAACCCGAAAAATAAACGAATTAAAGTTGTAATCGTTATTCTTTGTTAAGAATCGAACACACTGACATGCTGAACGAACATCATTTTTTTGACGCGTAATGATCTTTAGTAAGCATAAAAGTTTTAATTTTGCTAAATGGATTCGACTAGACAACACTGATTATATGTGCTGATAAGTGGATTATGTTTAAGTGACGGCAAATGTCTTTATGAGGGGATTTGACTGCTTCATTTGCGTGTGCATTAGTTACAGTAGCATGTGCATGCACCTGTGCCGTCCACACCATTTGCTCTAGATTGTATTTACAGATGTCTTGATCTCGATGGTCAGAAATGACTATTTGTGGCGTATTTTTATTGATATTTCTTCACTAATTAGACCCACAAATTTTTTGTGCAGTGTTCTGTTTATATATAACCCACATTTGCATATCACGTCATTGTAACCTTTTATGAATATCAATGCGAAAATAGGTTAAGATCAACCGATATGTTCTTCTTTACAGAAGGCGACAATTTCTTTGTTGTCTGTAGCTCTTAATGTTTGAGATTTGATCTCAAGTTATCTCTCTGTAGCCCTAGGTATATGAACCCTAATCTGTTTAAATACGAGCCACTTAATTTTTTTTTCTGTTTAATCAGCCTGTTATGCTACAGACTAGCGCTCTAAAATTAGAATCTCGCCATTATCGATCATTTAAATTTACTAATTGTTTTATTCTGATTTGGCAATGATTGTTTACAAGCATTTAATTTTATTTTCTGCCATTTCTCAATAAAAGTGCCCTTATTCATAACCATTATTTTCTGACGTATTTCAGCCTTCAATCAGAGAAAAATACCCCCTCATAGACACAGTAACACGTTGGTAATATTAGAAGAAAAAAATAAAGTAAGAAATAAAGTTGAACGTTTTACTGAGGGGGGTTTAGTTTAGTATATATTTTTTTTCCTTTCTTTGCTCTTAGGCTCTGTTCACATTGCATCCGGGGCGTTGCGTTGACTCCGAGACTGTTGACATGACTTACCATTGGTTCGACATATCACGTGGTCAGTGAATGATAACTCAATGATGGGTTAAAATTTTTCCCGCTGACGCTGTCGTAAGACTTCGGATTCAGTGGGAACAGGGCGTTAGAAGTTTTCTAAATTCTATTAAATTTTCAGCTGTCATCTAGCTTTTCAGAAAGACCGCACTGGACCTCGGGACCGACGGAGTATTAAGACTCCCCAGGACTCTCAAAATGTACAAACATAATCCCATCCGATGGTGTTTCCTTCGTCAGATTTGTCATCACACGGAAGCGAATCTCCTCAATCAAATAAGTCAAACTACGTGCATTATAAATGTATTTTATCTTTTTTAAATACGGGTTCCGGCAGAATGGACTCCCCCTCCCTTTCAAAGGGTCGTAAAATTCGAGCAAAACAATGGGCAGAAAAATCTTTCTAATTCCGAAAACGACTAACGGTCTAGTTTTTGTCCACTGTGTTTTGAATCATTTGTTTCACTCGGGAGTTGCCCATTATTTCCCATGAACTGCCCAAGCCGTTCTCTCAAGTTTTCCTTCACTATGTTGGTCATCTCTGGGGCAACTTCCTCAGGAATAGCGGACTCGTCGCCCAGGTACCTATTCTCAAGTACCTATTCTCATGTTTTACTTGGTTTCCTCCGTGATGCAGACCAACTTAGTCTCGTGTCTGAAACAAATCATAGGATTGTTTTTCGATCTCGAACGGCGTCCGTTGCATAGCGAGTCCTGTGTCGCGGTGACAGAATCGTTGATTTTGAAAGAACGCCTCGATCATGAAATCGCTATGTTTACCTACCCACTCATACCCCAGTCAAAATAGACCCGATTTTGACGAATGGCTAAAAAAAATATGAAAGTTTTGAAATTTGGTGGAGATGTTTGTTTAGGCATGCTAATGAACATACTAAAAGTCCCCACCGATTAGACTTGAGCTTTCGCCGCCATCTTGTAAAATGTGTACACTTTTTTGGTTTTTTGGAAATATCTTTAAAAATATTGATTTTATAAAAAATAATAACATGCAAAAGTTAAAGAGCATTAAATTATGAACAAAAATAATTCATAAAATTTTTTTATATGTCTAACAGGAACAAAGATAATTAACTTTGAAAAGAGCGCACTATCACACCTGAGACACGCAAGCGCGGTTCCCCATCGCGGTGGGGGGGAGATACCCGCGCATGTGCATACCATAATTAGCCAAATTAGTTTTAAACTAAATGAGAAGGTTTTTTGTATTTTTTCAAATAACTAGGGAAATATTTACTTTACGTAAAAAAAGTTTATTTCAAAAATTAAAAAACATTAAATTATGTACAAAAACGATTTTATACATTTTTGTCGTAAACCTAACAGGAACGAAGATATTGACTATAAAATGCGCGTTGATAATGGAGGTAGCTTCTACAAAAAACAATGCACAAAAAACATATTATATTTTTTAAGTCTAACACGACCAAAGATAATTGACTTTGGAAAGAGCGTACTATTACACCAGGGACGCGCATGAGTGGGTGCCCATCGCGATGGCTGGAAGACACGTGCATGTGCATACCGTAAGGCGCCAAATCGGTCTTACCCTAGTATTTTCCTAGCCAGTTAATAGTTAGTCACCGTTCCGTGTGCGTCTGTGAACAATGGCTGATACGGAACTGTGTTTTATAAGTAAAAAATTAATGTCAAATGATGATTTCGTGAATGTAGGAGAAAATGGGATCGACGCTTTAAAGAGAGCTAATGTCCAAAGAAAAGACAATAAGCATGAACAGTTGGAACATTTAAAATCTGTTTCGGTTCATTCGTTGTGTCGGATAAATTACACCAGACCAGGAAATATGAAAGTTGATTAAAAAAAAATGCAGAAATCGCGTCAACATCCCAAAGTGAAGAGCGCGCGGTAAGTTTACGATCTTTTTTATCTCAGTTCGATTTTCGAACAAAATGTTTCTTTTGTACGGCAGTGATAGACGAAGAATAAAAAGCAAGACAAAAGAAAAAAACCAACTGACAGACGAAGAACTATATACGAAGTTAGGAGTCTCGAAATGAAACACAAAGTTCTTGAAGCTACAGAGAATAGACATGACCAGTGGGGAGAGGAAGTTCAGTGTCGTATAATAAACGTTGCTGATTTAGTTGCAGCTGATGCGATTTATCACCAAGATTACTTCATGACTTTTTTTTCTACACACTGCACCAATCAGAAAGAGAGGGCGGCCTGAGTCGGATTACGCCTCAGCAGCTGTAGACGAAATATCCTTCTTCCTTGATAATAATGACGACTGTCAATTCTCACTACCTGAACTCAAATCTCAAATTACAGGGCTAGTTCTAGACGACATCACTTTGAGAAATAAGTTGAAACAAAAATACGGGGATGGCATTATTTTTGCTTCAAACTCCAAAAAAGTTACTGTCATATGTTTACGTAATACTGGAATGAAAGTCTTATCAGACTCTTGGTACGACAAAAGGATACGAAATGATCGTGAGGAGCGTCTACGAATAGTACAAACTGCTGCAGCCATAATAAAAGAAGATATCCAGACACCAGTTTATGACACTCATTGCTAACCTCCAAGTGATAATTGTTTCAGAGATGTGAACAAGGGAACTCCAGAAAGCCCAAAATCTTTTTTGGAGCACTTGATTATTAAAAAAAAGACTACTAAGGCGGAAAAAAAAGTCACTTCAATAGCTCACGTCATTATATCAGCGCTAAGGCCACGATCATTTATGTCTCCTCTGCTCAATGGTCTTGATTTATTTTTGTACAAAAAGTTCTGTTCCAAGAATTTAATAACAATGCTCTCGAATTTGGGATTTTGTTCTTCTTACTATGAATTCCAAACACTTGAGATGTCAGCCATAAATCATCCGCAACCCCAAATGCGATGGGATCATTCTGCCAATTCGTATTTGGCAATGCAGATTTCAATGTGTCGACAATCGATGGCCTGAATACGTTTCATAGCATGGGGGGCATTCCATGTTTTACTCCAGCGTCAGCAGTGGAACCCGGGACGAAGATAAAAAAATTAACCGAACTTACATCCGCATCGACCGTAGGCAAAATGGGAATCATTCCTCTAGAAACGTTTGAAAATTTTCGAGGGCCTGGGTTACAAACAATTACTATCAAAGATTTGAATGTCTTAAATCCTTTAGCGGAAGATTTACCACTGCCTAAACCATCTAATATCTCCTGGATGTGTGCTAAGTGGTTAGGTCTTCCACAGATACCTGAATGGAAAGGATTTTTCCATTATATAACCAGAAACCAGCCTTGTGAAAAGACCAAAGTAATACCCTTTCCATTTGTTAATTTACCACGAAGCAAGTATGACACCATTTTCACTGAGCTGAAATTTGCTGCCCAGCAGTGTGTTAAATTGCACCAAAAGTCTTGCATACTCACGTTTGACCAACCACTGTATATTAAAGCTCGAGAGATAGTCGCAGCAACATCCAATCCATTATTATCAAGTTGTATTGTGAGGCTTGGTGGATTCCATCTTTTAATGTCATTCTTAGGCTGCATTGGGTACATAATGGCTGGAAGTGGGTTGAAAGAAATACTAACTTTGATTTATGCACCTACGTCAGTAGAAAAAATGTTGCCTGGCCATGCATATGCTAGGGCAGTCCGAGCTCATTTATTGACCCAAACAGCTTTAGCAAAAATAATTTTTGACGGCATGGACATATCGGATTTGGAATGTAAAAATCTCCGTGAGTTGTTTCGAGATTTTGCTACTGAACCACCATCGCAAGCAACCTTAAACGCACACACTCAAATACGAGCCATCGAAATTAAAATGAGGAAGACTTTGGAGCACCTGAAAAAGAAAGGCCTAACTGCCTGTGGGGCTGGAAGCGTCAAGAGAAAATTCTTATGCCCATCACAACTATGGATGCAGTAGCTCCCGATTCCGTTTTAAACATGGTGTTTTGCAACTGTAAGACTGACAATGGAGTAAGATGCGGATGTCGGAAAGCAGGCATCAACTGCACAACGGCCTGCAATAACTGCAATGGGGTATGTCAGAATGGCATCACCCCTGTTGATGATGACGATCGAATGAAAGAAGTTGATGAATGGGCCGATGCTAGCGGATCCATAGACGATCTATACATGCCTGACGAAAGGGAGAATCCCGTACCGAAAAAAGCACGTAAATCCTGAAGTAGGTAAGCTTGAACAATTATTTGCAATGGAAATCTGATAGTGAATACCCCCAAGTTTACTACATTCATGTATAAAATTAATAATGATTAATTATCTACATAGCCAAAAACATTAAGTCTATTTTGTTGTGTTTAAAGAATGCCGAAATGTGGGAGAGGTTAGATATTCAAAGAAGAGCGCCTGCAACGAGACTTTAAAGCTACCTCCATTATCAACGCGCATTTTATAGTGAATATCTTCGTTCCTGTTAGGTTTACGACAAAAATGTATAATATCGTTTTTGTACATAATTTAATGTTTTTTAATTTTTGAAATAAACTTTTTTTACGTAAAGTTAATATTTCCCTAGTTATTTGAAAAAATACAAAAAAACCTTCCCATTTAGTGTAAAACTAATTTGGCTAATTATGGTATGCACATGCGCGGGTATTTCCCCCCCCCCCCACCGCGATGGCGAACCGCGCTTGCGCGTCACAGGTGTGTTAGTGCGCTCTTTTCAAAGTCAATTATCTTTGTTCCTGTTAGACATATAAAAAATGTTATGAATGATTTTTGTTCATAATTTAATGCTCTTTAATTTTTGCATTTAATTATTTTTTATAAAATCAATATTTTTAAAGTTATTTCCAAAAAACCAAAAAAGTGTACACATTTTCAAGATGGCGGCGAAAGCTCAAGTCTGATCGGTGGGGACTTTTAGTATGTTCATTAGCATGCCTAAACAAACATCTCCACCAATTTTCAAAACTTTCATATTTTTTTTAGCCATAAAACCTATTTTGACTGGGCTATCATGGTGTCTACTGACAACTTGAAAATTCGCCACCACTTCTTGCGCCGCCCTACCTCCATCACTCCCTTACCAGTGACCGTGGTCGGGTTCCGGCGTGGGGGCAGTGTGGCTCTCTCCCAGAGCTCCAAGGATCTTATAGTAGAACCTCATTTGGGTGGAGATAATGGATTGAGCCTCTGGGACTCTCTTGGGGAAGTTATATCCTCGGAGGGAGTTGCTGTAGCACTGTCTTGGCGTCGGTTGTCTCGACTTCCTCGTGGTCCGTCTGGAAACTTGGCGATCTCGCAGGCTAAGAGAGACAATAGATGTGAGACCTACTCTAACACCATATGGAGTTAGCACTAGTAGTTCCGTAGATCCTAAACTAAATCTGACATGTGTTACTCTGTGCGGGTATGGCTCGTACGCGGTGAAGGACGTCTTCAGATTCTACGTCTGTTAGCGCCTGTTAGCATAGTGGCGGGACGACGTATTATTCTGACTTACCAGTGACCTCCAGCAATCGGGTAGGGCATTCTGCCGTACCCTGTAGATCAAAACAAACACGGAAGGTTAAATTGATAAGGAAATCATCTTAGGAAAAGACTGATGAAGAGATGATTATCTTTCGTCTAGAGCAGTGCTTCTCAACTTTTTTAGAGTCGCGATCCCCTGCAATGGATTCCACTCATCCGTCGGTCCTCATCTTCCCACACTGAATATTTTCATTAAAAAGGCATTTTAAAACATGGCGGAAAACATTAAAATCCATTTTCCAAATAAAATGCTTTATAGAAGAAAACTGAAATAATTTTATTATTATGTTTATGCCTGCGTCTGCATAGCCAGCTTCAAAATTCGCGTATAAAGCTAGCCTTTTAACATCCTCGACATTCAGTCGGTTTCTTTTTCTTTTCGTATTGACGAGGACAAGAGCTGAAAAACCACTCACCCATGCACGTGTTATGGTAAATGACAGAAGAATTCGAAAAGAAAGTTTGAATACTTCTGGGTAGGATTGATACAGAGAACCGTTAAACAAATCGAATCCTTGCGTAGATCCAGAAATTCATCTTGTACAGCGTGCGGCAGAATGACCTCTCCCATTTCTGTAAGTCAGTGATAAGGGAGTTGTAGGGGGTAGTGCTGCGAGGGAGGTGGCAAGCGTTCGGGCAGATTTTCGAGTCGTCAGTAGACACCATGAGTGGGTGCTGTGAACATCACGGTGTAGTTAGAGATCTTTCTTTAAAAACGCGCTTCGGACTCTATGGAATTGATTCCACTCCCGATTTTTAAAAAATCTTGCGATGGATTTCAAGCGTGAGAGCAGGTGAGTTTGCATATGACCAAGAAAACCAAGTGGAACATGAGAACACCTGAAAATGGGCAACGAGTCCGTGAGTCTCTTCTTCGTGAAGAATTGGCCGCATTCCCCCTGATATGACCAACAAAGTGATAGAAAGCGGCTTCGGAAATGGATCGCCCATTGACAGCACCACCCTAGTGATATTAATTTCAAAACCTGGTGTGAAAACTAGATTGTTAGTCATTTTCTAAAATAGAAAGCTTTTCGATGTCCATTGTTTCATTCGTTTTTTAGGACCCTTTGAAATGGGGGAGTCCATTCTTCCGCACCCTGTATTTCATCCGGAATACCAACCACGTTCAGAGAAGTAGAAAATAGCAGCTTCTTTTCCTTTGAGCTCAGGAAAATGCTATTTTCCAGGGATTGAAGGTGTCCTGTCATATTCGGCTTCAGATGCTCATCGAGATCTTCCGATTCCTAAGCAGCAGCGAGCAAATTTTTCAAACGCGGTGGTTCTTCCTTGGTTTACTTTTCGATGACAGTTCTGCGAGACAAATGGCCTCAGATTGTGATGTAGTGAGATAATGTGCGTGTCCTTTCCTTGAAGCTTCAGTTTAAAGTTATTCAACTGTTCGAAAATCTCTGCTAAGTCTTTTCTTCCACAGTTCATCACTGATGTAAGACAAAAGCTCGAATTTTTCTTGAATTTCTCATGAACAGATTTAGCCCGTCATCTCAAAAATGCAGTTCACGCGATTTTCTATTTACCACCAAAATAAAAGATTTGAAACGAACTGAGTTTTTCCTTAAAATGCATGACAGTTTCGTGGTAAATAAACATTGATAAAAAATTTCAGTGAAACTCGCTCAAAAGTTATTTTAATGGAATAAAACAGTGGTCACTCTCCCAGAAAATACTTAGCGACCCCCAAGGGAATCGTGATCCACAGGTTGAGAACCCATGGTCTAGAGGACAACCGTATCAAAAATGCTTTTATCATTGAAAAATGCTTTTATCATTGAAAAATGCTTTACATTTTTTTATCTTTCTATTTTTGCTGATAAAATCCTTTATCGGAAAAATAAAGAGTTTAAAAATGAGTTCTTGTGTTATTTTCGTTCATAACTTAGCCAAGAAGCTTTTGGAATTTTTATTCTGTTGTTATATGTATTAAGAGTGTTCGTGACTGATGGTTTTGAAACCCCAAAAACTTTAAAAAGTATGACAAGCAGATCTGTTCGTTCGGCAGATATTTTAAAACACTAAACGTATTCGAAATTTTAATTATTAATTTATTTTTAAATCAGAATGTTAAAAAAATTCTGTACAAGGATATTCATATGAAGAATTATTTTATATAAAAATATCAGTGCAAAATGTGAAAAGATAGAAAAAATTATGTTCCCTTAGCACGTATTTTTAGAAAATATTCTGTTGAATGACTTGCAATTACTTTGCAACCATTACTTCAGGAGAATTGTTTCCCTGTTTTCAAGAATAATTTCATTTTCTTTTTATGGTGAAAACACTCCCTATTCTTAAAACGTAAAATAACATAAATTTCTCGTAATCTTTGCATTGTTCGAATCAAAGTAAAATTGAAAAAAAAATGTACTTGAAGGAAACGATTGGGTTGAAAACACGTTTTCAAAATGGATATTTCCATCCATATATCCTTTTATTTCTTAATAGTCGAAGTGATTTACTTTACATAATATATAATTTAAAAGTAAACTTATACGTGAAAGTACTTGGTTTGCAAAAGAAAATCATATACCGCAAGTGGTGATAATACTTCTTTCTAATGTGCGTTTATGCGTTATTAATGAAAAAGATATAGAGTATAATAGGTTTTGAAATATTTTGATCGTTTTCAAAGGAAGCCTAATGAGGTGTCAAAAAACCGTTTGACCTAAGCGTTATTTTTGTAAATCATGTAAAGTATTTTTAAATTTTTCTTGTATTCATGTTAATAGAAAAGAAGAAAAATAATCAAATCACCGATCTCACTTAATATGCGATTATTGATCTGTTTAATTGTTTGTGTGGGAAGCCAAAATGTGATATTTTTCTGAAGATCAACTCCACAATCAACAAATATGTCGAAGGTGAGATATTCTGTTTCCAAATGAAGAAGAGATTTCATAAAATCGAAAAGAGGTATAGTCTCAGCGTTGACAATTCAGCATCGGTTTTTAATATCTGTATAGTAACAAAATTAATGTGACGAGAACATATAAAGATTTGGAAAATGACATGTTTTTTTATCCTACCGGTCCTTCTTGATGGAAAATTTTCAGTCGGATGGCATTTATAAAGAATGCGGCAGAATAGACTCCCCCATTTGAGTGGAGGATTTTTCAAGTTGTCAGTAGACATCCAGAGTGGGTCTGGTGAACATCTAAGTTTCGCGATCAAGGCGTTCTTTGAAAACAACGATTCCTTAAAGTATAACGGTGGCCCAAATAAAAGTGAGATTTTTGTTTCTGAGGTAGTGGTTACATACCCAACGTATTGCGTTTGCGCCAGTAGATGGCGTTGTATGTTACAAAAGAAAGCTGCTACCGTCAGATAGTGCCAGTGTGCTGTCTAAACGTGGTTACGCAAGATGACTACGTACGGTCGTGACAGTTTCGCCCAAACAGGCTCAGCGAGCGGTTATTCAGATTTCACGGCAGAAGGTGCTAATGAAGTAAAAATTTATCGTCGTAAGAGGGATGTGCATAGGCATGAGTATCTGTCACAGTGCACAGATGGCTTAGAAAATTTCGTAATGGGAGTGTGAGCACGGGACATGACGAGACCTACTCGAGCACACTTGGCCATGAGCATAGAATCAACTAACAAGAATTTCTGCGGCGCTTGGACTGGGAATAAACAGCAGCAGAAATAAACTGGGAAGTCCTTGACCATCTCCTACTCTCTATAGCCCCGAGATGTCGTCTTGCGAGTACCGCATCTTTGACCACTTTAAAAGGCTTTCAATAGCCATCGGTTCGCTAACGATGCAGAGGTCCGGGACGTCGTTTTTCACTGGTACCGCAGACAACCACGGAAGTCTTCAGCCAGGTTATCCAAAATATAGTCAGCGCTGGGACACTTGCTTGAATCGACAGAGCGATTATTTGTAGCGGATATGTATTACCCTGTATGTTCGCATATTCCAGCCAATAAACCCTCACTGAAAAAACCAAAAGGTCTGACTTTCATTTCTGCCAGCTTAATACCTCAAAATAAGTGTAATATTGAAATAAACTTGACATAAACTACTCTATGAAATTTGGATGACTGAACGGACGACGGGTGACCAAGCATTTCGCTAAGGCTAAGTTTGTGATCCAATGTGGTGGATCGACATTAATATACCACCTTCGTTGATTGAAATATTTGATTCATACTCACTACTTGAATATTTGAAGGCCTTATTTGAATAGTGGGCCAACTCCATTTTTGTTTATTTTGAGATACAGAGCCTTTAAGTCTAATGAGTGATAAGAAATGACTGCTGAAGTTTGATTTGAAATGCCCTCTGTTGGCAGCAGAAATTGGCTAGAGGTGTACCAGTTTTAAAATAAGATAGAAATGACTTATATAAACAGGAAAGTGGAGCTAACTTCATTTTTAAAAGAAGTGGAGTTGGCCCACTATTCAAATAAAGCCTCCACTTATTCCAATGAAATTTGATTATATTAAAGTGAACACCCGAATTCAATCTTTTGTCAAGCATAACTGGAAAGGATTGCATGAAGTTTGATATGTTTGCTAAATTCCTTTTAAATATTTTATGCCTTGTAATTAGACCATAGAAAATAAAACAGAAGGCATCGTGTATTTTAAATGGCTGAAACTTAATAAATAGTTTTGAATAAATTACCATATTATCGCATTCTTATAAGTTCACGATCGCCCGAGGCTGCTCTCATGTTTATCGATCTGCATGCTTGCTCGTAACCCGCTAACTTACTTCGCTAAACGACGAGAGCAGAGCTCCCAGCGAGAACAATGTAATAAACCCAGATGGCATCTCAAAAAGACCCAGACTGTAATAAAAAAACCAGTATCAAAAAATATTTTTATTATTAAAAATCATAAACAAAGTACAAAAAAAGATAATACACAACCCATTTTCTAAGGTTACTTGAAGTCAAACTAAAGTTATTTTATTGAATCCATTTCATCATTTATCTCCACATTAAATTGCTGGAGCTGGGCTTGTGGCGGCCCAGTGGTACAGCGCGCTGGTATTCGGTGCTGAGGGTGCTCGGATCGAATCCTGGCGTCGCGCCACGAAAAATGCCTCCGTTCGTGTCTTCCCTTTATAGGGGGTAATGCTGTCCGCCAATATGGTGCCCCCAAAATAAAATGGGCAGCAAAATTGCGGCGTAGTATAGGCGAATGTTTGACGTCAAGTACCTCCGCATTGGAAAAAAAAATTGTTCAAGATATTTCTATTTTTTTTAAGTATGCCTCTTCTCTTATAAAACATGCTCTCTCTATGACGTCTTTTACCAGATCTGCTTTAGGTATCTAGAAAAGGCCATTTTGATGATATATATCTATGTATTCTGCTGTCATACGATTATTTATAGTTTCAGTTTTCATAGAATGCGTGTGACTTGTTGTAACTCTATTAACTTATGCAAAATCTCTCTCTACGCTCCCAGAAAAGGGAGGTAGGGTAGTCAAATGGACCATGAAG